>JAAGEH010000381.1:40748-317684 GCA_011751065.1 Lasiurus cinereus
CTGGCAGGGCTGAACGGGACTCTGATGCAGGCCTGTCCTTTGGGTCCTCCACCAAGCAGCGGCAGGGAGGGGCACACATGGGGAGGTGGCGGGAGCGCGCACAAGCCAGGCCCCAGGGGCGCCGGGGCGCAGCCCGCAGCCGCGGGGCTCGCACTCCTCGGGGCGGAGTCGCCGGCCTCGCTGCCGGGACCGGCCCACCGGGCCGTCCTCCGCGCCGCCGCCGCCCGCCCCGCAGGCCCGTTTGGGGAGACATCGCCCAGGTGCCCCGTCCTGCCGCGGGGCTCCCTGTTTCCAGCACGGCTCCCTCGCCCTCCGCGGAGGGGAGACCGGCCCGCGCTGCGGGATCGCCGGCTGCCCGCTCCCTCGCCCGCGCGTTCCGTCCCGCCTGCTGCCGCCCCGGGGGCGCCCCCGCCCGCCGCCAGAGGGCGCGCTGCGGCGAGGTCCCGCGGCGGCAAGTCCGCCCCGGCCCACTTTGCGGCACCCATTGGGGTCCCGGGTGAGCAGACCCTGAGGAGGAGGCGCGGGTGGGGGGCGTCTCGGGCAGCTGGCCCGGGGAGGACCCGAGAGCGGGGCCGGGAGCGCGGAGCAGCGGTAGCTCCCCCGGAGGCGGGTCCGCGGTGGCCCTGCAGGCGCCGGGCGGCCTCCGAGCGGCCTGCGCGGCTGAGCGGCGGCCCGCCACCTCCTCGCCTCCCCGCCATTCGTCCGCCGGTGGTCGAGGCTCGTCCTGCAAAGAGCCGTGGCCCCGGGGCCGGCCGTTTCTTCGGCGGCGCCGCTCCCCGGGGGTGCGCTGAGCGCGGTCTCCCGGGCGCCAGCTGCGCGGAGGGCGGCTCCCAGCCGCGGCGGGCCCGGGAACGGAGGCGGGCGCTCCCCGGCGCGAGGGCACAGCCGCCTGCCTGCGGCCGCGCGCGGGCCCTTCCGGGGCGGGCAGGGCGCTGGGCTGCGAGGCCCCGCGCTTGGGTTTGATAGAGCGCCTGGCAGAGGGAACAAGGCCCGAGGGAAGAGCAAGGAAAACGGCAAGCAGGTGGTAAAGCCTAAAATAACACTGACTTTATTACATAAAGTGTTCATCGTAGGGTCCTATGTGGCCACAGATTCAGGGATGCCCTAAACCTAAACTGGCACCTAAGAACGGATTGGGGAGATGGGGTTGCCTTTAAGGTTCTCTCGCTGGCCAGGGAGAAGGCAAGGAACCCCTGATTGCAGACTGGTTAGTCTGGGATGCGTTTTGTCATTTTTACAGTAATCATTAAAGCCATTAAAAGAACAGAAAAGGAAAAATGAGTATGGAAGAGATGGAACAACAGAAAAACATCACAAGCACAAGGGTACAGAGGGTTGAATAAAGGATGAGCAAAGAAATAACAGCTAACAGCTAAGCAAAGCAGAAACCTTGGTTCAGCTGTACTAATAATGCCAGACAAAACATGCTTTCGGGGAAAAGCACTACAAAAGCCACGGGAGTCTCTGTAATTATAGATTACTGAACTCACCTGGAGAACTGGGCCTCAAAATTGGTAAAGCAAATATTGATTGAAGGACAAAAAATGCACAATCAGAACGGGAGGTTTTAATATGGCGAACAGTAACCGAAAAACCAGAAGGGAAGTATTTGATTCATTTGATCTTGAAAAGCAGGCCTGTATGGCACATGGCCTTGTCCTCAGCCACGGACTCACTCTTATTTGATGAGCCACTGTGAGGATTTCTCATCAATTGGGATTGTTGTTCCATGCTTACCGAGGAACTTCCTTCTATTTAATTATCTCACTTTTATGCATTTGTAAAAAGAAAAATATGAGAGAAATAAATTGAATAGCGTGTTAGAATTCTTTTCTTTGAAATCTTTTGGAGACACAGAGCCATTGATATTCCTGCTTTTCCACATATTACAGCCCTCCTGCCCTGGGAGGCTGGCCAGGCGTTTCCGGGACCCGCCAGCATCCACCAGGAAGCCTTTTTCAGACTGTAACTCTTCACCTTCTGTGGCCTGCCTAATGCTTCCATTCTTAAATTGTGCGTCTCAATATGGTAAAAATTCTTTTCCAAGTGATCTTCACAACGCAGAACAAAGACACCAGACCAGCACCACTCTCCTGTCCTGTTGCTTGGTAATAATGATGACACCAGACCAGCACCACTCTCCTGTCCTGTTGCTTGGTAATAATGATGACATGAAAATGATGGGTAACTGGGAACGGGTGTTCCTTCTGCCTCAATGGTGAGCAGGTTTTTAATGTGTGAGCAGTACAGAATGCCATTCCTCCTGAGTAACTTCAAACTCAGAATGCTTCCCTTTAATAAGTCAATATGTTATTCATAACATTCAAAGTTTGGTCACCAGGAGAGAGTGAAAAAAGTATCCCTCTCCCCACAAAGAACAATCTAACAGCTATAAACTCCCACTTGTCTCTCTACAAAACATGGAGAGTGAGACTGAAGCCCTTAAACTAGAGGTGTCAGCTCCTCTGACCTGACTGCTACTTGCGCAGAGGCCGTCCTGCATGTCCTTCTCTAACGCTTCCCATTGAGAAGCTTGTTTCCATACAACGCACCGAGACACATACTCACACATGCTTACTCTCAGAAAGGACCCTTTTTGTGCTCTTGACAGGGTTTCGTAGGTGCTGGGAAACACCAGTCACCAAGCCCTTTCCTCCGAAAGCCTGAAACCCAGTTGTGCAACCAGGGCCTCCACTTGCCCAGGCACCCAGGCTGCGTGGTGGGGCAGAGGCCAGAGATGAAGTTCCGCACCCGGTGCTCCGTGAGAAGACAATGCGATCACTCAGCCCGCCTGCCACGCCTGGGAAGACAGCCCAGCGTGCTCTGCCGGGGCCTCCCAGGACCGAACCTCAGCACACATCAGGGTCAGGAAACTGCTTGAACCAAGTAAGCTGCCTCACATATGCGCATTCAGATCCACGGAGCCTTTTGCTGCTGCCTACAAATGGACAGTGCGGGCAAGGTCTGTCTGTCCTTCTCCTGGGAACAGGACCTCACTGCCTCTGGGCAATTTACAACTAGGCCATCTTTGTCATTGCTCTTGGCCAACTTTGTGGAGTGTTTGGAACAATCTAAGCCCGAGTTCCTGCTGCTGTTTTAAAATGTCATGCATCAACCTGGAATTATTTTGAAAACACTGTGATGGTCTTGACGCTGACATAGGGAATCCAAGAGGCCTGTGGTGTCTGTGAAGCTGGCCTCCAGCAGGGGTGGCGGTGCCTGTGTTGAGGGTAACTCCTGCCCCCTGCCCAGGGCTTGGGGAGCTTGAAGCCAACTGGCACTGGGACCCAGGCAGCTGGGGCATGCTGCAGCACTGCCAGATCCAGTTCCAGGTGCCAACGTGAACCTGGAGCCAGTAGGTGAGCTTGAGGAGGAGGCTGAGCCACGCACCTGCCACACCAGTGCTCAAAGCCCAGTCATGCTCCCCTGGGAGCCACGCACCAGCAGCACAGCGGCTTTCATCTGCGCCTGCAGCCTGGCGGGCTACCTCTCCGGGTATCCCTTCCCCCACACAGACCCCTTCCTACTGCCAACATTCCACCTGGCCCCTGCTCCCACCTTCCTCCTGCCTGGGCAGCCGCCACCCCACTCCCCCGTAAGCTTTTTTCTTTATTGTGGATGTGTTTTCATTTGTGAGGAGACACTTAGGATTCAAATTGCTGTGATACATAGTAAATCTACATTATAATTTCAGAGGAACTGTCCTAAGGTTTCAAATATGGCTTCATTAGTTAAATTTCTACCAATAAGGTAAAAGGCGCTCATAATGTCAAGTCTCCATGAACAATGTTATTAGTTCTCACTTCAAGTCTGGAAGCCGTATCTGATAGCCATGTTGATTTTCATTCCCTAATGATCAGTGATGGTGAGCATCTCATATCTACCTTGTATTTTTCTTTTCTTTCTTCCTTTCTTTCTTTACACCCACTACCGTCAGGTCCCCCTGCTCAGCCTCCTGCCACGGCCACAGCACAGGTTTGGTGGGTCTCCAGGGCCTTAGGAAGAGGACGATTGGGTTCAGAGAGCATGTTCTGTGCCCTAAGACTAATAGGCACAGACTAGGGTCCTGGCCACTCACCTACCCAGAACCCAGAGCCCAGCCACCAAGGCCTGCTAGAGCCAAGGCTCCACGGGGCTGCTGAGCTCAGGGGCAGTGCAGGCTGGACCAGGGCGGAGAGGCCTGACCTGAGTGGGGAGGGCGGGAGACCACTATTTTGCAACTTGGATCACAGCTCTCATACCCAGCCCACTTCCAAGGGTAGTTGTCAGAAGTCTGAGTAAGCTGCTAACGAGGGTAAGGAAGATGCGCCGGCAGCGCCTGTATCAACGGGGAGAAGGGGCTGCTGCTAGGCTCCAAGTCCTGGTGTCTGCTGAGGCTTCTGAAGACTTGTCTGCTCCTGGTGTTTGATGAAGTGATGCCTGGAGGAAATGCCTGCTCAGAGGAAAGTGCTGGATAAGCCTGGGAAACCATGTGAGCCCCCAGGCCACTGTGCCTGTCACAGACAGATTCCACAGGATAATTTTATCTGGGGGTCCCCCATGGACGATTGGCCTCATACGACCCATTCCATGGTCTCTTCAAGGAGTTCTTTTTTTAAACAATTTGCTGTGCTGTGTAGAGAACACAGGCTGAGTGTGATTTCAGCCAAAGCTTTCTTAATGCCCGAGGTCCTGGTTATACAACAGGCCTCCTGTTCTCCTCACTTGGAAAGTACAAGGAAGCACATGAGATGCTCAGTGTCATGGACCATTAGGGAAAAGCAGATCCAAACTTCAGGGAGGTGCTACCTTAAGGGCTGCAATGGCTGGGGGTGAACATGGGCGCTAGTGACAATTGTTCATGAAAATGTGAAAATATAAGCATCTTGATACATAGTTGGAACAATTTTAACCAATGAACCCAGATTGAAATCTTAAGACACTTCCTTTAAAAATCTAATGTAAATTTACAATATATCTCAGCAATTCCAGTGTTAGGTTTCTACTCAAGAAATGAAAACACAAAAAATAAAAATAAAGAAATTTCCACACAACTGCCCTTAGCACATGTAGAAATGTTTTGTTTAGTTCTGTATCGAGCTGATGCTGATCTTCCAAAATGCAGTAATTCCCTCTTCCTCCTGAGGTGTTCTAGCTGTGTCTTCTCCCTTCACGCCAAAGGAGACCCTCTTTAGTACTTCTTCAGTGCAGTTCTGCAGAAGATAAACCTTCTCTCTAAAATGTCGTTTTAAGGATGATCATCTCATTAGTCAATGTTTAACCAGAGAAATAGAGCCAGTCCTTTGGGAAGCTTTCTTCCTTATTGGTCCTCATCAACAGGAGGAGAGAGAGCGTGAGGGGACCCCCATCACTAGAGGATATTAGGCCTAACTTAGTGATGTTCAGTCTTCCCACATCCCCACATACAAAAAAATCAATTCACTTCAATGATTTCTGTTCTTTTGTATTCATTACTAAGTTGTTCCTCACTCTTGGTTTGGTGCCTGTGTATGCTAGCCTTAGCTTCCCAAAGTTAGTCCTCATTTTAATATTCTATTATTGTAGCTCACTCTCCTTCTAGGCCATCATGGCTAGTCTAACAGCCTAGCATATATACAATAAAACCTTATCACTTACACAGGGTTTCAAACCTGAAAGCAGTGTGAAATCTTAATCAGATAATGTTTACCAATTCTGCCTACTGAATTATTGAAATGAGGAGAGGTAAAAAGTATGATGCCATATTGTTATATTCATAAAGAATCCTAGAAAAGGGGCCCTAAAGGTTTGAAAAACAAATTGGGCTATAAGTTCCCTCATAGTACAATACTCAAAGACCCAAGGTCCTCCAAGGTGAAATACCTTGCCATCTTATTTCTTAACATGGAATTCAGTACAAGGTGGGAAACATCACCTTTGGATACAGAAGTCAATAATAAACCCCCAACTTCCTTTCACTATATAGGTTCAACATCTTACCAAAAAATTCTCATAAACTTTCTTACATGAGCCTCAAACTCTTCCTTTAATAGAAAAAGAGGTGTAATTTCTTTGATTTGAAAAAGAAGATCCATAACTTTTTCTTTTCCCATGGAAGGCTGTGGTAGATCAAGAAACAGTTGCCATTGGACTTGGAAAATTTTTTTATATGACATAAAAAGCAAAGGCAATGAAAGTATAATAAAGAAGTGGAGATAACCAAAGACAGAAAGTGGAGACTGCATAGAGACTGGTAGGAAGGGCAGAGGTACAAAAGTTTTGGCTGGGCTCACATAGATAAAAGCTGAAGTTCAGGAGGGATTTCTCAGCTGTGAGGGTGCCACTGAGATCTCTGGGGTCTAATCCCCAAGCTGGACCCCTCAGAAGAGGTCATTAGATGTGAAAAAGGTACATAACATCTGGCTGTGAAAAACAGCAGGATTACTGTCTAACAGAGAGAGATGGTTGGAAATGCAGGCACCCTCTTAAAGGACCAACACAACATTTTGAATGCAGCTACCCATTTTGGGCTCTGGCAGAAGAAGGGGAGAGTGTACTGGAGCTGTGTGAACAAAAGTCAGGGCTGTGGTCCCTGGGTTTAGAGCTCAGAAGGCAGACACCCTGGTTTTCTGTGCTGAGTCATTCCCTCATGCTGCAGAGGTCATCTTTATCAGGCAGACCTTTGCTATCCTTCCATTTTTGCCTGGGGGGAAGACAAGTGACTCACACTATTGGAAAACTCCTTGCCCTACCCTGTGGAGTTTCTGAGGCCCATTAAGAGACTGAGACTAACTATTAGCCTCCAGGCAGAAGCCATTGTCCCACCCTGTTTGAAAACCTCTCACCCACCTGTGGACAACTGCTTGAAAACAATCAGACTGAATCCAATCAGTCTGCAGGTCGAGGCAGTTCCCTGGAGGTTTAGAGTCTTTGCCTGGTCTAATTAGTGAGAAACAGCAGTTTAGCTCCTCACCATAGACACCATCCTATATTGCACAGCAATGCAGAAGCCAGTGGGACCCCAAGCACCTGCAACTAACACCTGCAGGACCACCTCAGTGGGGGAAGGAAGTAAGCTCAGAACAGGGTCAACCATGGTGTGAGACTCAAGGCAGATCCTATCTCTAGGCTAAGGAGTCCCTGACCACTGGACAGCTAGCAGGAAGACATTGGGGTTGAACCTCATTGGCAGGCTGGTTGGAAGGGAAATGATACATGTTGGTGAATTTCTCATCCAGACACCTGAGCATCCTAATCACCATTACTCTAAATTCTTTCTCTGACAAATTACTTGCCTCCATTTCATTCATTTCCTCCTTTCTATCGTTTTTAAATGCAGCCATCAACCATCAACTTCCAATTACAACAGGAGAATCCAAACAATGCACACTAAGAGCATTCCTAAAGCATCCAATCACTTTTAACACCAATAATGAACTCACAGAAAGAGAAACTGAAATAATAATCTGATTTACCATTGCAACAAAACAATTTAAGAGATCTAGAAATAAACTCAACTAAGGAGATAAAAAACCTGTAATCAGAAAACTACCGGACATTGAAAAAAGAGATAGAGGAAGATACAACTAGGTAGAAGAACATACCATGTTCATGGAGTGGTAGAATCAACATCATTAAAATATCCAAACTACCCAAATCAATCTATCGATTCAATGCAATTCCCATTAAAATACTAATGGAATATTTCACAGACCTAGAAAAAACTCTCCAAAAATTTATATGGAATTTTAAAAAGATCCCGAATAGACACAGCAATCCTGAATAAGAAGAACAAAGTTGGAGGAATCACAATACCATATATTAAGTTATATTACAAACCAACTGTCCTCAAAGTAGCTTGATATTGGCACAAGAACAGACATATAGACCAATGGAACAGAACAGAGAACCCAGAAATTGACCCAAGCTATTATGCTCAATTAATATTTGACAAAGGAAGCGAGATCATACAATGGAGTAAAGTAGTCTCTTCAATAAATGGTATTGGGAAAATTGGACAGATACATACAAAAAAATGAAACTAGATCACCAACTTACACCATACACAAAAAATAAACTCAAAATGGATAAAAGACAAATGTAAGATGGGAAACCATAAAAATCTTAGAAGAATCCATAGGCAGCAAAATATCAGCCATATCTTATAGCATTATGTTTACCAATACATCTCCTAGGGACAATAGAAACTATGGAGAAAATAAACCCATGAATCTATATCAAAATAAAAAGCTTCTGCACAGAAAAAAAAATCAACAAAATAACCATAGATTCCACTGCATGGCAGAACAGATTTGCCAATATTACCTCTGATAAGGGTTGAAGCTTCAAAATTTATAGGGAATTAATGCAACTTAACAAAAATGAAAATAAACAATCCAGTCAAAAAATGGGCAAAGGTCCTAAATAGACTCTTTTTGAAAGTGGATATTCAGAAGGCCAAGAGGTATTTGAAAAAATGTTCAAAGTCACTTGTAATTCAGGAGATTCAAATAAAAATAAAATTGAGGTACCACCTCACCCCTGTCAGAATGGCTATTATCAACAAATCAACAAAGGACAAGTGCTGATGAGGATGTGGAAAAAAGGGAAACCTCATACACTGCTAATGGGAATGCAGACTGGTACAGCCTCTGTGGAATAGAGTATGAAGTTTCCTCAAAAAATTAAAAATGGAACTCCCATATGACCCTGTAATCCTACTTGCAGGAATATATCCCAAGAAATCAGACATACCAATCAGAAAGAATATATGCAACCCTGTCTTCATAGCAGCACAATTTACAATAGGTAAGATTTGGAAACAGCCTAAGTGCCCATCAGCATATAAGTGGATTAAAAAATAGTGGTACATTTATGGTATATTTACACAATGGAATATGATGCTGCTGAAAAAAAAAAAAAGAACTCTTCCCATTTGCAACAGCATGGATGGACCTGGAGAGCATTATGCTAAGCAGTCAGAGAAAGGTAAGTATCATATGATCTCATTCATTTGTGGAATATAATGAACAACATAAACGGATAAACAAAAATAGATCCAGAGACATAGAAGCATTGAACAGACTATCAACCCTCAAAGAGAAGGTAGAGAAGGGTGGTTGGAGGTGGGAAGATAAGAGATCAACGAAAGAACTTACATGCATATAAGCATAACCAATGGATACAGACAATAAGGGGTGAAGGCCTGGGCTGGAGGGTGGGACAGGCTAGGGATAGGACAATAGGGAAAAGGGGGGCATATGCAATACTTTCATCACAAATAAAATCCAATTGTAACTATTACTATTTAAAAAAAAATAAATTGTATGAAGCAGAGGACCAAATCAATGATTTGGAAGACAAGGTAGAAATAAATACCCAATTAGTACAACAAATAGAAAAACTAATTAAAAAGCAGGGAAGTACCTTAAGGGACAATGTCCACATTATAGGAATACTAGAAGGAGAAGAAGATGAGATAGTAACAGAGAACATGTTTAAAGAAATAATGACAGAAAACTTCCCCAATCTGGTGAAGGAAAATGTCACACAAGTTCAGGAGGGACAGATAAAGATGAACCCAAAGAGACCTCAACATAATTAAAATAGCAAACATTGAAGACAAAGGAAGAATCTTAAAGGCAGCGAGAGAGAGAGAGAGAGAGAGAGAGAGAGAGAGAGAGAGAGAGAGAGAAGGAGGGAGGGAGAGAGAGAGAGAATTACAAAGCAGTTCCATTAGAATGTCAGCTGACTTCTCAAGAGAAATACTTCAGGCCAGCCAGAAGGGAGTAGCATGAAGTATTCAAAGTAATAAAAAGCAAGGGTCTAAATCCCAAACTACTGTATCCAGAAATGCTATTATTTAAAACTGAAGGTGAGCCGGGCTGGCATTGCTCAGTGGTTGAGCATTGACCTATGAATCAGGAGGTCATGTTTTCATTCCTGGTCAGGCACATGCCTGGGTTGCAAGCTCCATCCCCAGTGTGGAGTGTGCAAGAGGCAGCAGATCAATGATTCTTTCTCATCACTGATATTCCTATCTCTCTCTCTCTCCCTCTTCCTTCCTCTCTGAAATAAGTAAAAATATTGAAAATAAAATAAAATAAAATTGAAAATGAAATTAAAGCTTTCCAGACAAAATAAAGATTAAAGGAGTGCACTACCACCAAACCAGCAATACAAGAAAAGTTAAAGCAGTCCTGAGAGGGAAGTTCATAGCTCTACAGGCCTGCCTCAAAAAACAAACAAAAAATTATAATAAACTATTTAACCCTACAACTAAATGAATTATAAAGGAGCAGCAAGAAAGCCCAGAGGAAGTGGAAGGAAGGAAATGATAAAGATCAGATCAGAAATAAATGACAGAGAGATGAAAAAAACAACAACACAACAAAAAACACACAACAGTACAAAAAATCAATAAATCCAAGAGCTGGTTCTTTGAAAAGATAAACAAGATTGATGAACCCCTAGCTAGGCTCATCAAGAAACAAAGAGAGAGAATCCACATAAATAAAACCAGAAATTAAAAAAGTGACATAACAATGAACACCACAGAAATACAAAGAATTGTAATAAAATACTATGAACAACTCTTTGGACAACCTGGGTGAAATGGACAAATTCTTAAGAACATACAATCTTCCAGAATCAGAAAACCTGAGTAGGCCAATAAACAACAGATGAAATTGAAGCAGTAATTTAAAAACTTCCAGTAAACAAAAGTCTGGGACTGGATGGATTTACAGGTAAATTTTACCAAACTTTCAAAGAAGAATTAACACCTATCCTTCTCAACTATTTTAAAAATCTCAAGAGGAAGGAGCACTTCCAAGCTCTTTGTACAAAACCAGAATTATTCTAATTCCAAAACCAGATAAAGACACTACAAAGAAACAAAATTACAGGCCAACATTCTTGATGAGCACAGATGCTAAAATCCTGAACAAATATTAGCAAATTTGATCCAGCAATATATTAAAAAGATCATACACCATGATCAACTGGAATTTATTTCAGGGATGCAAAGTTGGTACAATATTTGCAAATTAATAAATGTGATACATCACATAAACAAATTTAAAGATAAAAACCACATGATCATATCAGTAGATGCAAGAAAAGCATTTGACAAAATCCAGCATCCTTTTTTGATAAAAATTCTCAGTAAAGTGGGAATAGAGGGGTCACACTTCAACATAATAAAAGCCATATATAAGAAACCTATAGCCAACATAATACTAAATGGCAAAAACTAAAAGTGTTTCTCTTTTTATTTTTTTTTTATTAATGTATTACATGTATAGATATCTTCCCATTGCCCCCCCTCCCAGGCATACCCCAACCTCCCAGTGTCTTATGTTCATTGGTTATGCTCATATGCATGCATACAAGTCCTTTGATTGATCTCCTATCTACCCCACCTCTCCTTAAACTTTCTACTGTAATTTGACAGTCTGATGCTTTACTGCCTCTGTATCTATCTTTTTGTTCATCAGCTTATAATGTTCTTTATTATCTACAAATGAGTGAGATCATGTGGTGTTTCTCCTTCATTGACTGGCTTATTCACTTAGCATAATGCTCTCCAGTTCCATCCAGGTTGCTGCAAATGGTAAGAATTCCTTTTTTTATGGTAGCATAGAATTCCATTGTGTAGATGTACTATAGTTTTCTGATCCACTCATCTGCTGACGGGCACCTATGCTGTTTCCAAATTGTAGCTATTGTAAATTGTGCTGCTATGAACATAGGGGTGCATAAATCCTTTCTGATTGATGTTTCTAGTTTCTTAGGATATATTCCTACAAGTGGGATTGCTGGGTCAAATGGGAGTTCCATTCTTAGTTTTTTGAGGAAACTCCACACTGTTTTCCACAGTGGCTGCACCAGTCTGCATTCCCACCAGCAATGCACAAGGGTTCCTTTTTCTCTGCATCCTTGCCAACACTTGTTTGTTGATTTGTTGACAATTGCCATTCTGACAGGTGTGAGATGGTATCGCATTGTCATTTTGATTTGCATCTCTCGGATAATTTTTGACTTTGAGCATGTTTTCATGTGTCTCTTGGCCTTCCTTCTGTTGTCTTTCGAAAAGGTTCTATTTAGGTCTGTTGCCCATTTTTTTTATTGGATCATTTATCTTCCTTTTATTAAGTTGTATAAGTTGGCTGTAGATTTTGGAGATTAAACCTTTATCAGTGATAACATTGGCAAATATGTTCTCCCATACAGTGGGCTTTCTTGTTGTTTTGTTGATGGTTTCTTTTGCTGTGCAAAAGCTTTTTATTTTGATGTAGTCCCATTTGAAGTTCTTTCAGCATATGTCTGAGATTGTGCTGCCTGTGTATTCCTCTAGTATTTTTATAGTTTCCTGTCTGATGTTTAAGTCCTGTATCCATTTTTAGTTTATTTTTGTGTATGGTGTTAAGTTGGTGGTCTAGTTTCATTTTATTGCATGTATCTGTCCAATTTTCCCAACACCATTTATTGAAGAGGCTGTCTTGACTCCATTGTATGTTCATGCCTCCTTTGTCAAATATTAATTGAGCATAGTGATTTGGGTGGATATCTGGATTCTCTATTCTATTCCACTGGTCTATATGTCTGTTCTTGTGCCAGTACCAGGCTGTTTTGAGAAGAGTTGTTCTGTAATATGGCTTGAAATCTGGTATTGAGATCCCACCTACTTTATTTTTCTTTCTTAGGATTGCTGTGGCTATTCGGGGTCTTTTTTTTTTGTTCCAGATGAATCTTTGGAGAGTTCTTTCTAGGTCTATGAAATATGTCTTTGGTATTTTAATGGGTAGTGCATTGAATCTATAGATTGCTTTGGGTAGTATGGACATTTTAATGATGTTGATTCTCCGAATCCATGAGCATGGAATGCTCTTCCATTTGTTTACATCTTCCTCTATCTCTTTTTTCAGTGTCCTATAGTTTTCTACATATAGGTCTTTACCTCCTTAGTTAGCTTTATTCCTAGGTATCTTAATTTTTTTGGTGCAATGGTAAATGGGATTGCTTTTTTAGTCTCTCTTTCTGTAATTTCTCTATTAGTGTATAGAAATGCCATAGATTTCTTGGCATTAATTTTGTATCCTACTACATTGTCCAATTCATTTAAGTCTATTAGTTTTTGGATGGAGTCCTTCAGATTTTTTATGTACAGTATTATGTCATCTGCAAATAAGGACAGTTTTACTTCTTCTTTTCAAATTTGGATGCCTTTTATTTCTTCTTGTTGTCTAATTGCAATGGCTAATGCTTCCAGTACTATGTCAAACAGGAGTGGTGAGAGTGGGCATCCCTATCTTGTACCTGTTCTTAGAAAACTGGTTTTAGTTTTTGCTCATTGAGTATGATGTTAGCTGTGGGTTTATCATATATGACTTTTATGATGTTGAGGTATGATCCTTCTATTCCCACCTTACTGAGAGTTTTTATCAAGAAAGGGTGTTGGATTTTGTCAAATGCTTTTTCTGCATCAATTGATATGACTAAGTAATTTTTATCTCTCAATTTGTTTATGTGATGTATCATGTTTATTGATTTGCGTATATTGTACCATCCTTGCATTCCTGGGATACATCCTAGTTGGTCATGGTGTATGATTCTGATGTACTGCTGGATCTGATTTGCTAGAATTTTGTTGAAGATTTTGGCATCTATGTTCATGAGGGATATTGGCCTGTAATTCTCTTTCATTGTGTTGTCTTTATCTGATTTTGGTATTAAGGTGATGCTGGCTTCATAGAAGGTGTTTGGAAGTGTTCCTTCTTCTTGAATATTTTGGAATAGTCTGAGGAGGATAGGTTTTAATTCTTCCTTGAATGTTTGGTAAAACTCTCCTGTGTAGCCATCTGGTCCCAGGCTTTTATTTGCTGGAAGCTTTTTGATGACTACTTCAATTTCTTCCATAGTTATTGGCCTATTGAGATGTTTAGATTCTTCCTGATTGAGTTTTGGAATGTTATATTTTTCTAGGAATATGTCCATTTCTTGCAGGTTGTCCAATTTGTTGGAATAGAGTTGTTCATAGTATTTTTTAACAATCCTTTGTATTTCAGCGGGGTCTGTTGTTATTTCTCCTCTTTCATTTCTGATTTTGTTTATTTGGGTCTTCTCTCTTTGCTTCTTGGTGAGCCTAGCTAGATGTCCATCAATCTTGTTTATCCTTTCAAAGAACCAGCTCTTGGTTTTGTTGATCTTTTGAATTGTTTCTTTGGTTTCTATGTTGTTTATCTCTGCTCTGATCTTTACTATTTCCTTCCTTCTGCTTACACTGGGCTTTTCCTGTTGCTCTCTTTCTAGATCTTTGAGTTGTAGGGTTAGGTAATGTATTATCATTGTTTCTTGTTTTTTGCAGTAGGCTTGTAGAGCTATGAACTTCCCTCTCAAGACTGCTTTCACTGTGTCCCATAAATTTTGTATTGTTTTGTTGTCATTGTCATTTGTTGCCATGATGTTTTTTATTTCTTCCTTGATCTCTCTGGTTACCCAGTCATTGTTTAATAGCATGCTGTTTAGTCTGCATGTGTTTGATTTATTTGTATTATTTTTATTGTAGTTGATTTCCAGTTTTATGCCACTGTGATCTAAGAAAATGCTTGATATGATTTCTATCTTCTTGAATTTGAAGAGACTTTTCCTATGATCCAACATATGGTCTATC
Organism: Lasiurus cinereus; assembly: GCA_011751065.1. Classification (NCBI taxonomy): domain Eukaryota; kingdom Metazoa; phylum Chordata; class Mammalia; order Chiroptera; family Vespertilionidae; genus Lasiurus; species Lasiurus cinereus. The sequence continues at coordinate 55,381 of JAAGEH010000381.1, forward strand.
TTTGAAAATTACCTATGTGCACTGGAGAAGAATGTATATTCTGTGGCTTTGGGATGAAATGTTCTGAAGATGTCAATTAATTCCATCTGGTCTAGTGAATCATTTAGGATTGATGTTTTTTTGTTGATTTTTTGTTTAGAGGATTTGTCCAGTGGTGACATTGGGGTATTAAAATCTACTATGATTGTATTGCTGTCAATCTCTCCCTTAATATCCTCCAGGAGTTTTTTTATGTATTTAGGTGCTCCTGTATTGGGTGCATATATATTTACCAGAGTTATTTCTTCTCATTGGATTGCTCCCTTTAGTATTATGAAGTGGCCTTCCTTATCTCTTGTTATGTCCTTTACTTTGAGATCTAATTTGTCAGATATAAGTATTGCAACCCAGCTTTTTTTTTTTCCATTTCTATTTGCCTGACAAACCATCTTTCCTCCCTTCACCCTCAGTCTGTGTGCATCTCTTTTTCTGAGGTGGGTTTCTTGTAGACAGCAAATATATGGGTCATGTTTTATTATTCAATTTGTTACTTTATGTCTTTTGATTGGAGCATTTAATTCATTTACATTTAAAGTTATTATTGATAGGTACTTATCTGTTGCCATTTTTATTCTTTACCCCTGTGTTCCTTCTTCGCTTCCTATTTCTTTTCTTTACAGCAGACCCTTTAACAATTCTTGCATTGCTAGTTTGGTGGTAATAAATTCCCTTAGTCCTTTTTTGTCTGTGAAGCTCCTGATTTCATCTTCAATTTTGATTGAAAGCCCTGCTGGGTATAGTATTCTTGGATTCAGACCCTTCCTTTGCATGACTTTCTATATTTCATTCCATTCTCTTCTGGCCTGTTGAGTTTCTGTTGAGAAATCAGTTGCTAGTGTGATGGGGGTTCCTTTTAGGTAACTTTCTGTTTCTCTCTGGCCCCTTTCAAGATTCTTACTTTGTCATTGGTGTTTGCCAATTTAATTATAATGTGCCTTGGTGTCGCTTTTTTGGAGTTCATTTTGCTTGGGACTCTGTGAGCTTCTTGAATTTGTGTGGGGTTTTTCTTTCCTGTGTCAGGGAAGTTTTCTGTCATTATTTCCTCAAACAGGTTTTCTATTCCTTGCTCAGTTTCCACTCTTTCTGGAACCCCAATTATGCGGATGTTGTTTTGTTTCCTGTATCCCAAAGTTCCCTTAGGCTCTCCTCTTGCTTTTTAATTATTTTTTCTAGAAGCTGCTGTACTTGGGTATTTTTTCCTATCTTGTCTTCTAGCTCATGGATGTGGTCCTCTGCTTCTTCTAGTCTACTTTTGATGCTTTCTATTGAGTTCTTTACAGCAACAATGTCATTTTTCATTTCTTCTTGATTATTCTTCATTCCTCTTGGTTCTTCTTCATTTCCTCTTGGTTCTTACTCATATTGTTGAATTTGTCTTCCATTCTTTTTAGCCACCTTATGACCATTTATCTGAACTCTTTCTCTGGCACGTTGTTTGCTTCCATTTTGGTTTACTTTCTTTTCTGGTGATGCCTGTTTTTCTTTCATATGCGGGCTGTTTCTTCGTCTGCCCATGGTCTTTCTTCTCCGGTTGTCTGGTTATGTAGTTCTCTCTCCTTTCCATGTGGTGTGTGAAGCTCTTCTGAATCCAAGTGTTTGCGCCAGTTGGGGAGCAGTGTTCTAGGTTCCCCAGTTGCTCAGTGGATGCTGCAACTATAGCTTTCCCCAAATCTTATCTCTTGTTGATCAAGGATTGCTCCGGGTTTGCACATGATCAGCTTAGCTCAGAATCTCAGTGGGAAGAGGAGCAATGCTTGCTTCTGCCAGTGCTCCTAGGATTCCATCTGCAGGCTATAGGGCAAGTGGGGTATCCTCAAGGGTCTCATCTAGCCTTCTCCTTTCCAGTTTTTTTTTGGAAATCCCACTCTAAAAGTGTTTTGCTTAAGAACAGGAACAAGACAAGGATGTCTACTTTCACCATGCTTATTTAACATAGGACTGAAAGTCCTAGTCCCAGCATTCAGATAAAAAAAGAGAGAGAGATAAAAGGCATCCAAATTAGAAAGGATGACATAAAACTGCAAAAATATATCATTATTTGCAGATGACATGATATTATACATAGAAAACCCTAAAGGCTCCACCAGAAAACTACTAGACTTAATAAATGAATTCAGAAATGTGGCAGGATACAAAATCAACATCCACAATCATATGGCATTTTTATACACCAATAATGAACTCTCAGAAAGAGAAACTAAAAAAGTAATCCCATTTACTATTGCAACAACAACAAAAAGAAGATACATAGGAATAAACTTAACAAAGGAGGTAAAAGACCTGTACTCCGAAAACTATAGGACATTAAAAAAAGAAATAAAAGAAGATATAAACAAATGGAAGAGTATACCATGTTCATGGATTGGAAGAATTAACATAATTAAAGTGTCCATATTACCCAAAGCAGATTGAATGCAATCCCTATTAAAATATCAATGGTATACTTCCTAGAGCTAGAAAAAATACTCCAAAAATTTATATGGAACAATAATAGACCCTGGATAGCTGCAGCAATCTAGAGAAAGAAGAATGAAGTCAGAGGAATCACAATACCAGATATCAAACTATACTACAAAGCCATAGTAACCAAAACAGCCTGGTACTGGCATAGATCAGGTACATAAAGCAGTGAATTATAACAGAGATCCCAGAAATTGACCCACACCATTATGGTCAATTAATATTTGACAAAGATGGCAAGAGCATACAATGGAGTAGACAGTCTCTTCAACAAATGGTGCTGGGAAACTGGACAGAAAGATGCAAAAAGATGAAACTAGATCACCAACTTACACCATACATAAGAATAAACTCAAGTTGGATAAAAGAGTTAAATGTAATGCATGGAACCATAAAAATATTAGAAAAGAACATAGGCAGTCAAATCTCAGACATCTCAGGTAGCAATATGTTTATGGATACATTTCCTAGGGTAAAAGAAACTAAGCAGAAATAAACAAATAGGGCTACATCAAAATAAAAAGCTTCTGCACATCAAAAGACACCAGCATCAGACTGAAAAGTGAACTCACTAACTGGGAGAACATATTTGCCAATGATACATATGATAAGGAGTTAATATCCAAAATATATAAAGTGCTCATACAACTCAACAAAATTAAGAAAAACAATCCAATGAAACAATGGGCAGAACACCTGAATAGACTTTTCTCCAAAGAGGACATATAAATGGTCAAGATACATATGAAAAAAAAAATGCTCAAAGTTACTAATCATCAGAGAAATGCAAATTAAAACCACAACTGAATATCACAACACACCTGTCAGAATACCTACCATCAAGCAATCAACAAACAGCTGGTGAGGATATGGGGAAAAGGGAATGCTAGTTCACTGCTGGTGGGAATACACACTGATGCAGCCACTATGCAAAAAAGTTTCCTCTAAAAATTAAAAATAGAACTCCCATTTGACCCAGTGATCGTACTTCTCTGAATATATCCTAAAAAACACAAAACACCAATCAGAAAGAATATACACACACCTATGTTCATAGCAGCATTATTTACAATAGATACAATTTGGAAACAGCCCAAGTGCCCACCAGTGGATGAATAAATAAAAAAACTGTGGGACATTTACACAATGGAATACTATGCAACTGTGAAAAAAAGGGATCCCTTACCCTTTGGGACAGCATGGATGGACCTGGAAAATATTATGCTAAGGGAAATAAGTCAATCTGAGAAAGACAAATATCACATGATCTCACTTATTTGTGGAATCTAATGAACAAAATGAATTAACCAACAAAATAAGACCTAAAGTAGAGAGACATGGGACAGACTAACATACCTCAATGTGGAGTTGTGAAATAAACCAAAGAACTTACAAACTCATATTCCTAGCCCATAGATATGGGAAGTAAGGTAGGGAGAACCTGTAGGGAGATAGGTAGGCTGGGCAGAGGAAGGAAAGATGGAGGAAATTGGAGATATCTGTAATACTATTAACAGTAAAAAAATATATTTTAAAATGAAACTTTAAAAAACAAACAAGTGGGATCACATCAAACCATAAGCTTTAACATTGCAAAGGAAACCATCAACAAAGTGAAAAGACAACTTATGGAATAGGAGAAAATATTTACAAACCATATACCTGGTAAGGGGTTAATATATAAAACATAAAAGGAACTCATAACAATAGCAAAAAGAACACAAAAATCACCCACCCAAAATTCAATTAAAAAATAGATGAGTCCTGAATATACATTTTTCCAAAGAAGCCTTACACATGGCTAAGCAATACATGAAAAGATACTCACCATCACTAATCACCAAGGCAGTGTAAATCAAAACCACAATGAGATATCACCTCACACCCGTTAAGATGGGTGCCATCAAATAGACAAGAGGTCACAAGTGCTGGTGAGAATGTTAGAGATAATGGAAAGAAAAATGGAGGTTCCTTGAAGAGACAAAAATAGAACTCCCCTATAATCCATTATACCCACACCTGGCTATGTATTCTAAGGGTCAGCCATGAGAAAGAAGAAAAACCTTCCATTTGAAGTAACATAAATAAACCCGGATGACATTATAAAATAAGCCAGACAGAGAAAGATAAATAATTTGGGACCTCAAAAAAAAAAGTCAAACTTATAGAAATAGAGAGTAGTGGCTGTCAGGGTGGGTGTGGGGGATATGAGGAGATGTTGTTTAAAAGTTACAAATTTTCAGTTATATGATGAATAAGTTTGGGATATAATACACAACATGGGAACTATCCTATCTAATAAAAGAGTAATATGAAAATTAACCACCACTCTGCTACACCCACAAGCCACACCCACCAACCAATCAGGAGTGAGAATGCAAATTAACCCCAACCAAGATGGCTGTGGCCACAGAGTGAGCAGGAGGGAGGCTTGGGTTTCCTTAGCGATGGAGGAAGCCAAGCTTTCCATACACCCTATCAGGCCACCACTCAAGGCTACAAAGTTTCAATCATATAAATCCCCAAAAATGGCTGCCACCACAGAGGTAGAGAGAGCAGGAAACTAAGGAAGCCAAGCTTTCCACACACCCTGGTGGGCCCAGGCTTCCACTTAAGGCTACAAAGTTTCAATTATAGAAGATAAATAATTCCCAACAGAAATGGCTTTGGCCACAGAGCAAGCAGGAAGCAAATTAACCATCACTCCACTATACCCACAAGCCACACTCACCAGCCAATGAGAGCGAGTATGCAAATTAACCCAACCAACATGGCTATGACCACAGAGAGAGCAGGAGGGAGGCTTGGGTTGCCCCTGGCAATGAAGGTAGCCAAGCTTTCTGCAAATCCTGGTAGGCCCAGGCCTCCACTTAAGGCAACAAAGTTTTAATGGCTGCCATCAGGGAGCAAAGCTTGGGTTGCCCTTGGCAATGGAGAAAGCCAAGCTTTCCACACACGCTGGCCAGCACTTAAGGCAACAAAGTTTCAATGGCTGTACCAGCAGAAGGCTTGGCTCCGCTCCAGGCTACAAAAGTTTCAATTGTAGAAGATAAATAAATCCCAGATACCAGAGCCTCTGCTTGGGCATGGCCAGCCTTCAAACCACCACAGGCCCCTCGTCCAGGCCACCCAACACCCCAAGGGAACACTCACCCTGATCCAGGACACGCTTTAGGGCAAACCAGCTGGCCCCCACCAGTGCAGCAGGCCTCTATCCTATCTAATAAAAGAGTAATATACAGATTGACCATTATTCCAACACACAAGATGGCTGCCCCCATGTGGATACAAGATGAGTACCACAGATGGCCTGCAGGGAAGGGCAGTTGGGGGGGGCAGGCTTGCAGGGGGTGGCAGTTAAGGGTGATGAGGCCTGCAGGAGAAGGCAGTTAGGGGTGACCAGGCTGGCAGAGGAGGGGAGTTGGAGGAGACCAGGCCTGCAGGGGAGAGCAGTTAGGGGCAAACAGGCTGGCAAGGGAGCAGTTAGGCATCAATCAGGCTGGCAGGGGAGTGGTTAGGGGGTGATCAGGCTGACAGGCAGAAGCAGTTAGGGGCAATCAGGAAGGCAGGCAGGCAATCAGTTGGGAGCCAGCAGTCCTGCATTGTGAGAGGAATGTCCAACTACCCATTTAGGCCCAATTGTACATGAATTTTGTAAACTGGGCCTCTAGTCTACATATATAAAAGCCTAAATGACCATGCAACTGTACAACTGTTTGACCAGTAGCTATGATGCCCACTGACCCCCAGGGGGCAGAGGCTCAATGCACAGGCATGGAAACATGGAACAGACTAATGAATCTCAGAGGGAAGCAGAGAGAGGGGAGGGTGGGAAGAAATTAAGCAAAGATTTTATATGCATACTAGAGGCCCGGTGCACAAACTTGTGTATCAGTGGGGTCTCTCATCCTGGCCTGTGGGGATTGGGCTGAAACCAGCCCGGTGCACAGATTAGTAGTTAATAATACAGAGGTACATTTTAATAGAACTCAAAGAAAAAATATCATGCCTTAGAATTATCATGAAAGAAAATTGGCAGTGTCATAGGGATAGAAATATTTGAATACTATGTTTTTCCTATTTTTATTCTTCTTTAGCATAATTTTTAAAGAATGGATGGGCACATATTAATGGATAACTTCATTATGTTTGTGTATGTGTGCATTGGAAAATACTTTTAATAAATTATGTATTCATTTGTTTTTAAGTAAGCAACATTAAACATCATCTAGTCACTAGTGCAACCTACTTATTGGTATTTAGTATAATAAAATGTAAATGTAGAGAAAACAAGTTCCTAGAATACAGATTTTCATTGTGGGAATTATTTCCCACATATTTAGCAAATGGGAACTTTTCCCCACTTGACCCTGCACAAGTGATTGCTAGTCATCCACATTCCCACTTGTTTTGAGATCCATAACGAAGATACAGCAAACATGGCCCGCCCTATAGCGGAACAGGTTGAAGACAGATGACCACTTTCCTACTTCCAGTTTGTCTCTTTGACTACTTAGAGCCTCAAACAGCTTCAACAGAAAAATGTCACTGTGAAGTCCTGCGTCCCCCACAAGTCCCCTCTCCCTCGAGAGGCAGAAAATACAAGATTAGTAATAGAACAATTAGAAATGCTCCCACTGGGCCCTGCCTGCTACTCACCAGCAAGGAATGTGGTTGGGCTTCTCCAGCTGAAGCTAGTCTGAAAGGTTTTTCATAAACCACCAATTGCATTACATCAGTACATCATCTTAAATCCCATGGTGATTTTCCTAAACATAACCAGCTTGCTGGTTTCAAACATATAATCTCTTCTTGTCCTTGCAAAAAGTTCTCTAAATGCTTATATTCCTGCAGGGCCATACTAAAATAGCCAGTTAGCTCACATGGAATAAATACAAAAGGGAAAGTATTGCATCACTTGTCAAGAAATAAAGCCTGGATGAAAAATATAGCCACCACGCTAAGCTGTCAGGCTTGCCTGCCTGCCTGAAGTCTGCAATATGAGGCAGCCCACAGCCCTGGGTCTCCTGTGCATTTCTTCACTGTTGGGGCAGGGAAGGTGGAGGAGCCTGTGGTTTGGAAAGATCATGGTGGAAATGGAAAGAAAGCAGGAAAGAGACTCAAAAGAGCCCCTTTTCTCTTTGCCAAGCACCGCATGATAAGGATATCCAACCCTGAACTCCACAGTGGTCCGAAGTCAAAGCCACTCAGGGAAAGGGGGGAGCTCATTCAAGTGACTTGTACAGGTCAGAACAAGGTCATGAGCTCTCCTTCGCGCACTGGCAAATGGGACTCACCACCCTGCACAAAAGCAGTTTGGGGCAAAGGTTGTTGGGAGGCCTGTGAAACAGAACACAGAGAGGTGAGCGGCTGCCCACCCTTCAGCAGGAGTTCTCTCCAAGGCCTCATCTGTCCTCAAAACTATTCCCAGGTTACCCACTCTCCCAGAGGGACCTCTCCCAGGACTCCCTTCCCCTCCCAGCCCCGCCTCACTCCGGAGCTCCAAATGCAAACATCTATCTGGAGCAGTGGTTCTCAACCTTCCTAATGCCGCGACCCTTTAATATAGTTCCTCATGTTGTGGTGACCCCCAACCATAAAATTATTGCTACTTCATAACTGTAATTTTGCTACTGTTATGAATCATAATGTAAGTATCTGTTTTCCGATGGTCTTAGGCAACCCTGCGAAAGTGTCATTCGACCCCCAAAGGGGTCGCGACCCACAGGTTGAGAACCACTGATCTAGAGGCTTCCACAATGGCCATGCCCACGCAGAGGCCTCTCTCCTCAGGCTGCTGCCAAGAGCTCCCAGCCCGGCGCGCTGTCCTCCAGGGCACCCTAGAGCTCACCCTCTCAGAGTCCAGGGGCTCCTCAGTGCTGTGGCACAGGCTCCTCCCCTGACCTCTGCCTGGGGCTGAAGGTCACCGCTCAGAGCCGCTGAGGACCACTCTGTCCCCTCAGCGCAGTCTGCTTATCAAGGCGGGCTCCTCAGCGGCCTGAGCATCACCCCAGTGTCTGCGAGGAACATTTAAACCCCCAGTGAAATGCTCCCTGAACGCACACGGGAGGCCAAACCCGACCCCAGGGCTGCCTCCTCCACTCAGCAAACCTCATCTAGTGCTAGTTCTGTCATCAGCCCACGGTTATCTGAACCCATTGCCAAAAGGTAATTTTCCTATTAATTTATTCTCTAAATGCAAACTGAGGGGCATTTTACAAAGTAACTGGCTTGTACTCCTCAAAACATCGATTTCTGAAAAACTGGGCAACACGGCACTGAAGAGGCATCAGTAGCAAATGCCACGTGAGATGCTTCTTTATTTCTTTACTCTGAGGGACATTCTCAGGACACTGTAAAATTTGAATAGGCTCTGGAGATTCAGTGTCATTATTATATCAATGCTATTTTCTGACTTTGGTCATTGTACTTGCATTACGTTCTTGTGTTTAGGAATTACACATCAAAACATTTAGGCATAAAAAGAATTATGGCTACAACTTTCTCTCAAAAGGTTCAAATAATAATAATATTTGTCTATAATGAATGATAAGACAGATGTAGTAAAATATTAACATTTGGGAATTTGGGTGAAGGCTATATGGGAGTTTTTATACTGTTCTTGCAGTTATTTTACACATCTGAAATGATTTCAAAATGAAAAAAATTAAATGTACTGAGTCTGAGCTGAACATGTGTGCTGGGCTCTCTGTACCAGAGTGGCTGAGCTGCACCCTCTGGCAAAGACGCTGGGGCTCTCTTGTTTCTGGGCCATTCGAAGGCTGAGCACAGTGTTCTCCATCCCCAGACAGACACTGGCCCCTAGTTAGTAGCAGCTTTCTCTATTGTGCTGTTTGTGGAGGGGGACACAGTTGAGTCAAATACACAAACATTCATTTTTTAGAAGAGTTACTCAGAGCCTGTTCATTGGCCTCTAAATTCCAATTGGGGACATGACATTGTCACTTTCTACATCAACTTTCCTGAAGTAGATCATCCCAGGCCCTGCAGCTTCCACAGGCATGCAGGTCCACATGGCAACAACAATAAAGATCTTAGCCACTAAGCCCCACAATAAGTGACAAGCACACCACATAATGCGTCTGCTGCTGCACCGGAATACAGAGCCACCGAGCACAGCTCTGCGCCCCCAGGCCCACACTGCCAATGGTGACTTCAGCTTGTGAAGGGAAGAGAAGCGGCCCCAAAATAGATCTTTAAAAGCCTCCATTGTCCTTTGTGACAGCACAATTTGCTCTACCATTTTAGTCTTTTATCAGAGAGTTTTCTGAACCAGTGGTCTATTTTGAGCACCAAGTCAAGACTTTGTGGCCTCAGCCAAAGCTCTTCACGAGGGAGAGCTGCTGAGCCAGCTTGCTGACTGAGGCCACAACCCGAAGTCCTCCCGGGTGAATGGGAAAGGTTCTCACATCACAGCTGGTTCTTGGCTTGTCTCTTCCTTTCCCACACTGTCCACTTAGCATTCTGTTAGAGAGAATATAGAGTTGAATGCATGCCAAGAAAATGAAATACTCCACAAACATTAATAGCTTTCCTATATTAATAGCTTGCCCAGGGTCAGCTATCTCAAGAGGATCGCAGCTTCTCCCCTGTGATGTCCATTTTCTTTTTCTTCTTCATATTCCTGACCTTGTTACAGATACAGGCATTTATATGGGAGGCAGCTGCTTGTAAAACCCACACTGGGCTCCCATCTAGTGACACGGGACTCAACCAGCATATAGTATTGAGCTCCTACAATGTGGGGGCTTTACATATGTCATTGCCATCCCATTTAACCCTCAGCACCAATCTACAGGACATGTTATTACTCCCAGTAATTCAGATGAGAAAATAGACACTCAAAGAGAATGAATAACATGTCCAGAGATCCATGGGCAGGACAAGAGGTTTCAATTTATCTACAGAGCTCTAGTGTTTCCACTCTGCTATATTCTGATGGTAGGTAGAGAGATACCAAGACCTCCTTTATTTGCCTGTTGAAGGCCCAAAATTCTCTGACCAGGTTGGTTTCAGTGGCTAAGTTCTTAAGTTTCATAAGAACACATTACATTTTGCACCTCTTCCACTTGTAGTCACCTCCTTAGTAGCTTGCACAGTAGGAACGTGACCATATTCACTATTCCCTCCGACTGCGCCCCGGGCTCTCCAGCACACAGAGCGGGGCAGGTTGCTGTCCTTTGGCTTCTGTGAATTATGGGACAGAAGAGGTCCCACCTGGTGAGGAACCTGAAAGTCTGCCCTGGATACGGCTACTCTTCATGGCAGCGACATCTTTTTCTTATTAATTTTAAGAGTCTTTTTTTATTGTGGATATTAGCTCTTTATTTGTCAAATACACTTCCTGGTTAATCATTTGTCCTTTGACTTTGTTTTGGTATTTTTTGACATGCAACTTTTTTGCATGAATAAATATCATCAGTATTTCTCATGTTGTTGACAAAAATGTTAATTACAACATCAAAAGGACAGTAATTAGAAAATACTATGATGATATATACAAGGATGTACCAATTGTAATTTCTATTTACCATTAAAAATAGAAAAATCAGAACCTTCAAATATTAGAGATATAATTTAGTAATGGTGCTGTGCATGTTTGACATTTCTATTGTTTTCTTCATTTTTATTGTTTTTCTGTTGGAATTGTCAATATTGCTTCAGTTTTGTTTTAGAATGGCAAATGCAGAATGTTTTAATTACATATGGATTGAAAAGTTTCCTTTGGGTTGGCCTAAAGCACCAACGACCACTTTTAACACTATTCTTTAGGAAAGTGAATTCAAATTGAAAGGAACAAACTTGGAAGCCAAGCTTTGGAATTGTAAACAGAGGCTGCCTCTGCCTTTTCATTTAGCTGGGAGACCAGAGACACAAAACAAATGGACCAGCACTGCGACCATGTCTGCCAACTTTTTGTTTGGCCCGGCTGGGGGCGGGGGAGTTAAGGAGTAGAAAGGGGAGTATAAGATGGAGGGTGATTTCACTTTTTTTTTGTTTGTTTCTTGATAATAGCCACATTTGGAGGCTTCTCTCCATTTCCAGACGTCTGCCAACAATCAGCATCATTTTATTATCTTGGATAATGCAAAAGTGTTTAGTTTACCATTTAATAAAAACATTTGCACAGTTCCACTCAGAAAGCAAAATTTGGGTTGATAATTTTCTGCATAAAGTCAAAGCATAGAATGCTTTCAACCATGAAATGAAATTTAATTAAAAGTCAGAATGACACACATTTCCCCATGAACAGACGTTTTTAAATAATGGTTAAATGATATGCAGAAGAAAGTGTTTTACATATAGATAATATTGAATGGTGACTTAATAAATGTTTCCCAGGACCTTGAAGGCATGGCCCCAATGGGTAGCTTGCTCATCAGAGGAGTTAGTTGCTCCATGAAGGTGCCTGAGCTGAACTTCTCAGACTTGGTCACTGAAACACCTTCAGTGATAGAAAAGGGTGAGCAGGTGGTCAGCTGGGCCGACGCCATCTGGGCCCAGATCCTTCTCTCCTGCTTCTGCATGTAAGTGCATTTGACCTCACAGTACAGTGATACCATTGCCTAAAAATGCCTTCACAGACAGGGGTGCTCCAGGGTGGTGCGCTGTCTGTGTTGTGCCTTCAGAAGCTGCCAGGGTCCCTAAGCAGGCACTGTGGGGTGTGCCTGGCTCCGGGGAAGAGAAGGCCTTGGGGGAAATGGAAAAGTGAAACCCTACCCAACACAGAGGGACTCAAAGGGGCCGACTGTCCCTTGAGACTGAGGGACACATGGAAGGCTGACTGGACCTGTAGACCATCAGACTAATGCTTCTCAGGTCTACACTGTCAGCTATAACAGAAGCTTCGGGAAACATCTAGCAAGGAAGCCAAACAGTTTGGGGTCAAAATCAATAAGCTTGAGAATGTGGTAAGACGCTGGGACCTCTCTAGTGTTTTCTTCTAAATGGCTTCATTACGTTCAATTCAACACCCTACAGTGTACCTGCCTATAGTGTACAACCCAGTGCTTTCTTAGTATATGACAGGGATGCACAATCACCACCACAATCTAGTTGAATCTAATTGGAATGTTTTCATGCTCCCCAAAGAGCTACGTACCACTAACAGTCTCTACTCATCCCCTTTCCTGCCCACAGTAACCATTGTACTACTTTCTGCCTGTGTAAATTTCTCAGCAAAAGTATACATGGAGTCATACAATATGCCAGCTTTTGTGACTGACTTCTTTCACTCAGCATGTTCAAGGTTCATCTGTGCTGTAACATGTATCAGCACCTCCTTTCTTCCATGGCCAGAAGCATTGCGACATGCCGGTGCTACATTTTGTCGCCCACCCACCAGCTGGTGGGCACAGGTTGCTCTCACTTTTTGACTGTGATAAATAATGCAACTGTGACACTCGTGTACACATTTTTGCATAGATGTTGCTTATCAATTTTCTTAGGTAAACCTAGAAGTGGAATTGCTGGGTTATATAGCTAACATTTTATGTAGCTACTGCACTGTTTTCTACAGTAATGTCACCATTTTACATCTCATCGGCAATCTTGAAGGTTCCAGTTCCTCTATGTGTTTGCCAGCCCTCGCTCTTCTCTCTCTCTTTAAAAAATGTTTTCTTAAAAAATATGTATTTATTTCATAGAGGAAGGGAAAGGGCGAGAAATATAGAAACAACAATAATGAGAGAGAATCACTGATCAGCTGCCTCCTGCACACCCCCTATTAGGGCTCGAGCCCTTAACACAGGCATGTGTGCTTGACCGGAATTGAACTCAGGACCCTTAGGTCCACAGGCTGACACTCTACCCACTGAGCCACACTAGCCAGGGCTCTTTTCTCTTTTTGATATGAGCTCTTCCAGAGGTGTGGAGTAGTGTCTCACTGTGGCTTTGGTCTGCATTCCCAATAACTAATGAGGTGAACAGCAATCATATGTTTATTGGCTGCTTGTATATCTTCTTTGGAGAAATATCTATTTAAGCCATTTGCCCATTTTTAAACAACATTAGTTGTCTTTTTAGTATTGAGTTGTGTTTTTTATGTATTCTGGATAAAAGTTCCTTATCGGATATATAGTTTACAAATATGTTTTCCCATTCTGTGGATTATGCTTTTATTTTCTTCTCTTTAAAAAAAATGTTTTTATTGATTTTAAAGAGAGGAGGGAAAAGGGAGAGATAAAAACATTATTGATGAGAGAATCACCGATGGGCTGCCCACTGAACACCCCCACTGGGGATGAGCCCCAAACCTGGACACATGCCCTGATGGTGAAACGAATTGGGTTGATGGTCAATCACTAAGCCACACCGGCTCAGCTGTTTTTACTTTTTTAATAATATCACTTGCAACATAAAAATTTTTATTTTTGATGTAGTTCAATTTAGCTCATTTTTCTTTTGTTTCTTATCATTTTTTGTCATATGTAAGAAATCATTGTTAGCCGAAACTGGTTTGGCTCAGTGGAGAGAGCGTCGGCCTGCGGACTGAAAGGTCCCAGGTTCGATTCCAGTCAGGGGCATGTACCTTGGTTGCGGGCACATCTCCAGTGTGGGGCGTGAAGGAGGCAGCTGATCAATGTCTCTCTCCCATCAATGTTTTAAACTCTCTATCCCTCTCCCTTCCTCTCTTTAAAAAAATCAACAAAATATATTTTTTTAAAAAAGAAAAGAAATCATTGTTAAACCAAGGTAGTGAACACCTTGAATTTTAAAGACTATTCACACAATGCTTCTTTTTAGAGACAGGATTAAATGAGTCAACGAAGTTTCTTCTATCTCAACAAGTCTATTCGTCTATAAAAGGAGCAACTCACGCAGGGCCTGGGAGCTAAGGTCCTGGTTTTTCCTTGGTGTTGCTGACTTCCGCAGGGTTCCTCCCACTTCCACTTGCAGCACTCAGACCTTCAGCCCGCTGGGCTCTCCTGAGGTACAGACACATGTTTGAAATGCAGGTCGTTGGTAGTTGATGTAGCTTTAAACATTCCAGGGAACTTACATTCTTCTGGAGTCTGGAGTATTTTTTCCAAGGATCCAAAGCAGCGGCCTTCTCTCAGTCTCTCACTAAGTCCTGCTCTCTGCCCCACCCCACTCCCCACACCACCCCTCCAGAGCTGCCCTGTCCACAGGACAAAGATCAAGGTCACCTGAGAACTCTTTCCTTCTTTGTAATGCCACCTTTTTGAACAATGACATCATTTTAACAGCTTGTCTTACAAATTGTGCCACATTTCATGTTCATTTCATTAGAAAGCTGCTGTCTGTATGCACAATGTGAAAGGAGAGGACGCCCCAGAATGGCTGTGGCTAGGACACCCCAAAGCTGCTGTGTCTGGGATGCCCCAGACCACTCACTGACAAGGGATAGGAGAGGGCGGCCGTGGAGCTGCAGCTAGTGAGGCATTACACACAGATGCAGATGGATTTAAAAATGTTTAAATCATGTACTTTATTTTACTAGCAGATTAAAAAGAACAACAATGGGATCTTGTCAATAAATGCAGAAAAGTCACTGGACATTAGCAAAAAATTAATAAACCTCAAGCAAGACTGACCAACAAAAAAGATAGAAGACAAATTATCATTATCAGAAATCTAATGGGAAACATTATTACAAATTTATAGACACAAAACGTAAAATTAAGGAGGATTATGGAAAACTTCTGCTAATAAATGTGACAATTAAAATCGAGGGGGGGGGAATCAATTGGGAAATTTTCTTGAAAGGCATAAACTACCAAAACTCTCTCTAGAAGATATACCTAAACTTGAATAGCTCTGTATCTGTGAAAGAATCAAAAATTGAATTCATAGTTAAAATCATCCCCAAATCGTCAAGGCTCAGATTATTCACTAGTGAATTCTATCAAACACTAGAGGAAATAAAAATACCAATTCTACACACACTCTTTGAGAAAATATAAGAGTAGGGAGAAATTCCCAATTTTTATTTTACTAGTATTTTAAAACATGTGTGTTTATTGATTTTTAGAGAGAGGGGAAGGGAGAAGGATAGAGAGATAAAAACATCATTGATTAGCTGCCTCCTGCGCGCCCCCCTCTGGGAATGGAGCCTAAAACCTGGACATGTGCCCTGACCAGGAATTGAACCACAATCTCCTCAGCTACTGAGCAACACCAGCCGGGAAAAACTCCCAATTTTTAAAATGAAGCCAGCATACCCAAAACAAAACTAGACTAAGACACGAAAAACAAAATCTGCAGACCAAGTTCCCTCGTGACACAGATGAAAACCCTCTGGGTGGCGTGTTCATACAGTGAAGTTCTCCTACATAGAAAGAAGAGCAGCACGTCACACACCCCAACATGGGCATCTCACATGGTTATGTGATGGGAAAAAAGTCAGACACAAAGGAATACATACTCTCTGCTTCCACTTAGACAAAACTCTAGGGCAAATTCCAGCAATAGAAGGCAGTCAGAGGTGGTGCTAGGCCAGGCTGGGAGGGAGATTAGCTGTAAAGGGATAGGAAGGGGTTACGTGGTGCTGAACACGTGCTTGCATGATTGTGGTCATGGTGACACCATTCATGCAATGGTCAAAAATCAGTAATAGTACATTTTAAATGGATGGATATCAATATTTGTAATTTTTACATCATAAGCCCGATTTAAGGTGATGATAGGAGGTTGCAATAAAGAAAACCCAGAACCCAGACCTACCTGAGAGGCCTGCAGCGCTGTGTAGCTTCTTCTACACAGGGAAGAAGACAGGGAGCTGAGCAGCATGTGACAGAGGTGCGCGAGCTGAGAGTATGCAGGACAATGTGCTGAGTGCCACATCAAACATACATGTGCATATAGACTACATGACCATTATTAGCAGGAGCATTTTATGATTTTTGATAACCTTATTGAGATATAATTTACCTCCATAAAATATTTTTGCAGATCTGATTGTTTTTAGTACATTTTACAATTATTCAGTTATGCAACTGTCACCATAATCCACTTTAAAAAAAAATCTCCTTAATACTTTCCCCAATGGCTGCATCAGTCTGCATTCCCACCAATAGTGCATCAGTCTGGTTAATGCAGGGGTGGGAATGTTTGGTCCAGAGCCATATAAGGCCCACAAAGTCATTTGGTCTTGCCCTGCCAAGGCATAGGGGTGGACTAATTAAATGTTTGACCAAGTATAATTTTTAAGTTGATAATTTTGTATGGCCACAAATCTATACTAATAAAATATGTATAGATTAATAATAATATGCTAATTAGATCAGATAGACTGTACATCTTCCTGATGTCATACCAGACGTCCTTCCTGACAAAACTGGAGGCAGCAGCAGGGCCAGCCTGCAAACCGGCCATGGCCCCTCACCCAGGCCGGCCCCACTCCCCAGAGGATACCCCCACCCTGATCAGGGGCTCCCTTCAGAGAAGGCCAGCCAGCCCCCACCCATGCACCAGGCCTCTATCCTATATAATAAAAGGGTAATATGCAAGTTAACCTTAATGACAGAATGAGCAGAACAACTGCTGGACCAGTCACTATGGGATGCATTGACCACCTCTTGGTCCTTTTCCCTGGCTAGCAGCCTCTGATAACCTGATGGCTGCCCATGGCTGGGGCGGGGCCAGCCAGTAGACGGGAACAGCTGACCTCTCCGTCTCTTCCCCTCACTCCCACTGTCAGACACTGATCACCCGATGGAGAACAGGGAACTGGGGGGTGGGTGGCAGTGAGAGCAGGGCTGGCTGTGGGCAGCTGGGGAAGATGGTCCTGGTGCAGGCCAGGCCTAGGGACCATACCCACACACAAATTTCATGTGCTGGGCCTTTAGTGATGTTATAAATATCTAAATGGCCCTTGGCGAAAAAAAAGGTTCCCCACCCTTGGGCTAATGAATGGTTCATCAATTTTATTTATATTTTCAAAGAACCAATTCTTAGTTTTAAGGATGTTTTTGTATTGTTTTTTAAGACTCTATATCATTTATTTCTGCTCAGATCTTTATTATTTTCTTCCTTCTCCTTACTCTGGGCTTTTCTTGTTGTTCTCTTTCTAGTTCTTTTAGGTGTGGGTTTAGATTATTTATTGGAGAATTCTCTTGCTTCTTGAGGTAAGCCTGTGATGAACTTCCTTCTTAGGACTGCTTTTTCTGTGGCCAGTAATTTTTGGGTTGCTGTGTGTTCATTTTCATTTTTTTCTAGGTAATTTTTTTTATTTCTCCCTTGGTCTCATTGGTAACCAATTCCTTGCTCAATAAGATGTTATTTAGTCTTCAAGTGTGATTACTAATTTACAATGCTCTTTTGTGTCTGGCTCTTTTATGTTTTTTAGATCCATATACATGGTTTCATGTCCCAGTTTATTCTTTTTTGTAATTGCTTAAGTAGTATTCCATCAGTTTCTCCATGTAATTTGGTTTTACGCTGTGTAAGGGCAAGTGTGTTCTGATTTTGTCTTTAATCAGAGGCTTTTCTGGGGTTTCAATGGAAAGCCTAAAATGTTCACTAAACCCATAAATGAGGTCAGACTCAAACCTTGAGCTCTACTTCAGCTGCAGTAGAGAAAGGCCCTCTGCCTTACAGCAGTGCCTCCTGCTCCCTGGGGAGCTCGCCTGCAGGTGCAATCCTGGGCTAGTTCAAGGATTTGGGGGCATTTTCTTCTGTGGCTGCCCATTTCCAGCTGTTCTAATACCCACTTGATTAGTTCTCCAACACTCCAAAACAATAAGACCACCTGAGTGCTGGCAACTGGGGCCAGGCAAGGCGGGTAAGTATTGATCCCACCCACTGCAGGTGGATTGCTTCAAGGCTGAAATTACTTCTGCCTTCAGTCACTTTTTCTGTTGTTTCTGCAGTTCATAATTGCAATCTTCAAGATGGTTAACTACTATTACTGGAAATGGAATTCTTAGGGATGATTTTTACCTGCTGAAAAGAAGTGTATTTTAAAGTCTCCAACCAGAAACTGCAGACTCAGTGCCATTAGAAGTGGTACAGTTGGGAGACTCTGTCTCCCGCCCACTAGTGAAAGCCATCAGCACAATCAGCAGTCCATCTTCTGCGGGCAGTGGTGTGCATGTCCCCAGACCTCTGCTCTTTCGTGGTTCCCCTAAATTTCCTTTCACAGTCCAGATTCCCCCCTTATGAGTCTCACCCAGAACTGAGGTTCAGTGCCGTAGGATAAGGGGTTTATGCAGATGGGAATCTGCATCTCCCTCCCACCAGAGGAAGCCAGCCAGGTTCTCCAGCACCCGCTCTCTTCACGCGTGTCTCTGTACCTCAGCTTTTTGCTGCTCCTCTGAGTCTCCGTGAGCCCCTCTCTTTCCTTCTAGTTGTAGAATTTCCACTGAGCCAGGTTTCCTGTTGTTCTGGATGCTGTCCATTTTGTCTTTTAGTTGTAGTTTTGAAATTGTTGTGCAAGGCAGCAGTTTAGGTGTTCACCTATGCAGCCATCTTGGTTTCTCCAACTTCCTGGTTTTGACAGCTGTGCTACAGTTCTGTCAGATGCCCTTGTTTAAGGGAAATACACACTAGAGCATCTGGAGAGATGAGCAGCAGATCAGCAGTGTGCTCCCCAGTGGCTCAGGGAAATAAAAACATTTCTTTATATTGTACTTACAACTCTGTATGTTTGAGATTATTTAAAAGTTTTAATGAAATTATTACATTTCCTTTACCCGGTTTAACAAAGGCATCCATCTACACTTACTGTCCATCAGAGCAAGTCAGAACACAGAGCCAGAGTCATTGTTGGAATAGAGAAAGCTCAGTATAATAACCTCTTGAGTATGTCAGACGTTATTAACTACACAACTGAAAATGCAGAGAGATCCAAGGTGTCACAAAGGAGCTGTCAAGTCCTGAGCCTGGGAATAAGGAGACAGATCGGAATTCTTAAATTATTAAACTTTGGGGCTTCAACAGGGGTTGGGGTGCCTCCATAACTGGGCTCAGAACCACCTGGAGACAAGACCACGACCAGGCCTAGCAGTGGCTTCTCCATGTGGCCAATACTTCCTCCAGCATGGCCATGGCCTTCTAACGTGGCAGCTCCGAGCTCCAAGGGGACCAGGTAGGAATGAGGTCGCCCTTGCACCTAATCTCAGGGCAGGGGCACAGACAGCCCCTCAGAGGGAGGATTGTCAAGCTCGCTTTGCAGAAGAGCCAGTTTGGAAAAGGCAGCCTGCCCAGGAAGGGAAGATGCCATAGTTGGCCCAGAGGACACTACAGATCGCAAATTGCTGGACTGAGATGTTAAAACAGAAAACACAACAGATAAGCAAACCAAAGTCAGGGTCCAGACTCAGATCCAGATTTTCACAAGACCTGGTTCAGAGCTGTTTTAAAACTCTTGTGCCCTCTCCTTCCAGGAGGCCAGAGATGGAGAAAATAGTCAAAGAGCGAGCCCTGGAGTGGCTGAGGGGCTGCGGAAGAACTTCAGTGAGGGGCGAGGGAGGTCTGGGCACACTAGCATGCAGGGTCTTCCCCAGGGAAACCCTGGCAGCGGCTGCTCAGCTGCAGGGACGGGGGAGAGGCTAGATAGAGCCCACTGTGTCTGAGAGTAGCGGGTGGTGCAGTTCTGGAGGGCATAACTCCCCAAGCTGAGAGGGAATCCAAAGTTAGAATATCCACTGTGGCATTGTCAGCTGTGCATGAAAGAACCTGCCAGAAGGGCCGTGGGCCCCAAGATCAGGCCCTGTGAGGTGACCAGTTAGAGAACCGGCTGGGTGGGCTGTGGCTGCCAAGAGACTGCTCACCTGGGGAGAAGTGGGGGATGCGGCCTCAGAGGAACTGTGTCCCCCGGGTCCCACAGGAGAAGGAGTGCCAGGTGTGCACCATGCGAGGCCAGAGGCAGCACTTAAAGTGCAAAGCCGGACAGACTCCCTCAGCCCCCCTCTCACCCAACCTGCAGGCGTCTGGCCAAGTGAGAGAGACCAAGGTGCCCTCCCTGTCCTCCTGCACGTCCAGGTCCCGGGCCTTAGTTTGGTCCTGGAAAGAACATTCTGACATCAAGGTAAGATGGAAGTGGATGGAAATCAGGGGAGCTGCCCCAGACTCAGCAGGGCAGGGCGAGGCTACCCCACAAAACAGCCCACAGAGGGCAGAGGGCAGAGGGCAGGGGAGAGCAGCCCAGTTGCAGCTTATCAGTACAGTCACCACAGGACGCCCTTCTGCGGGTCATGGAGCTACAGCCCTAGGGGTATGAGGGTTCCATCACTGAACTGTTTCTGGAGAGAGAACTAGGGAAGTGGTTACATCAGTGAGCAAGACCAGCAGCTAAGACAGGCAGCCTCTGAAAGCTGGAAGGGAACTGGGCTCTGGGAGGTGTCTGAGAGCTGGGAGGGGACTGGGCGCTGGGAGGGAACTGAGAGCTGGGAGGGGACTGACAGCTGGGAGGGGACTGAGAGCGGAGAGCAACTGAGAGCTGGGAGGGAACTGAGAGCTGGGAGGGGAATGAGAGCTGAAAGGGGACTGGGCGCTGGGAGGGAACTGAGAGCTGGGAGGGAACTGTGAGGTGGGAGGGGACTGGGCGCTGGGAGGTGACTGAGAGCTGGTAGGGGACTGAGAGCTGGGAGGGGACTGTGAGATGAGAGGGGACTCAGAGCTGGGAGGTAACTGAGAGCTGGGAGGGGAATGAGAACTGAAAGGGGACTGAGAGCTGAGAGGGGACTGGGCGCTGGGAGGGAACTGAGAGTTGGGAGGGGACTGAGAGCTGGGAGAGGACTGGGAGCTGGGAGGGGACTGAGAGCTGGGAAGGGACTTAGAGCTGGGAGGGAACGGAGAAGTGGGAGGGGAAAGAGAGGTGGGTGAGACTCAGAGCCAGGAGGGAACTCAGAGCTGATATGGGACTGAGAGATGGGAGGAGACCGGGCGCTGGGAGGGAACTGAGAAGTGGGAGGGGACTGAGAGCTGGGAGGGGACTGAGAGCTGGGAGGGGACTGAGAGTTGGGAGCGACTGAGAGCTGGAAGGGGCCTGAGAGATGAGAGGGGACTAAGAGCTGGGTGGGACTCAGAGCTGGGAGGGGATTGAGAGCTGGGTGGGACTGAGAGCTGAGTGGCACTGAGAGGTGGGTGGGACTGAGAGGTGGGTGGGACTGAGAGGTGGAAGGTAACTGAGAAGTGGGAGGGCACTGAGAGCTGGGAGGGAACTGTGAGGTGGGAGGGGACTGGGCGCTGGGAGGGGACTGAGAGCTGGGAGGGGACTGAGAGCTGGGAGGGGACTGAGAGCTGGGAGGGGACTGAGAGATGAGAGGGCACTGAGAGGTGGGAGGGGACTCAGAGCTGGGAGGGAACTGTGAGCTGGGAGCGACTGAGACCTGGGAGGGGACTGAGAGATGAGAGGGGACCTAGAGCTGGGACGGGACTGAGAGCTGGGAGGGATTTGAGACCTGGGAGGGAACTGAGATCTGGGAGGGGACTGAGAGCTGGGAGGGGAATGAGAACTGAAAGGGGACTGGGCGCTGGGAGGGAACTGAGAGCTGGGAGGGTACTGAGAGCTTGGAGGGGATTGAGAGCTGGGAGGGATTTGAGACCTGGGAGGGGACTGAGAGCTGGGAGCGGACTGAGGCTGATAGGGGACTGGGCGCTGGGAGGGAACTGAGAGTTGGGAGTGGACTTAGAGCTGGGAGGGAAGGAAGAAGTGGGAGGGGAATGAGAGGTGGGTGGGACTCAGAGCCAGGAGGGAACTCAGAGCTGAGATGGGACTGAGAGATGGGAGGAGACCGGGCGCTGGGAGGGAACTGAGAAGTGGGCGGGGACTGAGAGTTGGGAGGGGATTGAGAGCTGGGCGGGAACTGAGAGTTGTTAGGTAACTGAGAGCTGGGAGGGGACTGAGAGCTGGGAGGGGACTGAGAGATGAGAGGGGACTAAGAACTGGGTGGGACTCAGAGCTGGGAGGGGATTGAGAGCTGGGTGGGACTGAGAGGTGGAAGGGAACTAAGAAGTGGGAGGGCACTGAGAGCTGGGAGGGAACTGTGAGGTGGGAGGGAACTCAGAGCTGGGAGGGGATTGAGAGCTGGGAGGGGACTGAGAGCTGGGAGGGGACTGAGAGCTGGGAGGGGACTGAGAGCTGGGAGGGAACTGAGAGCTGGGAGGGGACTGAGAGCTGGGAGGGGACTGAGAGCTGGGAGGGATCTAAGCGCTGGGAGGGAACTGAGATTTGAGAGGGGATTGAGATCTGGGAGGGGCTGAGAGCTGGGAGGGGACCAAGAGCTGGCATAGGAGCAACAGAGCCCTTGTGGGTAGCACAGGTATGGGGCCTGGATTGCCTTTTGTTTCACCACCAAAACTGACCCCTGTCAGACTCGCTCAGAAGATGGCCTGTTGAGAAGATGCCCTGGAATATTTCCAACCAGACAAACGATGCAGCTAGAGGTAGAGGTAGAGGTACCATGAGGACTGCATGCACCTGAACACATGCAGGCCCAGCTTCCAGGAGCAGCTCACCAACCCACCTATCAGTCCCACATCCTCTCATCTTGGCAGGAGCCCTGGGCTCTTCAGGCGCTGGGAGCCCAGAGTGACATTGTCTGCCCCAGAGCCTTCAGTGGGGGCATCGGCTGTCAGCACCTGTGGAGAGAACAGTAGTTACTAGCTGCCAGGGCCCTAAACAGCGCCCTCTGTGCAGGAAGACAAAGGAAAGCCAGGAGGCCAGCAGGCTGGGTCCCTGTACCCTGAGCAGAATGAGCATGATGAGTGAGCAAGGATCATTCACAGATGGCAAGGTGCCCAAGGTATGTTGGCATAACAGCAGAACAACAAAGCTCAAAAAGATTTCAAAACGTCAGCAGCTTCTCAGTCACATCAGGTAGACCAGTTGTGCCAGAGCCATCGGCAAGGCTGATGCTGGGTTGCCAGCTCTGTGAAGCCAGTCCCCAGAGAGTGAGCACAGGCCCTGGGGCACAGATACGGATCTCCTCTCTCAGCAGGAGCCTGGGCTGCCCAGTCAGGAGGGAAATTAATGAACAATAAAGCTCAAGTCCATAGGCAGCTGGATCACCGTCTCCTTTCCGTCTTTCAGGCTTTCACAGACAAGCCCGCCCCTCCTACAATCCTGCCCCCAACCCTGGCCAGGCTGCGTGGCACTCCCTCCCACACCCTTTCTCGCAAAGGCACTCCTGAGGATCCAGGTGTCCCTTCCCCAGAGGGGGTACCATGGCAGCAGTTTTCAAACCTTGGCACCACTGCCAATGGTAGGAAATGAGGGTGCACTACAAATATATTCCTGGCTTTTCACACCTGCAAGTTCGCAGGGAGGATCGCCTGGGATGAGGCCTGCATGTAGCCCTCCAGTGCAGAGTACATGTGCTGAGGGCCAGCTGCAAATGCGGAGAAAGGCACTTTGGAGAGCACTGGCTCAGGTGTATGAGGCCAAATGAGCACTGTTCTTCCCATACATGCTGTCCTTTCAAGGAAAGTCGTGGTGCCGAGGGAAGTCCTTCCAGTTTGAGCTTTCTAATTCTGTCTCTCTGATGCCCTGGACCAGCAAAGCCACTGTCACCTGTCACCAACCCTCTGAATTGATCCCCAGGAGAAGCAAGGGTATAAGAGGAGAGGAAAAATTGAGAGAGGTGGGCAAGTGGGTGAGCAGGCACCACATAATAACACCACCAGCTCTGAGCCCCACTCTGCTGATCCGGGACCCAGGGTCCCTGTACACTGCCAGCTGCCACTTCCACACCAAGGGAGCTGCATCCTTTGTCTGGTTCCACAGAGGTGGATCTGTCTTATTCAGATGCAAGGCTCTTTTCAGATGCTCCACATAAACAAGAAGAACCCAGGATAGCCAGTGGGTCCCTCTCGGCATATGGCGCCTTGATGACCTAGTTCCCATGCATTTATGCATGGTCATGTGTGACCTAGTTCCCGTGCGTTCATGCATGGTCATGTACAGCAATGGGCATCATTTGACTCTAGGAAGACTATGAAATATCTTCGTCAAAAAACAGAAAGTGGTGTGCAGCTCTGCCAAGTTTGTGCACTCTTGATTAAGGCACGTTAAGCAAGGACCTGCCTCAACAGCGTAACTTAGAGCAAACAGCTCTGTGGCTATTCAGAGAATAGTTGAACTACATCTGCCTACCGAAATTGGGGACAGAACAAAAAGCTCCTAGCACAGGGAGCACTCCACACCAACCAAATGGCCAGATTCCTGCGCCACCTTGTGGAATGAAGCCTGCATAAGAGCCACTCTGCCCTCAATAAAGATGACCAAAGAGCAAAGCATAGAAAATTAAATGGAGCTGAGAAACAGTGAAAATCGCATCCCCTGTTTAGCACATGTAGACTTTGATCCCATCTCCCTCAGCACTAGCTTGGGAATGCTGTCGCCCCAGCACTGTCTCTGTGTGGCCAGTGTGCGTCTTCTCTAGAGGGCTGAGAATCAGCCTTTCAGCCCTAATTTGAACCACTGTCCTTGGAGACCAGCCTTACAAGTTACTAATCTGTTAACGATTTATTTGGGAAACAGAAAAAACCCTCACCTAGCATTGTGTTTGTGAACAACTGTATCAATCATTATTTTGATAGAACAGTTTCTGAGTATTCTAACCAGTCCCACAGGACAATTTTTAGATTTTTCCAACAGAAAAAAAAAAAAAACCCTCTAAATTAGAGAAATGCTTTAATAGTTGAATTGCACAAACTACTAAATACCTTATCCCCAAGTTTTAGACAAGTATAATGATTAGACACTGTTACATACTGCTTATGGTTACATAAGATATGTGATATATATTACTATATCACTTGCTATTTATTATATACTAGAGGCCTGGTGCACAAAATTTGAGCACAGTGGGATGGGGGATGGGAGAGGGGACAGATCCTCTCAGCCCATCTTGTACCTCCTTCAATCTGGGACCCCTCAGAGGATGCCCGACTACCAGTTTAGGCCCGATCCTGGGGATTGGGCCTAAACCGGCAGTCAGACATCTCTCTCACAATCTGGGACTGCTGGCTCCTAATCATTCAATGTCTGCCTGTCTGGTCACCCCTAATTTCCCCCCTCCACTGGCCTCGTTGCCTCTTATTGCCCTGGACAGGTCACCCCCAATTGCCCCCTCCCTGTAAGCCTGGTTGCTCCTAACTACCCCCCCCCCACTGGCCTGGTCACCCCTAACTCCCTCCCGCTGCCAGCTGCTCACCCCATTTTCCCCCTCCCTGTTGGCCTGATCGCTCCTAACTGCCCCCTGCCAACCTGGTCACCCCTTACTGCCCTCCCCACCAGCTTGGTTGCCCCCAACTGCCTGCCTGGTCAGCCCTCATGCCCCCTGTCCCCCCCACCCCCCACCACTAGCCTGGTAGCCCCATGCAGCCTGCTGTTCAGTCCTTAGGTCATCCCTCACTAAACCCCCTGCTGGCCTGGTTGCCACACAGCCTACTTGGTCAGTCATTTGGTCATCCTTCACTAATCCCTCTGCCAACCTGGTAGCCCCCAAGGCCCCCCTGCCAGCCTAGTCATAGGCAGTCACCTTGTGAGAGCATGAGAGTTAATTTGCATATTACCTCTTTATTATATAGGACTAGTGGCCCCGTGCACAAAATTTGTGCATGGGGGGGGGGTGTCCCTCAGTCCCACCTGCATTCTCTCCAATCTGGAACTCCTTGGGGGATGTCTGACTGCTGATTTAGGCCCAGTCCCACAGACATCCCTCTCACAATCCAGGACCACTGGCTCCTAACTGCTCACCTGCCTGCCTGCCTGATTCCCCCTAATTACTACTGTCCCCTCCTCCTTACTGCCCCGGCTGGCCTTCTCACCCCCAACTGCTTCCCCTGCTAGCCTAGCTTGCCCACAACTGTCCCTCCCCAGCTGAACTGCTTGCTCCCAACTCCCTCCACTGCCAGCCTGCTCACCCCCACCTGCTCTTCCTGCCAACCTGCTCACCCCCAACTGCCTTCCCACTGGCCTGCTTGCCCCTAACTGCCTGAACACCCCCAATTGCCCTCTCCTCCTGGCCTGATCACCTCTAACCACCTCTGTCTCAGCCCTGCCACCATGACTTTGTCTGGAATGTCTCCCAGTCTAATTAGCATATTACCTCTTTATTAGTATAGATTTCTGAATTGGGCAAACTTTATCCTAAAGGGAAAGATAGTATCTTAGGCTTGCAGGATTCCCTTATGTGGCTGCTCCCGGTCCTTGTACACAGCAGAAGAGCAAGAATTATGAAAACGAATGAGTGTGTCTGTGCCAACAAAACTTTACAAAGACCACTGGCCAACCATGGGAGTAGTTTGTCAGTCCCCACTCTACCACATTATATATCACACTTCATTATGCACTATATGCTATAGAATGTAATAAATACTAGGAATCATTCATATTTGTGGCTGAATGACCCAAAAGTACAGTAGCCTCTCTTTGTCCATGGTTTCCACCTCCACGGTTCACCTTCGATTACCTGCCATCAACTGAAGCCCACTACTAGTAAATGGAAAATTCCAAACATAAGCAATTGGCATGTTTTAATGTGTGCACCGTTCTGAGTACCAGGAGAAAGTCTGGCATTGTTGCCTCCACCCTCTCAGAACTCAAATCACCTCTGTCCAGCGTCTGGCTCTGCGTTTGCTCCCCGCCCACTGATCAGCAGCCAACTCGGTTATCAGATCAGTTGTCTTGGTGTCACAGTGCTTGAATTCAAGTCACCTTTATCTCACTTTGGCCTCAAGGCACAGGAGTAGGTTAAACTTCAGAGCAGGTGTGTATCCACAGGCAGAAACACGTTGTAAAGGGGTGAGGACTAGCCTGGTTTGAGGCACCCCCGAGGGTCTTTGACCCACAGGACTGAGATTCACTCCACCTGCCCAGAGACTGCAGGAGGCGCGTGACATGGTGAAGACAGTAACAGGGATAAAGTGCTTCCGCGAAATGCTCTAACACGAACCCTCAATTTGAATGTATTTTAGAATAATGTTGAAGCTTCATTAAATCGGTGTCACTCATCTTAGAAAGCACCAGGCATTTGGGCTCAGGGCATGTCCCAAACACGCTTCAAGCAGAGTCTCTCCATCGGGTTTCTCACAGCAAAGGTTAGTGCTTCGCTGAATCCCAGGTGCAGCCCAGTCCAGTGGGGGGTTCCCCTCCACACCTTTTCTGGGACTGCCTGGAAAGGCTTCCTTGACTCTGAGCTGTGTTTTCGAGTGAGGAATCCCATGCTTTCCTGCTGGGAGAAAATGGGAGCGGGGAGCCGGTAGCCTGGTGGGACTGCAGAGAGTCTTTCTGGCCTTCACCAAGTAGCTGGATTTCCCAGAAAAACTGGACCAGGGCTCATCCTCCTGGTTCTCCTTTAGCACCGACTCTTCCCCCACGTGAAGATATGTGTGCATACATGTGTGCATGTAGGAGGGGTAAAAGGCCACCACAGGTAAGCTCATGGCTGTGTGAGCACAGAGGGAATAAGGAAACATTTCAAAAACTCAGAATAAGAAAGATCATAGGAAATCTTTTCAATAGAATTCAGCTTAACGAATGACCAAAAGCTTTGATGAAAGGTGAGCACTCCTTATGACAGGACAAAAGCTGCTGTCCCTGCAGGATGAGGAGTGGCCATTACCAAGGAAGGAGTAACTGGGGACATGTGAAGCCCCACACTTGAACCCAGAACTTAACAGCACAATGCAAAGCTGAGGTGTGAGGACAAACGGGGTGGCTTAGCTGACAGGAAGCTCGCTAGCTCTAGCTGGTCAAGTATATTACACAGTTACCGCATCTAGAACAAAGTTGGGCATGGCTCCCTCAGGGTGCCCTTCTGTAAGGTTCAAGAAATCCAGAAGCTTCTCATCCCAGGGGATGATGGTGATGCCCACCCTCCCACCAAGAAGAGAGAATGGGGAAGCCCACATCTCCAAGAGTAAGTGTAGGGTCCAGAGGCCACCAAACCAGGAACCAAAACAAAGTGAAAGAATTGAAGGTAGAGCGACACCCAAGGAGCAGGTGGAGGTGGGAGCAGGGTGACCGCCCAGTCCATTAACACCTGCTGCTCATTCTTTACAATGTCCCATCCTCCAGGGCCTGGTGCTGGGGGTCCCCTTTGTTCCATTTGAGGGTTAAGGCCATACCAGAGCATCATGGCTGTCGGCAGGAAGCACTTAGTAGAGACTTATTGGGGCATGTCTCAAGCAAAGCAACTAGATTATGAGGGTCTAAACCCTTGTCACTGGTTGGGTGGGGGGCATGTGGAACTGGGTATGGTCAGTAAAGAGGAGCACAGGGTGACCTTTACGCCTATGCAGAGCTGTCCCTGGAAGAGGCAGCGAGGCCTGCTTTATCAGTTAAAGCAGAAGCTGCACACACATGTGCTGTTGCAAATAAAGACTTTCCAGACAATGAATGATAAATGAGGGAAACAATTTCCACTCAAGGCAGCATCTGTTGTAAGGCAGGTGTCCCATCCTCGCTCATGTCTAAGCTGTGATCTTGATCAAGTCATTTGCAGCCCCTGCCAGACCAAGTGTCTGGGCCCGGGGAAATGAGATTCCTACGATGGTTTCCAGCTCTCAGGACACGCTCATCACGGATATTGTGTGGCTATGGAGTTATGGGTGGTGGCACTGGATAAAATTTGAGTTTTCTTTCAAGCTCCAGATTCTGTGAGTCATGAGACAATGAAAAATAAAGCTGAAGTCCACGTGTGTAGAATTACAGAAATTTTAAGACATTGGAAACGAAAGGCCCGTGGTTCCTGCCCTTCCCAGCTGTTGCCACACAGGACACGGCGTCCCTTGGTGCAGCCACTCCTCACAGGAGGAGGACCCACCACCCTGGGCACCCCCTCTCAGCTTTTCTCACAAAAAGAGACTCAAGGACCACTGCAGGGTCTCCAGCTGCCCCACAGGCCCACCCCATTGCCCCTCTAAGGCGTTGCAGGTCCCGGAGTTTGAAGACCTCCACCCCCGCCTTCGGCTACGTGAATGGCATCCTCACTCTCTCAGGCTCTCTTTGTATTTCTCTGTGCCTGTCCCGTCCCACCAAAGGCACAAGCGCTGGTAAGTTCTGGAGCATTATGGCCAACTAAGACAACCGACCAATGCCCTGATTTCCCCTCTCTGAGAAGGTGGACGCCTTTGCCCTTCCCACTCCTCAGGTTGCTATGGGGACCTAATGATTCCATAATGTAAAACATATATGTGCTTTTATTAGCAACTATTTATTAAGAGCCTTCTATGTCCATAGAGACCTCTGTACTCAAACATTAACTCCGATTTGTTAAAAGTTTGGTGGTTGATTTTATGTGTTAGCTTGAACCACAGGTGTCTGATGCAATGTGATTCTGGGAGCTCCGTGTTTGGGCGAGAGCGCCGCCGGAACCCAGGGCCTTGGATATGAGCCTCTCTTACCAGCTGAAGCCTCCATAGACCAAACTGTCCAACCCTCACCCAAGGGAGAGGGACGCCCTGCCCAGTGCCTGTAACCAGGACGTAATTGCTTCCTGCTTTCAAACTTGAACTGAAACATTGGCCCTTGCTGGGGCTGGAGCTACCAGGAAGGAACCCCCCGGGACTCCCTGCCACCTCTGTGGTCCTCCTGCATGGGACCCCTGCTGCAGAGGGGTTTGTCAGCTTCCTACCATGCGAGCCAGTTCCTCACAACAAGCCGCTTTTGTCCTATGTGCACATTCACATCCTTTTAGTTCTGATTCTCTGGGGAACCCTGACTAAAAGTCTCCTATTAACATATTTTGTTGTCATTATTATTAATCCTCACCCAAGGATATTTTTCCATTGGATTTTAGAGAAAGGAGAAGGGAGGGAGGAAAGGAGGAGGAGGAGGAAGAGGAGGAGGAGGGAGGGAGGAAAGGAGGAGGAGGAGGAAGAGGAGGAGGAGGAGGAGGAGGAGGAGAAGGAGGAGGAGGAGGAGGAGGAGGAGGAGAGAGAGAGAGAGAGAGAGAGAGAGAGAGAGAGAGAGAGAGAGAGAGGTGAGAGACTCATGGATTGGTTGCTTCCTGCATGTGCCTATCCATGCCTGGGGTCAAACCTGCAACTCAGGTATATGACCTTGACCGGGAATCGAACCCTTCAGTGTGCAGGCCAACACCATAATCACTGAACACACCATCCAGGGCTTCCTATCAACTCCTTATTACTTCACTTGACACAGCAAGAAACAGATTCCATCCCAGAACTTGTAAATGGCAGTGCCAGGGCTGGTGTGGCTGTTTAACTCCCAAACCTCTGCTCGTCCCCACCACTCATACTGCGGCTCCTGGCCTGAGTATCAGCTCTGGACCACGCAGAGCAGGATCTTTGGGGAAAGGAGGACAGAGAGAGCAGGCCCCACGTCCCTTGAAGTAAAGTCCCTGTATGTTGAGAAACCCATCCAAAACTCTGGGGAGGGCCAGCATGAGCACAGTACAGGGACTGCTGGGAAGACACCCTCCCCCCACAGGCTGGGACCAGGCTGCAGGGAGGAAGGCAGAGCTCCCCAGATGCTCTGAAGCGCTGGGGGCTTATTACAGTGATGTGGAGCTGCTGGGCATCTTCCCGGGGATGCACACAAGGTCTTTCAAGAATGAGTATATTTTATATCCCCTCACCGTTTGCCACGGAAAGTCTGAGTCCAGTGTGGTACAGGACCCCGAGGCCTTCACGGGCCACTGTGAGACTTTGGGGGCCAGCCACTCCACATGCCACCTCCTCTGTGGCCTGAAGCCAGGGGGCAGAGACAGGCTCACCAGCCCTTGGTGCCTCGGGAAATGGGGGTGATTCATGCTTCCACACTAACCTGTCTGCATCCGCGACTGGCAATGGCACCGCCACTTACTGGAGAGTGAGGTTGTGCTCCCCTGTGGGCTCGCTCCGTGATCCGTGTTTGGGGTCCCAATGGAGATGCCCGAGGCCGCAGTGCTGCGCTCCCCCAGGAGGAGAAAGCCTTGTCCAGCCCGGGGGGGAAGCCTGAACTGGCCAAAGTCACGTTTTCTTCTCTTTTCTTTTCAATGGAAACTGTTTTCTTTCTTCAATGGTGTTTTTTTCTTTTGAAATTATGTTTAACTGGAGACCTTTAACCCCGCCTAAGGCAGATTTCATTATAAACCCTGTAACGGTATTTGACTTATTAAGCAATACAGCTTTATCACGTTAATAAAGAGTAAAAGTACATTAAATCCTTCCCAACCCCTTACCAGTTTTCGCTGTGACTTCCTGTGCCCTCTTATAAACATTCGGCAGCTGGGGGCACACGTGAGCATGTAATGCCCCACATGTGGCAGGGGCCGCTCCCTGTCACTGACGGTTACTCCCTGAGCGACGCAGGGCTTGGGGTGTGGCCCCTCGCAGCTGGAAAGCCACATAACTTTCGACTCCCCCAAAACTGAAGACAGCGGCCTGTGCATCAGTGGTTCATGCCCACAGGTTGGAGCAGCTGCAGACAGAACACGGCTTCTCCAGTCGCAGTTGGAATCACGGGTGCGGAAGGCTGTCCCACCCCACGCTTCACAGGCGTTATGCACTGTACCCGCACAGCAGGTGAGCTGGGCAAAAGGAAATGCTAGTATGAGGATCATAGGAAGGGGAAATATTTACTGTGTTTATTGAAAAAAAAAAAAGTGGCCTGCACAGCGAAGCCTGGGCTGCTCAGGGCCAGCGGCAGTGAGCCTGCGGGTGCATTCACCGCTGGAATCCCAGTCCCCGGTGCTCAGTTTAGCGCCAACTGCCTGCAAGTGAAAGATGTCCACGAGTTCTGTGAGATGGACCTAGACAACTGAAGTTGCTGGATGCGGGTATAGCCAAGCGGTACCCCAATAGTGACCCTGCCCACAACCTCCCTGTGTGCCACGTCCTCACGCCCTGGAGCAGTGCAGCCATCAGCCTACAGTGCTGCCATGTGACCATCACTCCATGACATCTCACCTCACATTCCTTTGCATATTGTTGGTTATCCCTGGCTGAGCCTTTCTTGGAGGCAGTTGGGCATTTTGATCTTGTTCTCTCCTCATTTCCTTGGCCTATTTTTCTACCACATACTCTCTTTCTCATTATGCAGAGCATTTTGTGTATTATTCACCTTTGTGTTCCAAAGATATTCTCCAAATTTGTTATAGGTCTTGTCTTAGTTATGACATACTGACCGTATAAAATACATTGTTTCTTAAACATGAAGTCTGGTATCTTTCTTTAGGCTCATGGATTCCACATCATGCTTAGAAAGACTCTTTCCACCTGAATATTATAAAAATTACCTGTTTTCTGCCACTGTAAATAAAATTTTAGTGTTTTAATCTTTCTGGATTGTTTTTATAACTTGGCATAAAGATCTAACTTGTTTTGATTTGGATTGCCAATTTTCTCAATTAAATAATTCATATTTTCCACACTGATTTGAAATGCCACTATGTATTAAAGTGTGCCAAATTTTCATATTTATTTGTTTGAAGTTTTGGACTCTATCACCCTGTTTTAATTTATGTAACTTTATATTTTGTTATTTGGGAACTGAAAAATATAAAGTTATAGGTCAGACGAAGTTGCAAGTAGAGTAGAGAAAAGGCCTGTGTACTCTCTGCATCTTCCAGTGATTACACCTCACATAATCATAGCCAGAGCAAGGAGCTACCCCATGTGCCAACCTGTGCAACCCACTGCAATTCTTACCCGCAAGTGTTCCATCCTCACAGACATCTCCCTGGTGAACCCTATGGTCACACCGCCCTCCACTTCCACCCCCTCCTCTCTAACCCCTGGCAAACACCACTCTGTTTCCAATCGCTGTCATTTTCTTACTTCAAGAGTGCCAAGTAAATGGAATCATGCATACGTGGCCTTTTCATGTCAGCTTTTTGCTCCAAGTCCCACCCTGGAGACCCATCAGTTGCTGTTTAGGTGGTCCATTCCCTGAACCCCAGTTTCCTCAGCCTTTTGCCCATGGGGGACCGCTTTTGCAAACAAAGATGCTGTGAAGGGTTAGTTATTGTTTGTTCTGGACGCTGAGTGCCAGCTGGTCCGAGTGGCTGTGAGAGTCACACTCGCCAACAATGTTGGAGGGACCCACTATCCTTGCTCCCGGCCAGAGTTTGGGAGTATCGCTGTTTTTTATTTCAGCTGGTCAAATAGATGTACATAGTCTTAGCCCATCGTGGTCTTAATCTGTACTTTCTTAGTGCAAATTAAGTTACCAATGTTGAATATTTTCTCAAAAGCTTAACTGCCCCCCTGCCACCTCTCAGCCCTTTTGCCCACTGCCTAACCTGATTTCTTATGTTCACTTCTGACAGCTCTGTGTTATTTTGGATAAGAGTCTTTGTCATATATGTGATGTGCAAATATGTCACCCATTGTCTTTCCATGCTCTTATCAAGGTTTTTTGCAGAAATGATGTTTCAATTTTTTTGTAAAGTTAGTGTATGTTCTTTTTCTTTCACAGGGCATGCCTTTGATGCCATGACTAAAACTCTTCACCAAACCCTAGTTCTCAAAGTATTTTCTTTTTTTTTTCCTAAAAGATTTATGTTTTATTTTTAAACCTATGATCAATTTTGAGTGAATTTTTCCTGAGGTTTCTCCTTTTTTATTTTTTTACAAGTAGCTTTGCCTAGTTCTGTTGCCATTTGGTTTTAAGTAGTGGGATAGTTCACCAGTTACTAGAGTAAACTTAGAATACACCTACTCCATAAATTGATTCCAGAGAGCACATTTCTCTCTAACCCCCAGGAAGATGAACAGCGAGGAGTGAGTCCATGTGGTTGCAGTGCTGGCTCTGTTTCCCTCTTCGGACCCTCAGATCACCAGGATGGGCACAAGGGGGCCTGGAAACTAGCAATTTTGGAGGAAAAGAACAATGAAACAGTCTGTATCTGTTTCTTTCAGAAAAAAATATTTTTGTTAATCTTCATCGGAGGATATTTTTTCCATTGATTTTAGAGAGAGTGGAAGGGAGGGCCAGAGAGAGAGAACATGGATATGAGAGAGCTAAATCGATTGGTTCCCTCCAACATGTGCCCCGATTGGTAGGGGATGGTACCTGAAACCCAGGTCCTGAGGTTCTCTTTTAAGTTCTGCCATAAGAGCTATTGAGAAGATAGCCTCCTCCCTCAACTTATGTTTACAACCATCAAAAACCAGCGGGTCAACCCTGGCTGGTTTGGTCAGACAGAGAGTCAGCCTGCGGACTGAAGGGTCCTGGGTTGGATTCCAGTCAAGAGCATGTGCCTCGGTCGCAGGCTCCTGGCCCTATTTGGGCCGTGTGGGAGGCAACCAGTCGATGTCTCTCTCTCTCTGCCTCTCCTTCTCCCCTCTATGCTCTCTAAAAATCAATGGGAAAAGTATCCTCGAGTGAGGATTAAAACAAGTCAGTTGGTCATGATTGTGGAACTCTTTGTGGGGCCACTATTTTGTTCCACTGTTTGTGTGTCTATCCTCTTGAGTACTATAGATACATGGTAAGTAAGTCTTGAAGTTGGATAGAGTGATTGCTTAATTATTCTTTTTCAGAACTGTTTTTGCTATTCTAGTTCCTTTGCCTTTCCATATAGAGTTTAGAATAATTTTGTCTATATCTATAGAAATATTGCTTGGGTTTTATAGAACTGGGTTAAAACCATATAACAATGTGGGGAGAACTGACATTCTTACTATAGTGAGTCTTCCAGTTAATGAATGCAGATTATTCTCCACTTATTTAGATACTAGAGGCCCTGTGCAGGGACTCATGCACTGGCAGCAAGGGTCCCTCAGCATGGCCTGTGGGGAATGGGCCAAAACTAGAAGTCCAACACCACCTGCCACTCCTGCCTGCTGCTCCTGCTCATCCTGGCCCCATCTGCACCTGGGCTGCCGCTTGGCAGGCTTGCTGCTGCTCCACGCAGTCTCTGGGCCATGCTCGCCAGCTGTGATCCCTGCATCTATTGCCCGTAGGTCAACTGAGAAGTGCTCCTGCTGTGGGAGTGCACTGACCACCAGGGGGCAGGTCCTGCATTAAGCGTCTGCCCCCTGATGGACAGTGCATGTCATAGTGACCAGTCAACTAGTTGAACCGTCACTTAGGCTTTTATATATAGAGAGTCAGTGGCATTCAACATACAAGTCCCACACTTGTTTTCTTAGGTTTACATCCAAGTATTTCTTCACTATTGAATGAAGTATATAAAATTTCAGTTGCCACATGTTCATTGCTAGTGTATGAAAATGAAACTGACTTTTGTATGTTGATCCTATACCTTCACCCTTGCTGAGCTCATTTATTCATTCTAGGACTTTGGGACTATCTACTTTTTTGCTTGCCTGGTTATTTGTATTTTTCTTGTCACTTTCTACACAGATCATCAAGTCATCTGCACATAGGAGCAGTGTTACATCTTTGTTTCTGGTCTATTTGACTTTTATTTCCTTTTCCTGCCTTATTACATTGCCTAGAACTTTCAGAACTATGTTGAGTATCCTTGTCTTGTTCCTGATCAGAGAGGGAAAATGTTCAGAATTTCATTGTTGTGCATGACTTTAGCTGTGAGGTTTTTGTACATATTCTTTGTCAAGTTGAGGAAGCTCCCCTTCACTTTTAATTTTCTGAGAGTTTCCTTATAAATGAGTATTGGATTTTTCAAATGCTTTTTCTTCATTAATTAATATGATTATGTGATTTTGCTACTTTAGCCTGTAAATATAGTGAATTACATTGATTGATTGTTTTTAACAATGAATCAGCCTTACATAGCTTTAAATATGGTGCATAATTCTTTTTCCATATTGGTGAATTCTATTTGCTATCACATTAATAATTTTCATATCTTTATGAGGATATTAATTTATAGCTTTCTTTCTTTTCTGTAATATTTGTCTGGTTTTGTTGTTAGGGTAAATAGTTGCTTCATAGGATAAGATGGTAGAGTTTCCTTCTTTTTATTTTCTGGAAGATATTGGGTAGAATTGATTGTGTTTCTTTAAAACTTGGTGAAATTTTCCAGTGAAACCATTGGAAATGGAGGTTTCTTTTTCAGAAGATTTAAATTACAAATTTAATCATCTTAATTATTAAGTGGTTATTCAAACAATCTATTTCATATCAGGTGAATTGTGGCAGTTCACTTTCTGCAGAATCAGTCCACTTTATTTTAATTGTCAAATTTATGTGTGTGCAGTTGTTCATTGTATTTTTTATTACCCTTCTGATATCTGTAGGATCTGTCACGAAATCCTCTTCTTATTCCTGATAAAATAATGTGTGTCTCTCAGTCTTGCTACAGATGTCATTGATCTTTTCAAAGAACCAGCCATTTGTTTCATTGATTTTTCTCTATTGTCTTTCCGTTCACGGTTTTATTATTTTCTGCTCTCATTATTTCCTACCTTCTGCTTGCTTTGGGTTCACTTTGCTCTTCTTTTTCTAGTTTCTGATGGTGGGAGCTTATATTATTCATTTGAGAATTTTGCTCTTGTCTTTTGTAAACATGAAATCTATACATTTCCCTCTGATCACAATATTATTTGTGCCCACAAATGTTGAGATGATTCATTTTCCTTCAGGTGACTATTATTTTATTTCTCTAAAGCTTCCTTGCTGATCCAGGCAACGCGTGAAGGCACAGTGTGTACGTTCCCAATGTCCCTAGGGGACAGCTAGGCTCAGTGGGCAGAGTGCTGTCCTGCGCACGGAAGGCCGCTGGTTGACTTCTCGCAGGGCCATGTGGTGTGAATGAATCAAATCCTATCTATTTTTTGTTAGATCAGCCACAGCCTATGTTGCGGGGGGGTGTGTGCTGTAGAGTTCAGTGATTCGTTTGCATGTGCCTCGAGGTGGGCAGGGTGAAGGTCACTGCGCCCGGGTGCATTGTGCGCAGGTGCGCTTATTGCTCAGAAAATGGAACTGCATTGGACTGATTGAGCTCCCACGTTGGAGAGGAGGTTGGGGCGCTCCTGTCTTCAGAGCCCTTCTGCAGTGACATGTGAGAAAGGTTTTCTGAGGGGCATACCATGGGCTGAACTGCGCCACCGCCCTCCGTTCCCTGGCCCGCTGGCACCTCAGAACATGACTAAAAGTGGGGACAGAGTCTCTACTGGGGCGATTAAATGAAATGAGATCATATGGGCGACCCCAATCTAATAGGACTGGTGTTGTTGTAGGAAGAGGAAATTAGAACACAAATACAGAACACGGCTGTCTGCAAGTCAGGCGAGAGACCTGGGAGAAACCAGCCCTGTCACACCTGACACTGCGCCCCTTTCCCCACCAACACACACATGGGAAGGGCATGTCTGGGGCCCAGGGCCTGTGTGGCACTCCGAGATGCAGCCCAGCAGCTATTGCTCACAGAAAGAAGAGACACAAGCTCTCTCCTATGAGTCTAATTTCTAGACAAAGACACAATGTACAGTAAGTCACTGTGCCTCGGAGCTAACAGACCTGGGAAGTGGCAGTGGTACTCTCCAGGGGTTCCTATGGAGATCGTCATCACTACTATTAAAAGAAGAAACCAGGCCAAATGAAGTCACTTTGCTGAATCATATCACCAAACCAAAACTCAGTAACTAACCAGATCGCAGTTTCAGCCTGTCTCAAGAGTGGAAATTTAAACCAATCAGTCTGGAATTTCTTGATCAATACTGTCAGTAATCTGCAGGATAGAACCCCTGCCATTCCCTCCCCATCTCTTCACTTCTCTACCCACCCCCCAAAACATGACAAGGCCTGAAATAATCCTTTCTTTTCTTTAGCTAATAATTCCCCGGCCACACAGGCCTGCCTACAAGAACATCAGCTCTGTGCAGCCCCAGGGACCTTTCCAGCTGCTGGACTGGATGCCGCCTGACTCATGAATGGCCAATAAAGCCAAGGAGATCTTCAAATTCACTTTGTTGAATGTGTTGTAACCCAACGAGACAAC
Source organism: Lasiurus cinereus (assembly GCA_011751065.1). Lineage (NCBI taxonomy): Eukaryota > Metazoa > Chordata > Mammalia > Chiroptera > Vespertilionidae > Lasiurus > Lasiurus cinereus. The sequence continues at coordinate 93,690 of JAAGEH010000381.1, forward strand.
CTCACTCAGACACAGAGTTTTAGAGATAGAAATTTGAGTTTTATTCCTGCACAGGGACTGCAGCCAACCTACGCAGAGGAGAACTGCAGTCCCGAGGTCTTGAAAATGGCTGATTTTATAGCCCTATCGCCAGGGTTGAGCAAGCAAGCGCCGTTTACAGAAGTGAATGTTTGCGGTTAGCACAGCTGCCTGGAGGAGTCATTCTAAGAGCAGTGAAATGTTCTGTTATCTTCAACAGAGACATTTACTAACTTGGGGTAATGTTCTTTTATCTAACCCTGTTCCGGGTAAGTTTGGCCCGGGGTTGGGGAGTTAAAGGTTATGCACACAGGGGCTGTTTGGCCATGTCACAACATTCCCTCCTCTTGTTATGGCAGAATCAAATCGTTGATTCTTGATTTCTAAAATCCTCATGGGGAAGTCTGGTATGGTTGAGCTAAAATCATAAGCTTCACTGTATCTATTCTGTTTTGGAGGAACGTGATAAGGTTATTAACTAAAAATGGTCCACAAGTTAGATCTATCATAAGTAGCAAGAGGGGGCTCACTATAGCAGAGATTAGAGTGGTCAGCCAAGGGGACCAATTAAAGAGATTTTTATACCAATTATTATTGATTTCATTTTCATTGTCTCTTTCATGAAGTCTTTTTCTAAGGACCTGTATGCTCTCTCTGATGACTCCGGAGTGATTTACATAGAAACAGCAATTTTCACCCAGGGTGGCACACAGTCCTCCTTGTTTGAGAAAGAGGAAATCTAGACCTCTTCTATTCTGGAGGGCGACTTTCGCTAGAGAATCTACCTATTTTTCAAGGTACGCCACTTGGGTTTGCAAGAGTGAGACGTCCTTGGAGAATGTTGCCGACAGCTGCCTAATTTTTATGTCCCCCATAATGAGGGCCGCTGCCCCAGTGGCAACGGATCCAACTACACTGAGGGTGGCAATGATGGGTATTAGGAGGGGAGTTCTTTCAGCCCTGGGTGGCTGCCCCGGAGTAGGAAGTTGGAGTTGCCTGCATAAACATAGACCTGGGGAATTAAATAGGAGACAATGCATAAGTCCAGGTCCGTGTGGGGATAGAGACATCGGGTCAGTCCAGACAGGCAAGTGAACCGTACCCCATCAGGGGCCCCTGCTGTGTTCTAGCTTTAGCTCTATAGGGGGAAATAGGCAATGATTTTGGTATAGGGACCCCTCTAGGGAGTAATTACCTGTGGTAAAGCAAGTGCCCTTCCCCTGGAAGTCAGCAAGTGTTAGTTGTTTCTCCTCTGTGCACACTGTCAGGTTGTTGTCATTCGGGTCTAGTCTATCCGAGAGGGTGAGGTTACCAAGGGGGGGGGGGAGATCACTATTAAGAGAGACATTTGCTCCGACTCCCACGTGGTAAGGGGGGGTAGGATTTACACAGAGCCAGCAATCTTTCGTCATTTCTGGCTGGGTCCTGTTTAGAAAAAGGAAGAAGACGGTGTCTAGGGTGGTTAACAATGAGGGATTTTGCTCTGCTGGGAATTGCCTGGTGTTGGGGGTCCTGGCTGAAAGGGAATTAGACTTCCCGAGGGAGAGAGTAAGGATGTGGGCCCAGAGGGGCCACTGTCACCACAACTGAAGTGTTAGGTGAAGGTGTCTGGGGGTGCTGAGGCCCCCCTGGCCTGGGATTTAGAACGATATTTGGGCCCATCGGTGACCTAGGCGGTAAGCCAGGGCCTTGCCTAAGGAATGGGTGAGACGTGGGGGGTAATCTTCAGATGGTGAAGAAGGTCCCTGGGTCAGCCCCCCAGACGTACAACCTTAAACCCCAAGTTCATCCTGCGTCCCAGGTTTGGTCCTCCGGGTTGAGGACAGTGATAATAGTGGGGTTACAGTTGTCTGCTGCACAATTGGAGTCATAACCCCCTTGGGGTGGACCTGGAGTTCTCGGGCGAGACAGGCTGATGTGGGAGTCTTTGCACTTCGGGGACCAGGCATCTACTAGGGTCTCACAGCCCCAGCTCTGACAGTAATAGTCCGTGATGGACCCACAAGTTTGACACTGCCCCGACGGGGGCTCAGGACACGCATAGTGGGACGTGTAACATGTGGGCTGCAGTCAGTTGACCCTAATGTGTATGCACTTGGTAAAGCATCCTGGAGGGGCCCAGTGTCCGAGTCTGTATGTCTCCATGCTGCCGGGGAATCACAAAACTTGTTATCAAAGAACTTAGAAAAGTCTGCCTTTAAGGTTATGGGTCCTGTAGAGCAGGAACTGTTGGAGGCGATGGCGGTCCCATCTGCTGTTCTGATGAGAACCCATTCATACTTGGTAGGTTCAGCTATTGTGGCCCCAACCCAGAGGGTAATGAGCGTGAGGAGAGTTTGAGTCTTAGGGGTCTTTCTGGGTCTGTGGACACTGTCCATCTCTTGGGTATGTGTTCTGGGCTCGCCCTCTTTACCTGAGTATGATGTGGCGTCTGCCTTCCACCTTCACAGCAGTCGGGATGGAGAGGATGACCAGGTTTGGGCCATCCCACGAGGGTTCAAGATTGTCCTTATTGAGTCTTTTAGTCCATACCCAGTCCCCAGGCTCAAATAGAGGTGGTGACTCCAGGGTGTCCTCTGTTTTGGTTCGCGGAGCAAGCTGTCGTGCCTGGAGGGACTTAAGGAACTCATGGTTATTTAATTCTGACAGATGTTCAAGGTTTAGTTTTGGGAGAAATGGGGGCCTGCCAAATATAATTTCAAATGAGGTTAAATGTTTAAGTAAGGGGAGCATCAGATTCTGAGGAGGGCAAAGGGCAGGAGACTTTTCCAGTTCTCGCCAGTCTCTAGATGTAACTTTGTAAGAGTTTCCTTTAAAGTTCTACTCATCCTCTCTACCTGGCCTGAACTTTGTGGTCTATAAATACAATGTAATTTCCATTTTATCCCTAGTGCTTGGGCTAAGGTTTGAGAGACCTTGGCTATGAAAGGGGGGCCATTGTCGGACCCCAGTGCTAATGGAAGGCTAAATCGGGGGATGATCCCAGAGAGTAGGTGCCTGGCCACGGTGGCGGCTGTTTCCTTCATCTTGGGGAATGCTTCTGTCCAGCCTGAATAGGTGTCGATGAAAACAAGCAGGTACTTATGTCCATATTTTCCAGACCCTAATTCAGTGAAGTCCACCTCCCATAACTCGCCAGGCTCTCTCCCTCTCGTCCTGTCACTCGGGATATCCTTCCAGGCGGTGGGGTTAACTTTTGCACATGCCCCTCATCTTGTAGATTCAGAGTGGATGATGGTTTTTAAATCTGGAATATAGTAGTGCCTCCTGAGGAGGGAGGCAAGTTTGGTAGTCCCCAGGTGGGTGGTTCGGTGGAGGTCCTTAATTATGTCTCTCCCTAGAGCTTTGGGTATTAACAGTCTTCCATTTGGAAGTCTCTTCCAACCATTTGCCTCAGTAGTGCAGTGAAACTTTTTGCTTAAGTTATGCTCCTCCTCTAAATAGGAAGGGGTCCTGGGCAGCATCCGAGGGGGCAAGAGTGGGAGTAGCTCGATGGGCTTTATCTCTAAGAAGACTATGCTCTTTGCAATGCTATCTGCCAGGGCATTTCCCTTGCTGACAAAGCTGCCATCCTTCTGGTGGCTCTTGCAATGGATTATGGCAACCTCTGTGGCTAGCCATATGGCTCCGAGCAGAGCTAAGATTTCTTCTTTGTTTTTAATCTCCTTTCCCCCGGACGTGAGGAGGCCCCTCTCCTGATAGAGCGCCCCGTGCACATGGGCTGTAGCGAAGGCACATCAGCTCTCTGTATAGATGTTTAACTTCTTTCCCTTCACCCAATTTAATGCTTGTGTGAGAGCAATAAGTTCAGCCTTTTGGGCAGAGGTCCCTTGGGGCAGTGCCTAGGCCCACTTTACTTCCTGTTCTGTGGTGACCGCTGCCCACGCACGGCGAATCCCATCCTTTATAAAGCTGCTCCCATCAGTAAACAATGTTTCCTCGGCTACCGCTAGGGGGGTATCCTGTAGATCGGAAAGTGTACTAGAGAGGGTCTCTAGTATCTCAGTACAGTCATGTGTTGGGCCTGCTCCTGCCCCTTCCGGCAATAGGGAGGCTGGGTTTAGAGCCGTGGACTTGGAGAAGGTCACATGTGGGGGGTTTAACAATAAGACTTGGTATTGAGTCAGGCGTGCATTGGAGATCCACCTGTCCGGTGGCGCTCGCAGTAGGGCTTCGGTGGTATGATCCCCTATAACTTGGAGATCTTGTCCCAAAGTTAGTTTCTGAGCCTCTTTGACTAATAAGGTGGTCGCTGCCACTGCCCACATGCAGGCAGGCCACCCTGCCGCCACGGGGTCTAGTCTTTTAGAGAGATAGGCTGTGGGACACTTCCAAGGCCCTAGAGTCTGAGTTAATACCCCTTTTGCTATTCCTTGGTTTTCTGCAACAAAGAGCTGGAAGGGTTTTGTCACATCCGGTAATGCCAGGGCTGGGGCAGAGACCAGGGCCTTCTTTAGCTCTTGGAAGGCCCTGTCCTCCAGTTCAGTCCACGCTAGGTCTTCTCCCTTGCCTCCCGTAGCTGAATAGAGCGGTTTAGCAATTTCAGCGAAGCCTAAAATCCAGAGTCTGCAATACCCGACTGCCCCGAGGAATTCTCTCACCTGGCGTTTAGAGACCGGAGTTGGAATGTCAAGGATCGCCTGAATTCGAGACGAGGAGAGCGTTCTCTTACCTTCCGAGAGATCATATCCTAGGTATGTGGCCTTTCTTACAGTCACCTGGGCCTTCTTGGCTGAGACCCGGTACCCGAGCTGTTCTAGGTCCGAGAGGAGGGCTCAAGTGGCCGCCGTACAATCTGCTTCCGTGGCAGCTGCCAGCAATAGATCATCAACGTACTGGAGAAGGGTCACCTGTGGGTGAGATTCTCAGAAGGATTTTAAGTCTTTGCTTAAGGCTTCATCAAAGATGGTAGGGGAATTTTTAAATCCTTGGGGTAGCCTGGTCCAGGTAAGCTGTCCTGAAAACCCACCTGCCGGGTCTGTCCATTCGAAAGCGAAGATGGGCTGACATGCCATGGAGAGGGGTATAGAGAAGAAGGTATCCTTGAGGTCTAAGACAGTGTAGTAAGTACGGTCAGGAGGGAGTAAGCTCAGGAGGGTATAAGGGTTGGGTACTGTGGGATGTAGAGTCTCCACTCCAGAGTTAACCTCTCGCAGATCCTGAACCGGCCAATAATCTTCCGTGCCTGCCTTCTTTACTGGTAGGAGGGGCGTGTTCCATGGGGACTGGCATGGTCGTAGGATTCTTGCTTCTAACAGTCTTCTGATGTTTGGCTATTCCTTCTCTCGCCTTTTGGGCTATGGGGTATTGGCGAACCCGCACAGGGTTAGCCGTGCTCAGGAGTTGGACAACTACAGGAGGTTGGTGAGCAGCTAGCCCTGGGTTGTTGGTTTCAGCCCATACTCCCGGGATTTATTTTATTAAATTTTCCAGGAGTTGGGATCCTGTGCACTCCGGCTCAGCGAGGAGTAAATATTCCTCAGAGAGGGGGACTGTCACCTTTATGGATTTGGGTCTTGTTTCTCTGAAGGTTAGGGTGGGTCCCTCCTCTTCAGTGAAGGAGATGGTGGCCTGAAGCTTCTGCAATAGATCCCTTCCCAGGAGGGAGAAAGGACAGTCTGGCATGACCAGAAAGGAATGGGTGATCTTTCCCTTTCCTAGATTGGTGATCCTGGCCTTAGTCCATGGGTAAGATTTGGGTTTGCCAGTGGCCCCTACTATCAATGTCTGTCGGGAGGACAGGGCCCCCTGCGTTTTTTGAAGTATTGAAAACGTGGACCCCGTGTCCACGAGGAAGTCTATTGGTTTTCCTTCCACAGACAGTGTTACCATGGGTTCCCAGGGGCCTAGCCTAATGGAACCCTGGCCCCCTCAGTCTTGGTCCTGAAAAAGAACTTTTGTTTCTGGCTCCCTTTTCTGCCCCTTGAGTTTGGGGCACTCTCTTTTCCAGTGTCCTGTGTCCTTACAATAGGCGCACCGGTTTCTGTCCAGTCGGGGACGCTCCCCCTTTCCCTTTGTGCTCTGGCGTCCTTTCCCTCCTCGTGGTTTTTCTTGCTGAGCAGCCAAGAGGATCTTCGCCACCTCCTTAGCACGCCCTACCTCTGGGTCATTTCTATTCTGGTAGAATTTCTGGGCTATTTCTAAGAGTTTCCTCCTGTTCTCACCTTCAAATCCTTCAATCTTTTGTAATTTCTTTCTAATATCTGGGGCCAACTGAGAGACAAAAGCTATGTTTACAATTCTCCTATTCTCGGGGGCCTCCAGATCTAAAGGGGTGTAAGTGCAGTATGCTTCAAGCAGCCGCTCTAGAAAAGCAGAGGGGGATTCCTCTCTCCCTTGAAGTACCTCGCTTACCTTTCCGAAGTTAGTCGGTTTCCTAGCTGCTGCCCGAAGGCCACGCAACAGAGACTGGCGATACTGTCGGAGAGCCTCCTGCCCCCTGGAAGAATTGGGGTCCCATTCCGGGGGAGTAGTGGGGAGTTGGTTTTCCAACTCCTGCCTTCGCGCAAGAGTGTCCCCATCCTTGTCCCCTAAAACTGCCTTTACAGCTTCTCTATAAATTTTCTCTCTCTCCTCTGATGTGAAGAGAGTCTGCAGAATTTGCTGACAATCGTCCCAGGTGGGCTGGTGGGTACGAAAAATGGTCTCGAGCAAGGAGATTAATCCCTGCGGCTTGTCAGAAAAAGCGGGGTTTTGGTTCTTCCAATTATAAAGATCACTGGTAGAGAAGGGGACGTAGACCAACCGGGGAGGAACCCTGGAGTCTACTCCCGGAACTTCTCTCACGGGAAGCATTGGGACAGACAAGTCCGGTCCCCTGTCACTCTGGCCGTAATGGGCTCCGCCCCGCGTATGGTGTGGACATTGCGGCGCCTCGGCATCTGAGGAAGAACTGGGTGCCGCTGGGGCTGATGGTGGCGGGTGGTAAGGTGTTGGGCTATGGAGAACCTCGGATGGGTCTTCCGGTTCCCCAGGTAAAACAGGATACAGGCGAGGAGGGTCAGGCTTGGGCTTCTCCGAGGCCCCACTGGGACATGGTGAACTCTTTGCCTCAAGGGGACCTGAACCCCTCTTGCCCCCAGGGGCTGCCAGCAAAACAGTGCGGTTTTGTGCCCTCAGAGTTGCTTTTTGGACACCAGCGCTGGGGCATTTCTTTAGGTATCCTGGCCGGTCCATGGCGATGTCAATCCAGACATTGATATAGAGCAGTGGTTCTCAACCTTCCTAATGCCACGTCCCTTTAATGCAGTTCCTCATGTTGTGGTGACCCCAAACCATACTTAGCAATGAAAATAATTTTATGGTTGGGGGTCACCACAACATGAGGAACTGCATTAAAGGGACGTGGCATTAGGAAGGTTGAGAACCACTGATATAGAGCATTTGGTCAGGGTGGAGTACTCTATAGATCACCAATCGAACCGCGGAAAGCAGAGGGAGATCAAAGGTCCCCTGTGAAGGCCAATCAACCCCAAAGGTTGTCCACTCTAGTTCGCAAAGGGTACGGAGGAACCCGGAGTCCACTGTGGCGCCGTAGTCCTGGGCTCATTTCTGAAAATCAAAAAAGTTATCGAGGAGACACTGCAAAGGGGTCTGAGTTTTAGAGGAAGCCTGACCCATCCTAAAGAAAGAAAAGGCCGTGATGAGGACAATTAGACAGACAGACAAACAAAAGACAACCTGGCGGGGATTTCCACTCATCCACCTTCTGAACCAAGTTCACCGTTATGGGTTGAAACCAAGGTCAGAAGAACAGCGTCCTGTTTCTGACTCTAGCGGTGCAGTGTATGTGGTGTCCTGCCTGTCACCGCTACCCAAACCTCGAGGCGCTAAACAAAACCCAAATGGGATCCCTTACCGACAGTCCCGGGACACGGAAAGCTCTTCAGCCAAATGAATTCTGAACAGCTGGGAAGTTGGAGGCTCTCCCCGCCTGGGTCCGAGGAGGTCTACCCCTAGGGAGGGGGACCTCGCGGTTATCTCGCTGGGGCCTCCAAATGTTATAACCCAATGAGACAACCTCACTCAGACACAGAGTTTTAGAGATAGAAATTTGAGTTTTATTCCTGCACAGGGACTGCAGCCAACCTATGCAGAGGAGAACTGCAGCCCTGAGGTCTTGAAAATGGCTGATTTTATAGCCCTATCGCCGGGGTTAAGCAAGCAAGCATTGTTTACAGAAGCGAATGTTTGCGGTTAGCACAGCTGCCTGGAGGAGTCATTCTAAGAGCAGTGGAATGTTCTGTTATCTTCAACAGAGACATTTACTAATTTGGGGGAATGTTCTGTTATCTAACCCTGTTCCGGGTAAGTTTGGCCCGGGGTTGGGGAGTTAAAGGTTATGCACACAGGGGCTGTTGGCCATGTCACAACAGAATGTTGTATTTTAACACTGCAACCCACTTGGCCTTTCCTGGCATGAGTATGACCAGGTCATCCTTGTGCTGAAAAAGCATGTGACCCTCCCAGTGCTGGGGGGCACCCAAACTCTGGCCCTGGGTCAGCAGGCTTATGGTCTGTGTGCTGCACGGCCATGCTCATCTCCTTTCAGGTCTGCCAGGGCCTTTGCCTGCCTGCACACTGCTTGGCCAGCCCATCGCCTGCAGCAGGCTTTCCCACTCGGTCTGGCAACTCCTGACCTTCTGCAGAGCCCAGTGCCCTGCAGACCCAAAGCTCCTCTGGCACTCACTCCCCGACCCTGTGCTTGCTGGCTCGAGGCTCCAGCTTCAGAAAATGAGTCTCTGTGTGTGGCTGTGTCACGGGACAGCCACAGGTCCTGCTGCCTGTCATACTGGAGCCAATTCAGCAGCGGAAGGTGGAGTCAGATATGACCGTTGATTCCAGTCCTGCTGGCAATGTGGAAGAGCAACAGGGCACCCACAAACATCTGCTCTGCACTCCCGTAAGCCAGCTGCTTCTTTGGGAAGAGGGCGAAGGTTAGTGAGCAAGTAGGAATTACAGGCCTGGGGAAGTGGGCACGGGATAATCATTACAGGTTACCAGTCATGCGGGCTGGCGGGGAGGAGTCACAGAGGGCAGGCGCCTCCTGGGTCCAGATTACAGGCAATAGGGGCTGGCGCTGGAAGGAGCAGGTGCCTCCCAAACTAGATTGTTTCAGCCACGGGTTGTAAATCTTTCCATAATGACAGGCAGTTCTAAGGACAGAAGGATGGAGCATTCCGATGTCAGCTCCCATGTCCCAGCCAGGTGACGATGTGCTTTCTCTAATCAGAGCAGAGCAATTATGATTAACAGAGCATGATTAATATTTCTTATAATTAGAATTAATTTCCAATTTTTCTCCTAACAGTTGCATTCTCAGCATCCAGTAGAATTGCCTGGCTCATTGTTAATTAGACAACTACAAAATACTTGATGAGTAATTTAAAAAATAGTCTACAAACCTCTGTGTGCTTCCAGAAAAGCAGAATACAGGATTTTAACAATTCTATTATATTTCTGCCGCCCACTCTTGAGTTTCAATAGGTCATTTCCTCTTGCGTCCCGATAAGCACACGGGAAATCTCCTCCGCTGGGGATGGGGGGTGCAGGGAGGAAATGAGGCCTCTTTGTCCTCTGGGCTACATAATTGAGGTTGTCTTAAATTGTAATCTATCACTATTGATTGAGCACTTTTTAAATACAAACTAAATATTGGGAACAGAGCCCTTACCTTCATGTGCTAGGCAAAGGGTGGGTGTTGCCGCCCCATCTGTGTCTCTAAGACAAAAATAGCTGGAGAGGCTCCTTGGGAAAGAAGCCTTCACTAAGGCACCAATTCTGGGAAAGAAATGGCAGCACCCAGGGGGTTAAATAGTGTCCAGAGAAGTCATTCAGCTAAAAAGGGGTTTACAAGCTCACTTGGACTTGTCAGTAGCTGAGTGAGGAGTAATCTGTAGTCTCCCGTGACCCTGCTTAAAAGCCAGAGCCACACACCAAGCCCAAGGATGTGAAGGTTCATGGTCAGAGTCTTTAACTTCACACCTAACACAGTAATCATAACCCTCTTCACCTAAATACATATTTCTTCATGTAAATGAAAACTTGTAGTTTTATTACAACTAAAATTAGTGCAATTTAATTCATAGTGTTTGCCTCATTGTTTTCTGATGACCTCCACAATGGAAAAGAGATCCCATCTCCTGAGAAATTCCTAAATTGACTAATTGCAGCTGTGTGATGCCAGAGAGGGTATGGCTAGCATCACCTTCCCGGCAGCCCAAGCTCACTGAATTGGATGAATTAGGACAAGCAGTCACTCCCCACTTAGCTTTGTAGGAAGGGTCTGTTTCTGGCTTTTTCCTCTGCTGACTGAGCCCTTGTCATTGGAGCTCTACAGAAACCAAGTTCAGATGCATTTATGCTAGAGCAACTCAAGTTCAAATCCTGTTGCCCTATCCCATTTAGCTGAATCCCATTTTGTCTACTACTTTCTGGGATTGATTCTCTTCAATGTCACAAAAATTATTTACAACAGCAGTGACTTCTGTGACACACTCCACATCTCCTGTCCCCACCCATCCTACACACCATGTGGTCCCTCAAAGGCACTTTCTGCTGCCCCATTGCTCCCTACCCACCTTCCTCACACAGGAGGAATCTGATCACAGGGTGTGGGTTTCTGTGCTCTGGGGCCAGGGTTCCTGTGGTCCCTTCGATTGTACTGTCCAAGGTGAGGTTTTGCTTTGTTGCACCATTGCTAGTGGCTCACTCTTGTTGATGCTACAAAGGAAATGAGCAATGACAACAAAGTCCCCACGGAGGTCTTTGCTACCTTCTATGTTTTCTGCCTGATGTGGGGACAAGGCCAGTCCAGACCCTGTGGGAGCAGCCTCTGGTGTGGGATTTAAACCAGGATCTGGCCAGCTGCCTTTCTTCAGAGCATGTTTCTTCTCTGGATCTGCTGCTCTATTGTGTGAGAGGCCTAACAGAAGCACAACCCTTGCCCTTGTAAGGCTGTGATGAGGTAAGTGAGCTGAAATCAGTCATTTAAAGTCACAGAGTAAGCACTCTGTATTGAAAATTTCTGTCCCTGGTTACCCTTGCTCACCAGGAAAATAACACCCAGTAATCTACATAGAAGCTTCTAAATTATTGTTAGAAATGAAACAGGACAGCACTTCCCTTCAGACTAAATAATTTATAGAGGAAATATTAGCCATAGTGGGACAATGCTTCTATATTAAATGTGAGGAAATAAGTTCTCCAAGAGCCAAGGATGCTGGGAATAAATACAGGCCTTTCTAAGGAGCAGAGGAAAGCTAACAGTGGCAAGTCCTCTAGCGCTATCAACTGCCCATGAGGGCAGTCACAGGCAACAGGAGAACACAAATCCCTTTGGCAGAAGTGGTCTGTGTAGACAAGAGAGAATTTCAAAGCAGCCAGGGGGAAGAAGGAAGTGACCTACAAAGAAAAACCCACCAGAATTTCTTTCAGCAGATACTCTACAAGCCAGAAGAGAGTAGAACCAAATATTCAAGTGTCTGAAAGAGAGTAATTGCCAATCACAAAGAATATAGCCAGCAAAACTATCCTTTAAATATGAAGGAGAAATAAAGACATCCCCAGACATACAGAAGCTGAAGGATTTTTATCACCAGAAAACCTCCATTGCAGGAAATTCTCAAGGGAGTTATTCTACTTGGAAAAAAAAATGTAAGGTCACAACACTACAAGTAAGATCACCAAAAAACTTACAGAATCAATAGGGATAATTTGTGAGGAATAAGTTCTCCAAGAGCCAAGGAGTAGGGGGTGTGCAGGAGGCAGCCAATCAATAATTCTCTCTCATCATTGATGTTTATCTCTCTTCCTCTCCCTTCCTCTCTGAAATCAATAAAAATACATTTTAAAAAAATGGGGAGCCGAGACCGGTTTGGCTCAGTGGATAGAGCATCGGCCTGCGGACTAAAAGGTCCCGGGTTTGGTTCTGGTCGGGGGCATGTACCTTGGTTGCGGCCACATCCCCAGTGGGGGGCATGCAGGAGGCGGCTGTTCAATGTCTCTCTCTCATCGATGTTTCTAACTTTCTATCTCTCTCCCTTCCTCTCTGTGAAAAATCAATAAAAAAATATATTTTAAAAAATTGGGGATAATTTATTAACAAAAACACACAAGGGGGAGGGGGAAAGTTATGAACTGGAAAAGGAAGATGATCAGATGCACTCAAAAGGGAAAAACCTACAGTATATATGAAACTTCATTCTTTATAGACCTACTGGTAACCTCACACAAAAATCACAAACCAGAACATATAGCTTAAAAAAAGAGGAAACAGAGGAAAGATGTATGGAACACCACCAAATAAAAACAACAGACAGAAACATAAAGGAAAAAAACCAATGGAGGCACAAAGCCACCAGGAAATAAAAGATAAAATGGCTATAGAAATCTTCCTACATCAATAATTACCCTAAATGTAAATGGTCTGAATTCACCAATAAAGAGGCACAGAGTAGCAGAGTGGATCATAAAACAAAACCCAAACATGTGCTGCCTACAAAAGACATATTCAAGTTGCAAAGACAAAGGTAGATTCACAGTAAAAGGGTGAAGAAAGACTCTCTAAGCAAATAACATACACAGTAAAGCAGGTGTAGCCATCCTTATATCTGACAACATAGATTTAAAGATAACACAAATAACAACAGACAAATATGGACACTTTGTAATGATAAAGGAAATACTACCTCAAGAAAACATAAGGCTTCTTAATATACATGCACCCAATCAGGAATCACCAAAGTCTATAAAACAGCTTCTCACAGAACTAAAAGGAGAAACAGACCACAACACAATCATAATTGGAGACCTTAATACTCCATTGACAGCTCTATGAGGGCAATTTAACTCTGACACCAAAACCTGGCAAAGATAACATACAAAAACAAAACTACAGACCATTATCTGATGAGTACAGATTGAAAAATCCTAAACAAAATACTAGCAAATTGAATACAACAGTACATCACAAAAATTATACATCACAGTCAAGTGAGGATCATTCCAGGGGTCCACGGATGATTCAACATAAACAAATCAATCACAGAGCATACCACATTAATAAAAGAAAGGATAAAAATCATATGACTTTATCAATAGATGCACAAAAAAAACATTTGATAAGATACAACATCCAGTTATGATTAAAACACTCAATAACATAGGAATAGAAGGAAAGTGCCTCAACATGATAAAGGCCACATGTAATAAACCATAAACCCTCAGCTAATATATATTCAATGGTGAAAAACTGATCTTTTCTCTAAAATCAGGAACCAGACAAGGATGTCCACTCTCATCACTCTTATTCCCCAAGGTGCTGGGAGTCCTAGCCAGAGCAACAAGGCAAGAGAAATAAATAAAAGGCATCCAAAAGGGAAGGAAGAAGTCAAACTGTCACTTCTTGTGGACAACATGATTCTCTACATAGAAAACCCTAATCACTCCACCAAAAATTATTAGAAACAATAAACAAATACAGTCAAGTTGCAGGATACAAAATCAATGCAAACATCCATTGCCTTCCTGTATACTAATAACAAAACTTCAGAAAAAGAAATGAAAAAAGCACAACAATTCTTTTTGCAATTGCAACCAAAGAATAAAGTACCTAGGAATAAACTTAACAAAGAATGTGGAAGACCTATATACTGAAAATTATGAAACATTATTAGAAGAGATTGAAAAAGACACAACAAAATTGAAAAATATACAATGTTCATGAACTGGAAGAATCAACATAGTTAAAATGGGTCATATTGCCCAAAGCAATATACAGATTTAATTCAATCCCCATCAAAATCCCAATGTTATTTTTTTTAAAGAAATAGAATAAGAAATCATCAGATTTGTATGAAACCACTAAAAACCAAATAGCCAAAGCAATCCTAAGAAACAAAAACAAACCTGTACATGTCCTGCTATATGACTACAAATTATACTACAGAACTATAATAATCAAAATAGCATGGTATTGGCAGAGAAACAGACACGCAGATCAATGGAACAGAATAGAGAGCCTAGCTATAAAGCCATGGACAGATAATTTTTGACAAAGGAGCCAGAAACACACAATGAAATAAAGACAATCTCTTCAATAAATGGTGCTGGGAAAACTGGAAAGCCACATGCAACTGAATGAAACTGGATTATAGTTTGTCCCCATGTACAAAAATTAATTCAAAATGGATCAAAAACAATAAGTTAAATAGAAGAAAATATAGGTACCAAATTTATGGACCTGGGTCACTTTATGAACTTGACTCCAAAGGCAAGGGAAGTAAAGGCAAAAATAAATGAATGATACTACATCAAACTCAAAAGCTTCTGCACAGCAAAACAAACAGACAACAAAACAAAGAGGCAACTCACCAGATGGGAGATGATATTTGCAAACAATAGCTCCAACAAAGGTTTAATTTCCAAAATATATAAAGAACTCATAAAACTCAACACCAAACAAACAACCCACCCAATCAAAAAGTGGGTGGAGGACCTGAAAATACATCGCTCCCAAGAAGACATATGAATAGCCAATAGATATATGAAAAGATGTTCAACCCCAATGGCTATTAGGGAAATGCAAATCAAAACTACAACAGATACTACTTCACATCTCTAAGAGTGGCCATCATCAACATGACAAGCAACAACAAGTGTTGGAGAGGCTGTGGGAAAAGGGAACCCTCATTCACTGCTGGAAGGAATGTGGACCAGTACAACCCCTACGAAAAGCAGTCTGGTTCAAAAAATTAAGAATATTCCTAGCCTGTTTGGCTCAGTGGATAGAACATCCATCTGTGCACTGAAAGGTCCCAGGTTCAATTCCAGTCAAGGGCACATGCCCAGGTTGTGGGCTCTATCCCCAGTGAGGGGCATGCAGGAAGCAGCCGATCAATGATTCTCACTCATCATTGATGTTTCTCTCCTTTCTCTCTCTCCCTCCTTCTTTCCCTCCCTCCCTCCCTCCCAGAAATCAATAATAATACATTTAAAAAATTAAGAATAGAGCTACCATAAGACTCAGCAATCCCATTGCTGGGTATACACCCGAAAAAATCAAAATCATGTATTCACAAAGATACATGCATCTCTGTTCATTGCAGCATTATCCACAGTGGCCAGAACATGGAAATAACCAAAGTGCCCTGCGATAGAGGACTGGGTAAAGAAGATGTGGTCCACATGCACAATGGAACACTACTCAGCCACAAGAAAGGATAAAATACTGCCATTTGCAACAACATGGGTGAGCCTTGACAACATTACGCTAAGTGAAATAAGTCAACCAGAAAAAGTTGAGAATCATATGATTTCACTCAGATGTGGGATATAAAACTAAAACTCATGGATTGCCAGAGGGAAGGGGGTGGGGAAGAAGAGGACCTAATATGAGGTGAAAGGAGATTTGACTCTGGGTGGTGGGCACACAGTACAATATACAGATCTTGTAACATAGAACCCACACCTGGAACCTTTATTATCTTGTTGACCAATGCTACCCCAATCAATTTAATAAAAAAATAAAAAATTTAAAAAAGAGAACTTCAGTCTCTTAGATGGATAGATGGATAGATAGGTAGATGGATGTTTGGGTGGGTGGATGAACAAATGGGAATATATGTATGCACAGCTGTGCCTGTGTTTTTAAGTGTTTTCAGTGGAGAAGGCCTGGACTTGCCTGGCCACTCACTCTCTGCCCGACCTTGAGCAATCACTAAACTTTCAGAAACTCAGTTACCCAGCTTGTGAAGCAAGACTGACAGCACTTGCCTAACCAGCTATTTTAATGATTCAGGGAGAGGACATATGTAAAACACTTGCCACCAAGCCCAAGACTAAGAATAATGGCAACAAGAAAAAAATGATGCCAATTGTATTTCATTTACCCATTTACTCAACAGATACGTATTGAGGCAGCTGTGTGCCAAGCCCTTATAGGGGGTTGGGGAGCAACAGTGAGCTAGCCGACCAGCCAACCCTTTCCAGCCATCAACTCATGTCCCACTCTACGAGCACAGGAAACATAGGCAGGGAAAGTGGGAGAGTTGTAGGTCACAGACTCACTCTTAAGTGTGCAGCCATGCTCACGTGGAGAAACACAAACCCAGGGGAATTGGGTGGGATATTCCAACCAACACATGCATTAGCCAGAGGAGCGACTTTCAGAAATCTCCTGTCAGTCAATGTAGTTTTTGTGGCTGCATAGCAATCACCACATCACCACACAGCAGCCAAGACAGGGCTCGCAGCTTCTCCAGGCAAGCACAGGCGTGGAGTGGTCCTTGCCGAGTTTTCCGGCCGTTCAGCACTGGGCCTGGGCTGTCAGAGGCTGATCGGGATGCTCCCTCGGCTGCTGGCAGAGTCTGTCCCCATGCAACAAGGACTTCTGGCAGCTTGTTCTTCAAAGCCAGCAAAGTAGAGAGACCACAGCGTGGCTCCAGCCAAAGCCTACACACGTGCAAGTGACACCTGTGCTCGCAGTGAAGGGCCTCGTGGACGTGGCCCAAAGGAGGGTGCTGGGGCACTTAGGGCTGGGCTCTATGTCCTTACGTCTAACTGCCAACGTATAAAATGTGAAAAAGGAAAACCAATAACTTTAGTTCTCAAGTGCATGTTATTTCAGAAAATAAGACTAATCAAAGCTGTGCCACAATCTCACCAGGCAAGCCCCATGGGTGTTTTGAAGACTAGGGACCCTGCTCCACACACCAGGCTGCAAGCTAACCCTTAAACCTCTTGGCTACATTAGGAAATGCTATGGAGCTGGAAAAGAAAAGGAGAGGGGAGGGAAGGGGAGGGGAGAGGAAGGGAGTGGAGGGGAGGGGAAGGAAAGGCAGGGGAGGGGAGGGCTGGGGAGAGAAGGGGAGAAGAGGGGAAGGAAGGGCAGGGGAGGGGAGGGGAGAGGAGGGGAAGGAGGAGGGAAGGGGAGGGGGGAGACACAAGCAGGATGGATGATGCGATATCTTAAGACTTACCTTACTATAGCTTACATATTAAGAAAAAAATCTCATTTTGCAGACAAACTGCTTATCAATCAACTGTTTGCTGATTGGTTGCCTAGGAGGGTGACTATGGCGTGCCCCTTGCCCTCTGAGGGAGAGAAAAGGGCCCCAGTCACATGGTCTTAGCAACGGAGAGGTGTATCCAAAGGCTGGGGGTCTCTGCCAAGCTCTGCTCCCAGATGCATGAGTGGGCAAATTAGGGTTATCTGATGGTGATGCAAGAACGTCATTTCCCAACCTGCACAGCATATTTGCATACATGAGCAGCATTAAGCTAAAAATGGAATCTTAAATATATAGCTCTATGATTTAAAAAATATTTTTTTTATTGATTTCAGAGAGGAGGGGAGAGGGAGAGACAGACCCATCAATAATGAAAGAGAATCATTGATCAACTGCCTCCTGTATGGCCCTTACTGGGGATCTGCAACCCAGCATATGCCCTGACTAGGCATCAAACTGTGACCTCCTGGTTCATAGGTCGACACTCAACCATTGAGCCATGCCGGCTGGGCTCTATGATCTTAAAAAAGCACTTGTTTTTAAAATGTGTGTAGCAAATCAACCACTGGAGAGCCAGTCTGGAAACAGACTTTTCCCTGTGTTATACATACATAGATATATTATCCTTACATACAACCATGTGTTCCATTGGGGGAGAACCATCAACTCCTAATGAACAGTGCTGGAAATTGGCTATCCTACAGAAAAAATTAGCACAGTTCTTTCCCTACCTCACAACACACACAAAATACATTACGAATGGATTAAAGACCTAACTGTGAAAAGCAAATGGAATGTTTGGAAGAAAATATAGGCAGCTACTATGGGACATCTGGACAGGGAAGGTATTGGTGAATAGGTATTAAATCTGATTAATAATGTTTAATTTAAATGTTTTTGTAAGACAGATATAAATAAAGTTAAACGTCAAGCAGTATATTAGAAAAGATAATTTTTTCCCTGACAGGTTTGGCTCAGTGGATAGAGTATCAGCCTGCAGACTGAGGAGTCCCGGGTTTGATTCCAGTCAAGGGCATATGCCTTGGTTGTGGGCACATTCCCAGTAGGGGATGTGCAAAAGGCAGCTGATTGAAATTTCCAACTATCCTTCTCTCTTCCTTTCTGTAAAAAAATCAATAAAATATATATTTTTTAAAGAGATAGTTTTAATTCATCTGGCCAACTGAGGCTTGACATTAAGAATACAGTATATAAAAATTCCTATAGGACAACTAGAAAATGAAGAGCCACTCAGCAGAATCAGGCCAAATAGGATGACTTAATTCATGGGGAGAAAACACAGATGGTTAAGAAATATGAAAAGGTGGACACTCGCTCCAATAATCAGAAAAGTGCAAATTGAAACCAAGTTAAAATATTATTGAGGCATCAGTCATGGCCTCATGTTGGCGAAAGCTAGGGTTTACTTCACCAGGCGGAGCGCTGCCGTTATGTGCTTTCTTTGTCCTAATGCTCAAATAGTGTGGCATGTCCTTAAAGTAAAGGTACAAGAAGGGGAGATACAAGTCAGGGGTCAGCAAGAGCCAGAAGTCCTGGCCCCGAGTCTTTCCCGGGCCCCTGAGAGGGAATGACACTGGGAGTGTCTGAGAAAGCCAGCTGTCCAACTCGGAACCTGGGTCCAATGAAGGTGTGGACCCTCCTGCTAGGAGATGCGGAAGCTGCGATCCACCTAACTCACCCCAAGTCCCGGTGAGTAATCCACGAAGGGCCATACCAAGGGGATGTGCCCCATTCACAGCTGAAGTTCCATCTGCCCATTGTGGGGAGACTGGACCAGAAGACCAGGAGGACAGGTCACAGTGTGGAGGCTGCTGTCATTGGTGGGAGTGACCATGGTCCACACGGGGGCGGGGGGAGGACTGTGGGGTGTGTGCAGTTGAGAGCAGAAGATATATGACCAAATGACTTACCAAGGCTGGGAAAGCAGAGAAGCAGGGGCCAGAGACAAGGCTGAGCACTGAGCTCACGCAGTCCCCCCCGCCCCCCTGCCCCCGCCACAATGGGAACCCGGGAGACCGAGCTGTGGGGGAGGCAGCGATGGCTTCCCAGGGAGATCTGAGAGCTTGCTGGGTCTGTGGACCCTTCAGGTGATGTAACCAGGGATACATGAGCCTGGGCATTAAAAGGTGGATCTGGGCCTAACGATGCCATCAGGCACCTCTTTATTAGGGACTTTCAGCTCTGTCTTCACACAGTTGATTCAACCTAAGTGGCTTCCATGGTGATCACAAAATTCTTGCAGCTGCTGGGGCTCCACATGCTGCCAACCACCCAGAAGAGGGGGAGAAGGAAACTCTGTCCCAACAGTTCTGACACATGCTTGTCCTGGAACCGATTCCACGGTGAGGCTCGCCTAGGTCAGCTGCTTTGCTCCTGGAGCCCAGGGAGGAGCCAGTGTCTACAGGCCCACATGGATCCTCAAACAAAACTCAGGGAAAATGGGAAGCAGAGGTGGGGAATGGATGCTGAGGGGCAACCAACAGTGTGGAAAACAAGGTTCAGAAAAGCTGGTGGGGTGAGCTTTGACTTCTTTCTTTCACTTCCTCAGCGTGAGGCACAGCAGAGTAGGGAGTTGGTTAACTGTGAGGCCGCAGGTGCAACCAGGGTCTACACAGGAGCAAGTGACCGCTAGGAGATGGCTGCCCAGGGCCCCACAGCACAGGGGTCTTGCCTAGCCTTGGCACCTGGAGCCCAAACCAGGAGCAAAAGGTACACTGAGAACTCAGCCAGGAGAGACCAACAAAACACCCTGGGAGGGGCCAACCCTAACCAACCGCCTAGTCCTTTGGGTGTCTGCGTGGCAGCTCACCCCCATGGGGCGCCTGGAGAGCTGCCCTGCTCCCTCCTCCACCGAGGGAGAGCTGCTGCGCCCCGGGAGGCTGGGGAAGTCTGAGTGTTCTTTCCTTGGCCATAGACTGCTACCAGTGAGATGAAAAACACACACGTCTGCCTTCCGCCACACACAGGCTCATTATTGCATATGAGACTCCGACAGCGTTTCCTAATAGGTGATATGCTGAGGCCTGAGACAGAGGAGGGGAGCAAGGAGAGGCCACTACGGGGGTCCTGTGGCCAGAGGGGTGCAGTCCGAACCTCACACGGGTGGGCTGGCGTGCTCCCACTAGGCGGCATGAAGAGACAACGAGAAGGCTACCCACACACTAGTCTGTTCCCAAGGAGCTTCAGAAGCATGAATGGACTTTGCAGAAGGACAGAGATGATTTTTAACATTTGGTTCATAGATGGAGGACGGTGTCTGTGCAAATCTTCCATAGATCAAGTAAACAGAATATTTCAGAACATAAAGCAAAGACACAGAGAGGACAATTGTGAGGAGGGAGATAGGAGACTTGGAGGGCAGACCGAAGGAGATGGAACATGTGACAAAAAAAAAGTGACCTTGAAAGAAAAAGGAAGCATGAGACTAGGTATTTAAGCCAACAGGAAGGAGGAATCAGACCAGCAAACTGGCAGGGCTGTCTGTACTCCGTGACACATGCTAATCGTTTTTAAAGACATGTACTCAGAGTTATGGGTTGAATTGTGTTCCCTCCACATTGAAAGGTAGAGTCCTACCTCCAAAAACTTTGGAAAGAGACTGCGTTAGAGATGGGCTTGCTGCCGATGGAGTTCGCTGATCCAAGGACACAGGGCTGGAGGCCTCTATAGGAGACTGTGTCCTCATCAGGAGGGAACTGTGAACGCAGACAGACATGAATTGGGGGAGATGATGTGAGGACACAAGGAGAAGTCGCTGCCCACGGCCGAGGGGAAAGGCCTGGAATGGATCCTCCCTTCATGGTCCTTTGGAGCACCAGCCCACCAGCGCCTGGGGTGCAGACTCAGCCTCTAGACTGGGAGGCAATGCAGGCTGTTTAGTGCCCATCTGTGTGCTGTGTTATGGCAGCCCTAGCAGCCAATTAAATAGGTGGAGCCTGACAAACCTGGTGAGTAGAAGAGTAGAGAAAAAGTCTTAGAAGAACACAAACAGGAAAATAGATAATTCACAGAACAAGAGGGTCAGAGGGGCCTGGAGCTTCTCGACTCCGTGGACACAAGGCATGCTGCTTGTTGGTCTGTCTTCAGTTGCCTTCCCAATTTGCTTGTGAGCCCGCTGCCTCTCTTGTCAAAACCTCAGCGGCATCCCTGCTCCCCAAAGCCCACACAGAGAGGACAGCTGAGCCCAAGCATCCTCCTCCTGCCTGACCCTCATGAGCTGATCAGGGGTGCCCATGGCTACTCTCGAGCCTATTTTTAACCTACACTTACCTCCCTTGGTGCTACTGCTATAGCCATGGGTCAGATTGCCATGTCTGTGTGTACATTTCCAGCTTGATCTTGTTCCCCTGAACTCCAAGCTTGAACAGCCAATGGGCTTGGTTGACATCCTTGGCTGAATACCCATCTGGCATCTCTCTACACTGGGTTTCCTGGACACAGAGTGGGAGGCAAGTGGGGAGGCAGGGAGAGGGACAGCAAGTATGAGCGAGGGAGCGATTGAGCTGGCACTGTTGCCATCAGGAGGTCTGTCTGCAGGAAAGAAAGTCAACAGTGGGCCCACCCCTCCCAGCTCCCTGGGTGGTAACTGCAGGACCTCGGACAGCAGACCAGTACCTCGGGTCCAGCAGCAAAGCAAGTGCACAGGCGAGGACGTGAACTTGGCTCCAGTTGCACCAGAACTGAGTCTGGCCTCACCACCATGGAACAAAGGATCAGGACAGGACCGGGACTGGAGTACTGGGGACTTTTGGAAGCCAGGGCTCTGCTGTCCAGGAATATCTGGTGCTGACACCCCTTTACCATAAATGGCCAAGTTGGGGTCCTCCCATAGGAACGTGCTTCACCAGCACTTCCTATACCTGCTCCCCGGCCCCTACTTGGCCAGCTCCCGTGGGCAAGATGGGTGTGAGGCCCCCTTCTTCTTGGTTCCCGCCTCTCCCGTCAGTCAGCCTTTTCTTACTCCAAACACTGACGTTTGAGTCTGCTCTTTCGAAGCCTCAGGCACTGGGACTTCAGTGGGTAACAGGTCACTGTCTTATCCCAGCGGGGCCCCTGTGCTCTCCCCTCCAGAGCAGCAGGGGGGACCCAGGCCCAGACCCTGGCTCTGCAGTTGAGCAATCCCCAGGGGGTGCTCAGGCCACACTGGGGAGGGATGAGCCGTGGAGGGTGGAACAGGGCGGCCTCCCCTCTCAGTCCTTCCACATGACTGTATAAAGATTGTGTAAAATTACATTCAGATGCCGGCAATGCACTGGTATTCTGAGAATTTTATGATTGGGAAGTGTTAGCATCTGTGGTTAAGAATATTAGGAGGTTCTTGATATTTTTCTTAAAGAACATTACTTTTTCACCCCAGTGGTTGACTAGAAGGTGATGGTCAGGGCACATGCCCGGGTTTCCCGGCAACCCCCAGTAGGGGGTGTGTTGGAGGCAGCCAGTCCATCTTCCCCTCTTATGTTAAAGTTTCTCTCTCCCTCTGCCTTCTCTCTAAACATCAATACAAACATATCTTTAAAAATTCCCCGAGACAGCTTTAAAACTTAGAGCAGTTAAATCTTTAAAACTGCATTTAAACCTGAGCATTTTAAAAATAAGATTTTGTTTTTACAGGGGAGAGCGTAGGTATTTAAGTTCTTCGTGTTTTTGTTATTTGATCCTTCCAGTGGGCAATTTAATTCTCTCTCTACCCCCGTCCCCCACCCTACAGTGGTTTATGGGTCTGTGCTTCATGCTCAGCTCCCCAGGAGAGTTCCCCCCGCCCTCCAGAGGTGGGGCCTGCCAGGGACTCTGTGACCCGGGGCATGAGGTATAGGTACAGTGCACAACAGCAAAGGAGGCGACGAGGCTAGTGGCATGTGCTATGCGCCACTTCAGGAATAACCTTCCAACTCAGCATTTAAAATCAGGAAACAAGCTTCCCCACTCGCAGGTAACAAAAGCATAAAATTCTGTTTTCTCTGCTGAGTGAGTTTCCTGTTAAATGAAGACCATATAATTGACAGAGAAGAAATACATGGGCCAGTCTCAGCGGACCCAGCCTGCCCAGACCCTGCTCTGGGGGGGGGGTGTCACAGCCTCTGGGCAGGAACTAGGGAGCCAGTCCCCTGGAGAGGAGTGCCCACCGCCCACTTGGGACCACCCCAGCAGCACCCCAGGAGCTCAACCACAGGCAGGCCCTCCCCACCCACTCCAAGGCTGCCCAAGGGTGGGAACCAGCCTGGCTGCTGCATGCCTGTTCCCGCCCCAAAGCTGCCACAGGGGTCAGTGCCCGCTTCCCCTTAAACTAGCAGGAGTCCTCTGGGCCTCAGTTTCCCCAGCGGCAGTGGAAACAGACTCTCCCCTCTCCCACCGTGGGTTCTGAGGGGAGTGAGGTTTCTCGGTGAGAAGTGCAGTCTGCTGGGAAAGGCATTAGACTTACCAGGGGATAGGGAAAGAAAGAAATCTTAGAGAAACGCTTCATTTATATAAGTGTGGCTTAGTTTCTCCATGAGAGGAAATTACAGGCCCGATGGGTGTTCTGCAGCCATCGATACAGATGGGCTTAACAAAATAGACATCATACAAAATATGTCTATTAATTTTTGTTGCCAAACAAAGAGGAAAACAGCACATTTGGGACTTTGGCGAGGAGATAGTGCCTTTGGTCAGCTCCTGAGAGCAATCCTGGCTTTGGTGTGTGGTGCTCAGACGTCCAGATTCAGACCTGCCTAGCAGGTTCCCCCAGTCACCCTCGGCCCAGGCCCCTTGCTGCTCCTGACAGGTGCTCCAGTTCCAGGACAAATCAGGACGGAGGGGTTAGGGGGCAGTGATGTCCTGGCCGCGGTGAGCCTCATGTCCTCACTGGTGAGAAATCAGGGAAGATACTGGTCACTGACCTCTGCTGCCGGAGGTGATGCTGCCCTTAGACCCCTGGGATTAGGTCAGAGGAAGGTGCCCGGGACATGAGAGCTTACGGGTTTTATCTGACAACCTCGCTGTTCCGATGTGGTGGGTTCTGGAAATGGGCCCGAGACAGCCCAGGTGGGGGCCGCCCTGCCTGGGGACGGAGTCGCTGCCTGCCCCGTTCCTGACCTGCCTCAGTATGGGGAGGATGGGTTCCATTCTGCCCTGCACCCATCCGCTGCACTCATACTCAGCGTGGCCTTGTGTTTTGAATCCATCTTCACTTCACCCCCCAGCGCAGGGAGGGGCGAGCCTCTGGCTGTGTGGGGACAGAGTCACTAAAGGGTAATCTCTGCCGGAATGCCCCACCCAACGTGCCCCTTCTGTCCTATATACACCTGCATTCTGCTTTTAATCAGACTGAAGGCTGATGCGGAGGTCTCCTGGCTTGGGAGGTCACCTGGAGACTATCAGTGCTCCAATGTCATGGCATGTACCCTAGGCTTATGTCTGAGATCCTGCAGACCATGACCACACTCCGGCCCAAAGCTTGTGTGGCCCCAGGATCCTGATCTAATGTCCCCGTGGGGCCTATCCATCACCGCAGGTGGGCTCTGCCATGGCGTCATAACTCAGCCAGCTCTGTGCCCTCATCACCATGTTTCCTGCTTAGTCCCTGTCCTCAGAGGAAGCGGGATGATGTGCCACCTGGTCCCCAGGAACGCAGCCTGCACAGTGCAGCTGAGAGGCTGTGTGAGCGAATTAGACAATTCATACCCTGTTTCCCCGAAAATAAGACAGTGTCTTATATTAATTTTTGCTCCCCAAGATGCGCTAGGTCTTATTTTCAGGGGATGTCTTATGTTTCCATGAAGAAGAATACGGTACACATTTATTGTTGAACAACAAAAAAAGGAAATTTGAGAGAGAAATCCAAGATGGTGGCATAGGTAAACACCTATACTGCTGCCTCGCACAACAATTTCAAAACTACAACTAAAGGACAGAACGGACATCATCCAGAACCACAGGAAAGCTGGCTGAGTGGAAGTTCTACAACTAGAAGGAAAGAGAGGGGCTCACAGAAACCCAAAGGAGCTGCAAAAAGCTGAGGTACGGAGACGCGCGCTGAGAGAGCGGGTGCCGGAGTACCTGGCTGGCTTTCTCTGGCGGGAGGGAAACGGAGACTCCCAACGGCATTGAACCCCTTATCTTACGACACTAACCCCCAGATCCAGCCGAAACTCATACGGGGGGAGTTTGGACTGTGAAAAGGGAGAGGTGCACGGAAATTTAGGGGAGTCGCAAAGGATCGGAGGTCTGGTCGCGCACGGCACCACGCGGAGGACGGATTGCTGATTGTGCCGCTGGCTTTCGCGAGTGGGCGGGAGACAGACCCTCCCAACTGTGCCACTTCTGAGTCCACTGGGCCCCTGTTTTGGGCGAAACCCTGGGGACCTAGACTCGTGTGGTCCTGGTTCGCAGGGGAGCCGGAAAGGCAGCGGTTAGAGGCGCTGCGGGTGCGCGAGCGCACAAGGACCGCTCCAGCCATTACCCAGTCACGTGAGACTCAGGGGCCGTGGAGGGCGGGGCCGACTGGAAGGCAAGGCGGTCCCTTAAGCCCTGAGACTCCACCCCTCCCAAGCTCAGCAGAGGCTTCTGCGGCTGAATCCAGCACAGAAGTTTCCCCGGCACAGTGAAAATGCCGAGACAAGGGAAGGGATTACAAGCAAAAGAAATGGAGGAAAAAAAACGACTGGATATAGAGTTCAAAACCACGCTTATAAGGTTTTGCAAGAATATGCTAGAAAAGATGGATAAATTTAGTGAGACCCAAGAGAAGATAATAAATACACTGACTGAAATGAATACTATTACGCAGAGTACTAACAGCAGACTAGAGAAAGGCAAGGATCAAGTCAAAAATTTGAAATATAAAGAAGCAGAAAACATTCAACTGGAAAAGCAAGAAGAGAAAAGAATCCAAAAATGTGAAGATAATGTAAGGAGCCTCTGGGACAGCTTCAAGCATACCAACATCAGAATTGTGGGGGTGCCAGAAGAAGAGAGAGAGCAAGATACTGAAAACCTGTTTAAAGAAATAATGACTGAAAACTTCCCACATCTGGTAAAAGAAATAGACTTACAAGTCGAGGAAGCACACAGAACCCCAAAGAAAAGGAACCCAAAGAGGACTACACCAAGACACATCATAATTAAAATGCCAAGAGCAAAAGACAAAGAGAGAATATTAAAAGCAGCAAGAGAAAAACAGTTTATTACCTACAAGGGAGCACCCATACGACTGTCAGCTGATTTCTCAACAGAAACGATGCAGGCCAGACGGGAGTGGCAAGAAATATTCAACGTGATGAACAACAAGAACCTACAACCAAGAATAATCTATCCAGCAAAGCTATCATTCAGAATTGAAGGGCAGATAAAGACCTTCACAGAGAAGAAAAAGCTAAAGGAGTTCATCAACTCCAAACCAGTATTATATGAAATGCTGAAAGGTACCCTTTTAGAAGAGGAAGAAGAAAAAGGTAAAAGACAAAAAATTATGAACAACAAATACACATCTGTCAACAAGTGAATCTAAAAATTAAGTGAATTAAAAATCTGATCAACAGAATAAACTGGTGAATATAATAGAATCAGGAGCACAGAAAGGGAGTAGACTGATAATTCTCAGGAGGACAAAAATCATAAAGCATCAAACAGACTGTGAAATTATAGCAGAAAGATTAAAGTTAGGTGAGGTAAATAAGTGATCAATCAAAGGACTTGTATGCATGCTTATAAACATAACCAATGATCACAGACACTGGGGGGTCGGGGTACGCCTGGGAGGGAGGGGGGGCAATGGGGAGATATGTATAAAAAATTAATAAAATAAAATAAAATTAAAAAAAAAAAAGGAAATTTATTACCTGTATACGGTACGGTAGTAGTTGTCATCACAAACCAGCTCACTGATTGGCCGCAGCGCAGACAGAGCTGTTCAGGCAGTGCGAGGTCTCTTTAAATCAAGAGTCAGACGCCTTAGGTAACTTCGGGGGCCTTATATTCTGGGGAGGTCTTATTATCGGGGAGGTCTTATTTTCAGGGAGATGCCTTATATTACAGTGAGAGGCAAGTAGAAGTAGGTCTTATTTTCGGGGGATGTCTTACTTTTGAGGAAACGGCAGACCTCGGCTGCAAACTCATTACTCCATCTAAGCAATGTTCTCCTTTGACATTCTTAAATGTGGATGTCTAGTTAAAGCAATACAAACGTGGTAAGTCCAGGGAGGCTGGGGAGGGCCTGGAGCCGCTGGTGGAAAGGTAAATGGTGAAAGGCCAGAAACTGAGGCACCGCCGGCAGCATCCTGAGGACTGGCAGCAAGTGCGCCACATTCCTGGAACAGGGGCCCCAAATTGGGTAAGTGCCAAGTCCAAGCATGTGAGAGGGTGAACTAGGGACAGGTCACACGGGAACCTCCTCGGCAACAGAATGAACTTATGCGATGGAGGAACTTTCAAACACGCTGCGAGGCAGAGGCTGGCAAACGTACCTGCTGTGGCAGCCCCTTGGCATGGCTGTCCAGAAAAGGCAAAGCGGGAGCAGGTGCCAGGCTGACTGCACAGGGATCTGGCAAGATGGGGGACATGCTCCCGCATTCCGGGGTAGGGGCCCCATGCTGCAGAGCACTGCTCTGCTCGAGGGAGCTTCAGGCAGACTCCAGACGTGGCTCCTGCTCCTTGGACCCAGGGAGGCGAAGGGAGCCCTGAGGTGGCCCCCTGGAGAGAAGGGAAGAGCTTTCCTGGGGCCCAGAACTAACTCCTCGTTGTGGGGGGAGGGTGTCTTCAGGGGAGACTGGGAACACGGTGTAGCCCAGCCCAGCATGGGAGGGCCCCTGCCCCTCAGGCCAAGAACACCTTGAGTAAGGGAAAGGCTCCTAAACAAACGGGGCTGGGAGGGGGGAGATGGGAAATGGAACACTTGTACCCTAAGACCCTCTCTCAGGTGATCTTCACGCCAGTGTGAAGCCTCCAAGGGATGGTTTTAAATCTCTCTCTGTCTCTGAGTGACCTTTTCATTAAACCCTTAACACTTCAGCCTGGGAGAGAGAATGAACAGGACAGATTGGGCACAAATAACACTAATGAGTTAAAATGTTAACTTGCCCTCTTTTAAAAATCACGCTTTGGAGTGAGTGTTCTGTCCCCTCCATGCCCAGCACTGCTGGGTGTCGGGAAGCGGCACCTCACGCACCCTCAGTGCACAGCAGAGCCGTGGCGAGGGCTCCGAGCTGCCACCTGCCCTCCTGCTCGCGCCCTCACACACCAGCAGGGCCCACGGCACGGGGCTCCCTGAGCGAGCGAGGCACAAACCGTTTGTGCAGGTCACCTCATAGGTGGGGTGGAGTCAACGCACCAACAAGCCAGGAAGATCCATCAAAGCCAAAACAATTGTACTTGGGGGTAGGGATGGGGGTGGGGTGAGCAGAGGGGCAGAGGGTCTTCCTGCCAAATCTCAGGACTATAGGATCCTCACTGCGCAGGAGCATGCAAAGGTGATGACACAGTGAATGTGAGCACCTGACTATGAGGCTCGGTGCAGGTGTCCAGTAGCCGAAGTCCGGGCCTTCTCTACCTAAACACAGAACAGCCTTCCCCACCGTGGCTGACGACAAGAGAGAGCAAGGGGCTGAGGGCAGCAGTCCTGGCCCAGGGAGGCCACACTGAAGTGCATTTACCTCAACATAACCTTCTGAAAAGCCTCATCTCAAAAAAGGTGTTAAATGTTTTCGTAAGAAACACACATGCACCCACACCGTGCCGGGTTGTTGCAGACCTAACTGCAATCACACTGTCTGGGAGCTGCTGGCGCAAACCTGCAGCTTTCAAGTGCGTCTGAAGTGGTTCCCGGTTAAGAGACCACAAGGTTTCCCTGACTCAGTGCGAAGCTGTCCGACACTGTAGTGTTTAGTCAGAGCCCTCACAGCAGTCCCAGGAGTCGGCTGTTGTTCCGCCGTCTCTGCAGTGCTGTCCATTGGAGGCGGGGTAGGCACGCATGGTGGCCTCTGCAGCCTCACAGCCTGGGATGAGGTGCCCAGTAGCTGTGAACACCGCCCTCTTATGGGCTGAGCAGGGACAAGCTTGCTCTGGATGGGCCCTGAGCGAGGTGTGTCTGAGTCACCTACATCTGGTTGCTTAGCATCACCCATTTTACAGCTCCACCTCCCTCACGCTGCATTTGGGTTTTACATTTGAATGAGAGGTAACGAACAAATGCTAAATTGTGCCAAGACAAATATCCCCACATTAAAACCTCCCCTGCCCTGCCAGCAGTCCTCCCCACACGTCCCTGTGGAGTCTTTGAGCAGCTCTGCTGGGCCTGAACTAGGTAGGGGAGTAGGGGATGCCCACCTAGGGCCCAGCAGCCTGCAGTGGGGCTGGCTGCCCTGACGTGCTCATGGTCAGTGCTGAAGGGCCGTTTCCCTTTTTAACCTCAGGTCCCAACCGCACTGTTAAACCACCAGATTGGCCACATCAGAGATGAGTGTCTTCCCAGGTGAGTGGGAATGAGCAGTGGCTGCATCCAACCCCACGCCTCTCCATACAGCTGGGCCGCACCTGCCAGGAGGGGCAGCAGGGAAGGGTCAGGTCTGGCTGGAGGATCCTGTTTCATCACCTGTGTGGTCTGGGGGTTGGAGGAATGCAGGACACGCCTCAGATGCTGGGCCGTGGGGACCAAGCAATGCTGTGCCTGGTGCAGTCAGTGGGCCCTGACCATAGCATCACCACCCTCTGGACACCTGTTAGGAAGGCACTTTCCTGCTCCACTCCATGGCCTGAGCACAGGGAGGCGCTGCTACTGGCTGCAGACCCACTGCACCAGCAGGAAGCAAACCCCTCCGGAGCCCGGCTGGCCCTCCGTGGGAATCCACTCCAGCAACAGAGAACCCCTAGCCGAGTGGGGGCAGGCCAGGCCCTGGGCAGTGGGGGCCTTTGCCTGCTGGCAGAAGTTTCCCCAGGTATGGCTGCCACCGTGCCCCAATCCTGACTGGAAGCCTGGACCACTGACCCCAGATGACCCTGGCCCATATGACTCGGTTCAGCTGGTTGCCCTGCAGGGGTGCATAGCCCTGGTGGTGGTGAAGGAGGCCCATCCCCCGTGGCCTGATGCCCCAGGGCTCTGATGAGAACCAGGCTCCAGGTTTAAAAAGAGATCCTGGGACCTCAGGAGGGAATAAGTTTAAAATCAAAGACCTACTTCAGGTCATCATCAATTAATTCACCCCAAAACCTTCACAGAGAAAGCAATGGAACTTGTTTCCATCATTTATTTGCCAACGTACATCAACATTCACATGAATTCGAGGTTCCAGGCCAGCCCCCCTAGGCTAAAAAGGGCTCAGCCCATGTGGCCACCGGGGGACATCCCCCTCCGGGTACTACCAGATGCCCGCAGAGCCTCGAGCGAGCGTGGCTGTCCTTTACTGGCTACACCCTGTGTGAAGTCACAGGCAGCGCTGTGCCTGTCCACAGTGCCTGCAGGCCTTCTCACAGGAGCTCTGAAATGAATGGACCTCTCACATGGCTACAAACAGCAGCCAAATACAATCAGCTGGCATCCCATGTGGGTAAGGTAAACAGTTAAATTACTAAGTCATTTTAAGGTCAAAATACTTCAATGAAAATGGCCTGCAAAACCCACATAAATTACATGTAAGGTCTGTACAGGATTCCGAGAAGACAAACGGCACTGTGGTCTCAAACATGGCTGTCTCGGGACCCAGCACCACTTCCCCTGAAAGCCAGGCAATGGGCAAACACACAGACAAGGCAACTAAAACCACTTCACAAAATACAACACCGCATTGGTTTTCTTAAGGCACACTGTGTTTTAAAATGGGGCTTTGGTTCCAGAAGCCTTGCTCACCGGGCCTAGCGGGCCGCAGCGCCCTATTCCCGCTAATCTAGGGGCTGAGGGGGCTAAACTGGCGGGCAGTGGTGAGAAAGCAGCTCCTCCATCCGCCACCAGTCGGCTGCCTGGCCAGGCCTGCTGTCCGGAAGTTTTGCAACATTGAATCCACATGCAACAAGGTGGGAAGACGCCACCCATTCCCTTCAAGGTACAGGCAACCTGTGGTCACCATTCACTAGGCGCCACTGGCTCAAAGCCGAAGGATGGCCTCCGCACAGCTCTGGGCGGAGCACGCTGCGGAGTGACTTCACCTGCTGGGGCGCCAACCAGTCCGGGATAGGGTGCTGGGGGCTCACTTCTCGGTGGCTGAAATCTCCGACGAGCGAGGGAGCACCCTGCAGTCCTGACCTTCAGGCTTCCAGCTTGGCCTCGGCCTCCTCCACCTGCAGAGGGTCACTGTCCCCCAGCAACTCGGTTTCCGGGACGGAGCCATCCTCCTCCTCAGCGGCCTCGGGCACAGGGCTCTGGGCGCCGTCCTCAGGGCCATCCCGCACGTCCTCCGCGCCCTCTGCCAGCAGCGCCGCCCGCTCGGCCACCGACACCGAGGTGTTGGAAGGCGCGGTGGTCACATACCCGGTGCTGGTGGAGCCGCTGCCACTGTGGTGCGAGCCGGGCTTGGGTACCATTTGGGCAGGCACCTGCTGTGGGGCCATCTGCAGGGGGATCTGAACGGGGTAGAAGTTGGGCAGGTACGCCCCGTAGGCTGGCACGGGCTGGTAGCCATTGACAGGGATATAGAGCTGTGGAGGGGGCCCCAGGGGCCGGATCGGGCCCTTCACTGGGATGAATTGTGGCTGCGGGAAGGGGGGAGCCTTGGGCTTGGGGACCCCATATCGGGCGTTGCTCACGCTGACGGGGCTGGTGCTCAGCGAGCTGGTCTGCGTGGCGTTGCTAGCGCCCGAGGTCTGAGCGGAGCTGGTGTAGGCAGACAGACCACCCCAGGCGCGGAGCCGGCTGTGGATGTCCTTGAAGCGCGGCCGCCTGCCGGGGAACTCGCTCCAGCACTCAACCATCAGGGCGTAGACCCAGGCCGGGCAGTCGTCGGGGCAGGGCAGCAGCTGCCGGCCGCGCACCAGCTCCACCACGTCCTGGTTGGAGTGCCCGCAATAGGGCTGCAGGCCATAGCTGAACACCTCCCACAGGACCACACCGTAGGCCCAGATGTCCGAGTCCACGGAGAATTTGCCGTACAGGATGGCCTCGGGCGACATCCAGCGCACCGGCAACAGCGCGGTGCCCAGCAGCTGGTAGTAGTCTGCCGAGTACACCTCGCGGAACAGTCCTAGGTCCGAGATCTTCACGCTCAGCTTGTCGTCCACGAGCACATTGCGGGTGGCCAGGTCCTTGTGCACCACGTGGTGGCTGGACAGGTACTCCATGCCGGCCGCGATCTGCGCCACCATGTGCACGAAGTCAGGCGGCTCCAGGGCTGACTTCACCGTGCGGTCGTCGTCTGTGCTGCCCACGTCGGAGTGTGGCGAGCGCATGACCAGGAACTCGTGGAGGTCACCCTGCGGGCAGTAGCTGAAGACCATGCTGAGTGGCTGGCCCTGGGTTACCACGCCCAGTAGGCACACGAGGTTGGGGTGCTGCAGGCGTGCACGCAGCAAGGCCTCGTGCCGGAACTCCTCCCGAAGCGGGCCCTCGGCCTTGTCCTTCAGCGTTTTGATGGCCACGGCCTGGGCGGGCTCTCCGGGCGCAGGGCCCAGCAGGCGGCCACGGTAGGCCTTCCCGAAGCGGTCCTCCCCGAGTTCCTCCATGAACCTCACAGAGGACAGGCTAATCTCCTTGAGCTTGGCCTGCGGGAAGAGAACCCTGTGAGACATTCCTGCCACTCCAACCCAAGGGAAGAGGGGAGTTCTAGGGGCTGGGGGGGCCTGCCTGCTCCTGGTTCCCTGCCCCCACACTGCTCTCTGCTCTTAAGCATGCCCTCATGGTACAAGCTGCCTGAAACCTTCCACGGACCCTAATCAGGCTGCAAAGGGTGCCCCAAGAACAGCGGAGACACCACAGCAGCGGGTGTGCGCACACCTGTTCGCTCACACTCTAACCAAGTGGAGCGCCAGCATCCATCACCCGCGCCCGGTCCCAGCTGTGAGCATCTAGGGCCTTTCCTCTCCCCACGTGTGCTCTGAGGAGGAGTCCAGGCCCCGCTGCTCAGCACGGGGAGAACCTGGCTCTCTCTCGTGTGACCTCTGCCCTTTCAGAGCCCGACCAGCTGCTCTGCTGATGCTTCCTCTCAATTAGGTACTTTTTGATGGAAGCACCACGTGAGTGAAATTGATGCGAACCTTGCACTTTGCGGCTTCTACGGTTCTCGCCCCTTCTGCGTCTGGCCCCCATCCTTCTGGGAGCTTCCCTGGCCCCAGGGGGCTCCATGTCCCCCTTGCAGTGCAGCCACCCACCCCTGCCCTGAACATTAGGTGGACGCTGGAAACAGAGCTATAGGAGCCCCCCTCCCCTTCAGAGGCCGTGGCCATAAGCTCCTCCATGGCGACGGCCCCCCAGGCAGAGCGGCCGGGAGCCCCCCGCCCCAGCTGAGAAGCAGGGATGGACTGGTACTGCGTTTTGGTCCTCAACATCCTGTCCCCCTGGGTGGGATCTGTCCCCACTTCCTCTACAAAACTGTTTGCTCCGTCCTTTCCTGAAAACTACAACCAAGCAAACCAATCACACTACAAACTGAGCAGGAAACAAACCCAGGCCCTGAAAAATGCCATTTTGTCCTTTTTTGGGGTGGAACACTTCGAGCCTTCTGGTACCCGGTGGACAGAGCGGCAGCTCCTGCGTGTGGGCGGCTGGGTGGGCTCCGTAGCCCGCTGCCCGGACGCGAGTTCCACGCCCACCGCACATCCTCCAAGGCCCCCATGTGCTGACGTGTTTCCAAGGAGAAACAACAGAAGGAAAGGTGGTGAAGAGGTGAGTGTTGAGCGTGGAGCATGGGAAGAAGGCCGGTAGCAGGCAGAGGGGTGGGGAGACCTGCTTGTGCGGGCCCATGAGGGGCAGCTCCACATCCTGGCTGGGCGACGCCATCAGCTGCCGGCGCGGGGGCGAGGCGGCCGACGCCTTCTGCTTGTTGCGGCACATGCAGACCAAGAAGAAGAGGCAGGCGACCACCAGGGGGATGGCGATGCTGGGTACGAGAATATACAGAATGCCCATTCTGCTGCCGTCCTGGGGGCCTGTGGGTGGCAAGGCATCCCTGAGCTTCAGAAAACATCGCCTTCAACGGCCCTTCCCACCTCCGACTCAACATTTAAGCACATGTGGGTATCAGGTCAGCTGCACGAAGAACAAAATTGCAACCCAATCTGAAAAGCAAGGGTGATGCACACTGTACACCTGTGGGAATCGGCAACCCGCCCTGAGCCACCCCTGGGGGCAATGGGAATGCGGGTACCCACAGGCGGCTCCGAGCTCCCATGCCTCTTTTCCTGTGCATGCCCCCTGGAGACGCCCCAGGGTTCATCTTCAGGAAACCCATGTCCTCAGTGAAGGAAGCTCAGGACTAGGACTAGAAATGACCTGTTCTTCATCCCGTACATTAAGATGGCCACATTTTTAGTATCAGCATGTTCTCTTAGGGCAATGACTAGATGAGCATTTACTAGTAAGTGGCACCCACCGACCAGGGACCCAGGCAGCAGGGGCACAGAACTCAGAAGTGCCATCCTGCAGGGCCAGGAGGGGAGCAGCGCTCTGCCTCCCCCTGCAGGGCCAGGAGCAGCAGTCCCAGAGTAAGCACATGGAGTGGTGCCCTGTGACTGGTGGACAATGAGCTCTCCACCTGAAAGGTGACAAGTGGTTTCTGGCCAACATAGTCTCTGGAGGAGCTAATCCACCTCTATCTCCACTATAGTCACACAACCTTGTTCCAGACCCAGCCTGGTCTCCTGGCTCCCAAATGAAATGAGGCCACACAGGACTCTCCGGGCCTCTAGCAGTGCAGACTCAATTTTCATTACCAGGGCTCAGGGAGAATCCACAGCCTCAGGCCACGTTCAGAGGTGTGAGCCCACCCAAACACGAGTATGTTTTTTAAAATCACACACAGCTGATTTGGCTCAGTGGTTAGAGTGTTGGCCTGCAGACTGAGGGATCTTGGGTTCAATTCCAGTCAGTGGCACCGTACCTCAGATGCAGGCTTGATTCTGGTCCCAGTCAGGGTTAGTGCAGGAGGCAACCAACCAACCACCCTCCCCTCGCCCCGCCCAAGATCGATGGAGAAAAATATCCTCAGGAGAGGATTAACAAAAATAAACAAACAGCCGAAACCGGTTTGGCTCAATGGATAGAACATCGGCCTTCGGACTGGAGGGCCCAGGTTCGATTCTGGTCAAGGCATGTATCTTGGTTTCGAGCATATCCCCAGTAGGGGATGAGCAGAAGGCGGCTGATCAAAGTCTCTCTCTCATCGATGTTTCTAATTCTCTCTCCCCCTTCCTCTCTGTAAAAAAAAAAAATCAATAAAATATATTTTTAAAATAATTTAAAAAAATAAACAAATAAAATCACAAAGGAACCCATGAGTGTTAACAGCTGTACTATTCCTAACAACCCATGTCACCAAAGGCTATGTGGCCAAGAGGTTGCTGTCCCCCTGACTTTTTATTCAAACTTTAAGTTGAACATGGAATAACAATATCAACTATTTTTATACATAGAAGTGTCCATTTCATAAATAGAAGTTTGAGTTCATAGAGTCACATCGTCCACATCCCGCTTCTGGTTTTGTGGCAGACAAATGGACCCAGGCGCTGCTCTCAGGACAGACAACTTTGGGCACTCCCTGGTGGCCTGTGTATCACCATAAACAACTCGTCCGCTTCTTACTACAAGTGATTCTGTAACAGATATCCTTGCATTTCTGCCCGCTAACTACAAATATTTCTGCAATATAAGATCCCTGCAATTGCTGAGTCAAAGAACATACATTTTTTCCCTTTATGTTTTGATTTTGTTTTAACTACAAAAGTAATAACTGCTCATTATAAAAACG
The DNA here is from genome assembly GCA_011751065.1 of Lasiurus cinereus. Taxonomy (NCBI): domain Eukaryota; kingdom Metazoa; phylum Chordata; class Mammalia; order Chiroptera; family Vespertilionidae; genus Lasiurus; species Lasiurus cinereus. The sequence continues at coordinate 129,595 of JAAGEH010000381.1, forward strand.
TTTTATATTTTAATGTATCTATAATTCATGGGAAATCACTGCTACAAGTTTGATGTGCATCTTCCTCAAACTTCATCCCGAAATATATGGCTTATGTGCATGTGCACGCATGCACACACACACACACACACACACACACACACACACACACAGCTTGCTTTCTGTTTTTCTGTAAACAGAAAGGGAAGAGAAAGAGGTAAGAGGGGGACAACACAGCTAATGGCCTGCAACTTGCTCCTGCTCCTGAACAGATCTTGCAGGACTCTCAGATCCTGTGGCATTCCACAGCATAGCTGTGCGGGTATCTAACTGATATCTCCACTCCTGATGTTTACCCTACAGTGAGCATGCTGCTGAAGATGTGCTGAGTGGCTGAGCAGTGGGAGTGCTGGGTCTGGACCCACAGCACAGTATGCAGGTTGGAGGCAGGCCAGCCTCACCACTGCCAGCAGAGGCTTCGGGCAGCTGGTGAGCCTTGATGTGCTTCACCCATTACCTCTCGATCAATTTTCTCCTGGTAATTTTCCTTCACAGGCTCCAAAATGGAAAACTCAGGAGCAGCCCAATTTCAGGGATCCAGCTGATTGGAGCTGGTGGGAAGTAAATGTTGGAATACAGGATGATAGATAATGTTTGCAAAGTTTGCAACCATTAATGTCAAGGTCTTGAAATTGCAGGGGCAATGGGTAAGAGATATAAGTTCTAGTTTTTTTCTCATTCTGCTGAGCTGCGTGGGAAAGCTGAGCTGCATGGGAGCCTGGCAGGCCAGGCAGGGCTCAGTCCGACACCGGTGAGGAACTGCCTCCCTGTACCCCAGCTAACACTAGGAAATGCCACGTAATAATGTTAATGGAGAAGCAAGATGCAAACTGAATGTCCCAGGAAAAGGGCTGACAGGACCCAAATGCAGACAGTGAGGAAATTAGGAGTGACTTGCGCATGACTCTTCAGACTTTTCTATATTTAAAACGTGCTATAATGACCAACTATTACTTTTATAACCAGCAACAGTTTTACATAAAACAAGAGATTGTGGCCATGGAGGGGCAGTGACAGCACTAGCCCTGGGCCAGGGCAAACCAAGTGCACGCAACAGAGAGAACCTACTGCATGGGGGCACGTCACACAGCTCCATGGGCACGTTCTTATTCTTCGTGAAGCACCAGGGGCCTTCCATCTGCCCTCCGGGGTTCCGGCAGTAGGCATGCCCCCCACCAAGCTCCGGGAAGTCTGCACTGCTCAGGTGGTGGCTGTGGGGGTGCTGCAGAGCCCACGGCTGACACTGGTGCCCCGACTTGGTGGTGCTCGCCGTCCCTCGGTAGTCCGTGCCCGAGCCATTGTAGCACTGATGGTCTGAGAGGGGAGAGAGGTTAGGAGATCGAGAGCAGCAGCCCTGCACCGTGAGAGCACCTCAGTGCTTCAGGACAGGCCAGTCTGCCCTCACGCACTCAAACTGGAGTCGCCAAGGACCAGAGGCTTGCACATGAAAACGGTAATTCAACAAAGCCCCCCCTGGGCTGTCAGAAGTGATTCCATGGCCCTGGAACCACCTTTAGAACCCACACTCGGCACCCCTACTCCAGCATGAGCTCGGCCAGCCTCGCATTCACCGGCTCTGGAAGCAAAGCCACTCTGCACGGGAGAGGGACTGCCAGGCTGGCCACCCTCAGACCCCCTTCACCAGGGAGCACAGGCCCAGCTCCACCCTCCCACTCTCCGAGCTAGGCCTGGGGATAGTAGTTACTATTCGCATGTAACAGATGGAAAGACTGTTTACACAATTTGTCTGACATCACACAAAGTAAGTCCTGCAGCCAGGATTGCAGAGGGCAGCAGGCCTGCCAGCAGGCTCCCTGTTTCTGGAGGAGCACTGCCCACTGGGGGAACCCCTGGCCTAAGGAAGGAACCAGTCTCTTCCCTGAGCCTCCGTGTTGTGGCCAGTAGGCAGGCAGGCCCATTACTCGGCTGCAGGGAACGGCATCTGAGGCTCAGAGAGGCATTGACTTACTGATGTCCCAAGAACAGGCAAGGCCAGCGCGGTGGCCTGGAGTGGACCGGTACCCTGCTCTGGAGCCCTCCCGCAGGCCCTACTGGAAGGAGGGGCCCTGGGCACGGGACTCACAGCGGCCCAGCCGCTCGGCCGGGATGCCAATGCGCATGCAGTCGGAGGCGGCGGGGCTGTCAGGCATGGGCAGCGCCTCGCACTTGGGCAGCTGCAGCCGCATGAGGATGAGCGGGTTGGAGCGCGCGATGCTGTACTCCTGGCGGCACAGGTCGCTCTCCAGCACCTCACACTCATCGCGGCACAGCTCACGCGGCTTGGGCGCCCGTGACCTTGCGTCACACAGCGGGAACACGAAGTGGCAGAAGGACGGAATGGCGAACTGGGAGCACTGGTCCGACAGGTGTGTGGAGGTGCCGATCATGGTGAAGGCGGCTGCGGAAGCAGGAGACCGTTAGGCGGTGGGTCCCTGCCCTGCCTGCTGGGCACCCTGCCCACCCCAACTTCACTCCCCAAGGCTCTCACAGGACAGAGGCTGAGCCCGGGGAACATGAGCCACTTGATATGAACCCGACAGAAGGTTCTAGGCTACACTTACAAGCAGCAAGGGTAGAACAAAAAAGGGGAACTAGGCCCAGGACCCCATTCAGCTGGTGCTTCCTCGTGACAGGAGTGAGGCCCGGGGACTGGGGGGAGAAGAGGGTGGGTTAAGAGAGCGGCTTCTACTAGGATAGGCTGCGGAGGAGGCATAAGGGCCAGGCCTCACTCTGCATCCCCGCCCACAGGCAAGGTCACAGCAGAGAGGGGAGGCCTCCTTGGGGATGGAGGGGAGCCAGTGTGCGTATACAGCAACAGCTGCCCTGAGCAATGCAGTGCAGGAGTGGGTGCGGGAGCGGCAGAGGAAGGGAATGCCTAGGGCACGGTAGTGGGGGGGGGTAGGGGGGGAGGATGCTGGTAGTGAGGGGAGGCATGGCAGAGGGCGGGCTTGCACAGGAGGAGTCTGTGATGAACGAGCAGAGGAGCAGCCCTCAAGGGGGGCTTTTTAGGAGTAAGATGTGCCAGGATGGAATGATGAGGCTGAAGCAGTCCAGAGGAAGAAATTGACGCCTGCCATGGAGGAATGAGGGGCTGGAGGGGCCCAAAGGAAGCCACCAGCCAGAAGGTCCACCCACCTTGACTTGCAAAGAACCTGCTGATAAGGATCTGACCTTGGACAGCAAAAGAGAGAGAAGCTCCTTTCCCTACATACTGGCAGGGAGGTTGGAATTCAGTCCCTGGGATGCCCCAGCTTCACCCATTTGTAGTGCCCTGTTTGTCCAGCAGGCAGCGCTGCTGGCCCCCATTGCCGCAGGACAGGTAGCAGGCACCAGGCAGGCTCCAGGGAAGGCGGCTGGGCCCTGCTGGTTATGTACGGTAGGAAAAGCCCTCATGCAGCCCCTTCCTGGAACTGTGTCTGTATTTGTCAAGTGGGTTGTGGAGACTCCACGGGGAACGAAAGCCCACATGGAGCCTATAAAATAGCAAAGGAAGCTCAGCCAACAGGTTGAGGCAATAGCTCTGGCCACGCAGGACACTGCTCCTGCCAGCCCTCTGTGCCGTGTGGCTATGCTGTCCTCCATCTTCCTGGCTGAGGAACAGAGATTGGCCAAAGAACCACCAGTTGTGCATAGCTTAGTGGAGCTGGTAACTGCGTGGAGAGCGGCTGTCCGAGAAAGCAAACCTGGAGTTTCTCTTGGGGTGGTCGATGGGTAGGATGTCATGGCTGACCCTTATAGAATCTGTACTCCCCTCCCATCCCCCGCCCCCAGACATCTCAAGTGAGGGCTTCTTAAAGTTCTAGATGGTGGGACATTGGACAGCTCCTGTCCTGGCTACTTTCACCCTGCACGTTCCTTGGAGCCCATTTGTGGGGAGCCCTGAGTCCTGAGAGTGTGAGCACTCTCCAGAAGGAGCACCACGCCGAGTGCTCCTGGAGCCAGGCAGTCTAGAGCACCCTCACTTTATCCTTTCATAAACCTACGCATCTAGAAAACCCTCATTCTAAACATTTACCTAAAAGCTGCTGTAAATCGCTATGATTAGATAGCCGTGTTGTTTAATTCTTTAAATGATTCCTGAAGAAATAACTGAGGAGCAACCTTTGGGCCTTGAAACAGTGCTTGCCAACTAGAGTCTGGGGCTAGCATTTTAGAAGATAGTTAGAGAAGAGGGTGTTAGAGTGCTTGGTTCGAGTTGAGTGTGAACAACTTTTTCTTTTCTTTTTTTTAAATGTTTTATTGACTTTTAGATAAAGAGGGGAGAGGGAGAGAGTGAGAAACATTGATAAGAGAGGAACACTGATTGACTGCCTCCTGCATACTCCCTATTGGGGACTGAGCCTGCAAGCTGGGCATGTGCCTGACAGGGAGTCGAAGGGGTGACCTCTTGGTGCCTGGGTTGATGTTCCACCACAGAGCACACCAGCAGAGGCCCAACTTTTTATGAAACAAAACTGAAGGGGGATTCTAGGTGCACTGCTTTTACAGAGTGACTGCTGTCTCCTGTGACACATTTCAGCTCTGAAATACATGTGTCACACGCTAAGTCAAGATGCAAAGTACCTTTTACTGTGTGTTGTGGTCCAAAGGTTGAGAAGTGCTGCTTTAAACGGCACAAAAGCTTTTCCAATGAGAGACAGTAAGGTTTTCAAACCATTCTTACCACTGAACCAAGATGGCGCCTCCCAGGACTCTGCAGGTCCCACCCTGGCCCTGTCCTCGGGTGGGGGGTGGGGTGTAGGCTCTGGAACAATGGGCCAGGCAGACCCTTCTGTGACCATGACCTTAGACCCTACCGACAGAGGGTAGAAGGCAAAACCAGAGTTGACCTCAGTGTGGAAGGCATTCTAGTGACACCTGCATGGGTTTCTGCCTGAGAGCTCATGCCACCCTGTGGGCAGGATGCCCTGCTGCTCCTGGGCCCAGCACACAGATGGCCACGAAGTCTGCTGGGCAGCTGAGATCAGAAACTACCATGGAGAGAAGCCAGTTAACTTTTCCAACGAGACTCGCCTGCTTCCCCACGGCGTCTGGAGAGACGCGTGCGCCCCTGCAGGGAAGGAGCTCCACAGAGTTTAGTGCATGTTCTCCTTTCTCCAGGGGTTTCCCCTAAGAAGACCCGTGTCAACACGTCAAAGCTGGTGTTTTGAAGGCTCATCACCAAGCAGACAGTGACTCCCCACGAGACGGAGTGTGGGCAGCCTCGTTGCATTGACCGGCTCCAGCTCTCGAGCTTCCAAGTTCCCCGGGAGGTGAGGAGACTCGGAGTTGAGCTCAATGCACTGTTCCCAGACACAGCCCATGGCCTGCAACCTCTGCCCCCAACAGCTGAAATCAGGCCCCTGCACCTTTCACCCAGCCCTCCTCCAGTGGGGGGCAGTCATAAGAGGCGAGGTAAGGCCAGCCAGCGCCTGCATGGGGCCCAACCAGAGGGCAGCCAAGGGATAGTGCCCAGGCAGTGAGGCCAGGACCGCAGGGCTCCCCACCACACGCTGGCCCAGTGGGTGTTGGAAATCCACTCTCCCGCGCCCACACTCGCTAATTCAGATGCACACAGAGGAGGAGCATTTCAGGGCAAACCATGATGGCCAATGCAATTACTTCTAAAGGGCCCCTTTCTGTTGTAGGAGCCATGGGGCCCACCTGGCAGGGACAGGCGTGCCACTGCTCCTACCTGTGATCCGGTTCTCGATCTCCCCTTGCATCTGTAGGGAGTCCACATAGATGGTCCGGTTCCCGATGAAGCGCGCGCAGGCAATGCCTCTGTACGGCTGGCAGAACCCGTCCTCGTGGTCATCATCTCTGGGGAAACACGCAGCTGGTAAGCGCATCGTAGGCTGCCGAGCGCCCCGGAGAAATTTCCCTTTTAAACCTGGCATCTTAGGATCTAGCCATTTTCTTCCTTGTAATTAATTATCCAAGTGAATGGAGGGCTCATGTCCACACAAACCCCACACTGAGGTTTACAGCAGCTTTACCTGGAATTGCTAAAAAGTGGGAGCATCCGCGATGCCCTTCAGCAGGCCGGCCCCTCCAGACAGTGGGATATCATTCAGCAACAAAAGCAATGGCATGGTGGACCTTAAATGCGTATTACAAAGTGAATGCAGCTGCTCTGAAAAGGCTGCATGCTGTGTGCTTCCAACTACAGAACATTCTGAAAAGGCGAAACACGGAGACAGTAAAAGACCAGTGGTTGCCAGGGACTAACAGGCAGAGCACAGGGAATGTAAGACAGTGTGGCTAGTGTGTATGACGCTGTAATGATGGGCAAACCCACACAATACAGAAAGCCAGTCTACAGTATGCACCAGCGTCCATCAGTGAGTGTGCGAGACTGCAGTCAATAACACTGCTTCAACTGCTCAGCGATGGGGACACTAAGGCAGGGTGTCATTTACGGGAAAACTGGGTGTGCAGATAAGGGGGCCACATGTGAACACTCTGAACTTTATGTTCAACTTTTCTGCAAACCTAAAACTTCTCTAAAAAATAAAGTCTATTAACTTGATTAAAACCCAGCACTTCTAAGGGGTGCATGAAGGACTGAGTGAAATGGATTCTGAGAGGGTACATGTCCATGTCCATGTCCAAATACAGAGGTAGTTCAACTTGAACACATTTTATCAGAGCTGTCTGCAGGCCCCTCCCTGGATACCGCTGCCTGTCAGCAAGGCGTCTGGAAAGACAACGTTCATCGGAAGCTCTTCTGCCCCGAACTGCAGGAGAGAAACTGAAATGGAGGAAGCTCTGGGGATACACCTGTCATTGCACCCTCACAGACATCAGTGACCCCACTGGAAGCCATGCTGTGTCCACCTCAACCTGATGGCTCAGTGTGAGCTCTGGTGCTTGTAGCAGTGGAGACAGGAGTGACTGGGCCCCTTTCCCAGGCTCTGCCTTCAGTGGTTCTCCCTTCTGCTGCCTTCTCTGTCCCTGAAGAAAGGATTCCAAAGAAACTATCTGGAGCCAAAAATAACCGACGTAGGAGATTTTGGCGTCAAAGAGAGGTGGAAGTCCTCCCTCCGGTTCACGGCCATCACTGCTCTGGGTCAAGGATTCCTTAACTATATAGCTCAAATAGGCAAGCACATGTGCTAACAATATACACCCAGAGCCGCCACGGCCAGACACACCCACACAGGTGCCGTCAACTCTGCCGGAGGGTGCGCTAGGCATTGGCATGCAGATTGGATACAAGGCACATGCCTGCTATACCGGGAAAATCCTAAAGAGGTTCATCGTCTATACCTACAGTATAAGATTCCATCCAGGCAGTCCCCTGGGGCATCCCAGGAAAAGTGACTTCTCTCTGCTTCAAGAGTCAAGGAATGGAAACCTATTCCCTTACTGTAGGCTCCTCCCTGGATGAGCCCCTCCCTGGGTAGGACCCTCCCTGGGTGGACCCTCCCTGGCTGCTGCTCAGGTGCCCCCAGGATGAAAAGAGCAAATGGGGGGCAGGGCAGACAGGCTGAAAAGGGGCCCAAGGCTCTCTCTCGTCCACAACTTACTCATCCAAATGGGCTTCCAATCTGAATTTTAGAAAATGTCCAAAATATAAAGAAGCAGTTGGAAAATGAGATCCTTCAGGTTATTAAATTTTAAGAAAACAAGTGGGAATTGCTTGACATTTTCAAACGGAATTATGCTTTCTCTTTACCTGGCGCATTTGGGAATTCTGGGAAGTGACAGAGCCGAAGAGCATCTGTGAGACCAGTCCCTGGGGAAGCCACAGAAGTTCTGGACAGAACGCCAATCATCAACTCGTCACGCTCACCAACTCCAGAAAGTCAAGCTACGAGACCAGTTCTGGAAATCTACAAGCCCAAGGCACTGACCCAGGGTCTAACGGCAGGTGAGAAAAAAGTGTACACGTTAGTTCACAGTCAGGGAGGGCAGGAAAGCCACCACGTGGTGCAGGACACAGCCATGGGAGGCAGGAGAGTCCCGGATGGAGGAAAGGCCATCGTGTTGTGACAGATGTCCTTCAGGAGGGACCAAGGACATGGTGGGCTGATGGCCACCTGTCTCCCAGCTTGTACATGTTAAACAAAAAAGTTAGTTTCAAGAAAAGCTTAGGAAATTCATGGATATAAATACTGAATGACCCTTAAAGGAAAGTAAGCTTCCTTTGAGGCTGAAAAGTAATCAGTGTCAAAATTCAGATGCAGTTACATATTGTGTAGGAAGTTAACATTGCCCCCTCATTTGTTTTTGTTAGAAGTGGTAAAACCATTTCATAATTGTTTTTATGAAAGGGTATGTCGAAGGTAAATGAGTGAAGGAGAGGAAGCCATATTTCAGATTAGTTGGAGTGCGTGGGTGTGGGTGGGAGAGAGGAGACACAGCAAAAGCACAGAGAATAAACTGGAATAAATCACTTTAACAAAGTCTGAAGCTAAATTCCGTAAGCTGCCGGTGACCTCAGAGTCCTGAAGCAGATATGCAGGGCCAGGAAGCTCCCCTACCACAGAGGCCACGGTCCATTCACTGACCCCCATATGGCCACTCACTCAGTGGTGCCCAAGGGCCAGTTGTTAATATGGAAAGCAGCCTAGACTCTCACTTACACCAGTATGAAATCCCTTCCAGAGGAAATTATGTAACCATTAGACCTAGAAGACATTCTAAAATACCTCCAAATCAACAGGAAAAAGACAAATATCCTAATGAAATATGAACAAAATACAGGCCATTCTGGTTATTGTGGTTGTTATCCTATATAATAAAAGGCTAATATGCAAATCAACCATCATTCAGATATCCCCCGAGGGCTCCAGAACTGCAAGAGGGTGCAGGCCAGGCTGAGGGACCCCCTCCCCCAGTGTACAAATTTCGTGCATTAGGCCTCTAGTCTTCTATAAAGACATTGTAAATACCGAATTAGCAAATATTAAGCCATGTCTCCCAGTGAAAAAACAGTTTACTGCAAGTGGTCCCGACATCTCATCAGCCAGGACATCCTCTGCTTCTGTGCTCGTCTGCTGTGTCACTGGCGCTGTGCTCCTGGACAGTGGAGCTGGGCCTGGGCCGGAGGAGGCTCCTGAGAGCGCCCTCCAGGCGGCAGCCTTGGCCTCTCACCCAGGAGCAGGGCTGCACTTCCGTGCCTGCTGGGGCCATTTCAACAGCAAGACCACCATCAACAGCCTAACACTAAACAGACCTCCAACAGGAAGGCCTGCTCTGCTGGGACCCCGCTAGGCCGAGGCCTGGATGAGCGCTCTGCACATTCCATACGTGACCGTGAAAATACCCGAGCGTGGACTTGGGGTTACAAAGACTATGTAGTGAAGTACAGTGGTACCTCGAGATACGAGTGCCCTAACATACGAGATTTTTGAGATACAAGCCGTCAAGCAAGCGATATTTGCTTTGAAATATGAGCAACATTTGAGATAGGAGTAATCGCGTGGATCGGCTGGCTGCACACGACCCACCAGTTTACCGCGACTCGAGCGTCTCATACTTTCCCAGGCCTCAAGGTTACGGAACGAATTAAACTCGTATCTTGAGGTACCACTGTAATAGAATTTGCAGGTATGAAATCCTCAAACAAGGAGAGTAAATTGCATATGAATGGGCAATTCAATGGGTATTAAACCAACAAAAAAATGTTCTCCACCACTTACTGGTCAAATCTAATGTAAAATTACTGTAAGTTACTACTGGACCCCCGAATCATTGGCAACATTTGAAGTTCTGGTAACACCACCTGCTGGAAAACACGAGTGAGCACAGTGCTCTGCTGGGGGCTAGGAGCAACCTGGTCCCAACTGGGGTGCTGCCTGCAGTTCCAGTCCCAGGCGTCCAACCCCGGAGGTCGCTCGTCCACGAACAAGGAAGCTCCGGCAGATACCAGTGAGCAGACTCCCTCACTCTCAGGTGCACAGATGCCGATACGGGGTGGACTCCCAGTGCAATGAGTGCTGTGCACACATCTGTGAACATGAGAACAGTCTGCATGTAGCAACTGAACTTCCAGATTGGAAATCCTCCTCACCAGCCTCCAAAACATGTACTACTATAGGCTACTTATAAGATACCAACATAAAACAGATGTAAAAAGGCCAGGGAAAGTGAAACAGGAAAAGTACAAGAAGTGGCAGCAAATGCAAATGAAGAGAAAGCTGCAGGCAGGATCACTCTCTGGCAAATGAAACTCAAGGGGAAAGCATTAATAGTGACTTCAGAACAAAACACAGCAACGCCATGCAGTCTCAAGCCTCCAGGTCTGAAGGACATGCATGCAGGCACCTCTAAAAATGGACAGCTGGTGGGAACTGGCAAATCCAGAATGAACATGGATGATTTTCACATACTTTCAGATATCTGTAACCCATGTGACAAAGAAAATAGCCGATTTTAGTAACACACTTAACATACATGATCTAATATGTAAATCAAGGTATGTTTGAAATTAAAAGTGACTGATTAAAGTAATTTTTTAGAAGTTAGTAACATAAAGAGTTAAAACTTACAAGAGTGTAGGAATCTTAAGTATTCCAGGAATAACACACACCGGAAGGGCTCACGTTACAGACTGACCAGACCAACTAGGAGTGAGTGTGTGCAGCCCCCGAAACCTCTCCCTGTTGCTGGGAGTACAAAGATGTGCTCCCTTGAGGGAAGGCGGTATCTCTTACAGAACAGCATGCACAGATCCTATAAGCCAGCAGTTCTACCCCAAGGCACTTCTCTAGCAGAGATGCTTATATGTCCACAGAACACCCGTGTTAGAAGTATATCACGTTCATGCCAGCAGGAGTGGATGCCCACAGACCCAGCATCCAGCAGCACCGTCCAGTGAACACAGTGCCCTGCTGACACACACAGCCTGGAGGCTTTTGAAGATGATCCCTGTGCGGGAAGCCAGGTTTGCATGACTCTGTGCTGTGGCTGTGAGTCTAAAGTTCTAAAACACATAGAACTATCCATGGCAGAACACCACCAGTACAGTGGCTGGCAGGAGGAGGGGTGTGAACTAGGAGGTCACCTGACCTCCCAAAGATGGGACTCTCTGGGCCCAGCTAGGGTCGGATTGCAGAGATTTCTGCATTGGCTGGACCTTGTTAATGGAATACTTAAGATTTGCACATTTCATTGTATGTAGGTTAACTCACAAATGAAACAGAATGTGCAGATACTGAACTCGTTAATGGTTTCCATGCTGCAACATTTCAGGGAGTGCACAGACATCTTCACCTTGTGAAGTGAATGAAAAGACAGCTTGCTGAGTGGAGGCAGGTGGGAAAAAGCAAGAATGCTGGCAGGTGGGAGTACCGTAATGGCAGGGCCCAGTGGGCTGGATGATCACTATAAAGCTCTTTCTACTTTTCCATTTGTTTGAAAATTTTCAAAATAAATGTTAGGGCAAAAGGGATATTTTAAAGCATGAAGGAAGTGGTCCTTGACAATTCAATTAAATATTAATTTTCCCAAAATTTATCTAAAAACTCATTACAATTCCAATCAAAATACTATCAGAATATTTCAAGAAAATTAGGGTGTTCCTTACTAAGACACATGAAAACCCATATAATTATTGACAAATGACAGAAAATTTAGATGTCTATGTTATCGAGAAGTAGATGAATAATTATTAAAAATCACCAAAAATGACGTAAGGGCAACAGGCAAGACTATGAAGAGATACTGCAGAGGCAGGAGGAGCCAGGGTGTCACGCCTAGCACTCAGGGTGGCAGGTGACAGGTGCCCAGCCCTCAGAAGGACAGCGTGACAGAAAGGAGGGGCAGACAGACATGGGGCTGCATGGGGAACAGGAGCAGCAGGTCCTCTCAGGTGTGGCAGGGAGGTGACATGTGCACGTGTGCCCTCCAGGCTCGGCTCTTCAAAGTCCCCGAGAGATTGTCCCCTGTCCAGGGCACAAGGCCTCAGGCCAATGAAGGCGTGGACATGCAGAAGGCCCAGTGCAGGGCCAGGGGCCCTGTGGTTGTGGCCAGGGGGGTTTAAAATGCACTGACAGTTAACTATCTTACCATTTATGCAAAAGAGGAAGCAAGTGGTGCTGGGTCTCTCTGGGCTCACAGGTGTACCCAGGGCAGAGAGACCGCACCTGCACACCCACCTGGCCATAAGGCCTGGGACTAGGCCAAGGGACAAGACCCATGAACTGTCACTCTGCCAGAACTGCCCAAATTATTTGAACAAATGGATTGATTTGATCCATAATTTAAAATGAGAAGATAAGTGTAAAAATATTGTTGAACTTTTATATAAAACTTATGTAAATGTATTTGATATTTATATATTTAGTGAATTGCATTGTAAGTATATATGTCATATTTGTATGCTCTATAAGAGCAGTCACCAACTTGTGGTACATGGAACACTGGTGGTCCGTGAGGTGTGAAAGGTTGGTGACCGTCGCTCTACAATATACTGTGTTTGCTATATACTTATTATTAACTTAATTAATGATACAAATAAAGAAAAGAACAACTCTTTTGAAATGACCTATCTTTTTTAAAGCCTCATAGATGTTCCCTTTGTTCAACTTCTTTACTACCTGCATGTGTGATGAAGGAGCAAGCCTGGGCAGGTCCTGAGTGCAGCCCCTCCCCGAGCTGCTCTCTGCCAAGGCACCTGCTGTGCTGGGAGTGGCCTTCCCATGCCTGCTGGTGGGCCGGCGTTCCTGCAGCACCAGGGGCACAGGGACGTGCAATGGCGCCACTGTCCACACATGTTGTGGAAATGGCGTGTCCCCTCAGAACACTGGAGGTGCAGCTCTCCTGCGTCTGGGAGGCAATGAGGAATCCACCACTGCAACCTCGCACACAGGCCTGCCAAGCCATTCTCAGGGCACGCTGAGGGCCATGCTCAGAGCAGGGGTCCAGAGGGGCCTCCCCACGGTGCATGGAAAGGCTGGCATGGAAAGGCCTGAGTGCATGGCCCATGCAGACCTGGCAAGGCTCTGAGCCCGGGGCTGTTCTGGGAAGTGGACCAAGCCGCCTCTGGCTGGGAGGTGCTGAGGTTCAGGGAGAATGGCCCCCCTGGTTCCAAATGCATTTGAAGACCAGGCTGGTGCCTCACAGCTGGCCCTATGTGGGTGCTCTGCCAGGCGCCTGGGGGCCACGTGAGATGAAAGGAACTGGTAATATCTGTTCTTTGACATTTTTCCTAACACCAACTGGAGCAAGCCATCGTTTTCCAGCCCACAGCAGACGCATTGCCATCCTTCAGTGAAGTCCAGCCAACTTCCAGCAAATTCAGCAAAAATATGTGCTTGCTGGATTTAAACCTGGATTCTTACATAACGCACCCTCAGAGAACCAGAATGGTTTGAGGAAAACAGATACTTACTGGAAATTATGATTTGGGCTGTGTGTGGGACCTAAAAAGAAAAAAAGGGCATGTTATTTGGAATCAAACTTCTTTCCAACCCAGCATCGGTGAAGGCGCAGCAGCGCAGGGCGCCCATGGGAGCTGCCTCAGCCAGGCCTGGCCTCAGGAGATTGTGCCAGGAGCAGGAAACCGCACCCCAGAGGGCGTTCTCTGATGGAAATGTTTTATGTGGTTTTTGTTGTTCATCCTCAACTGGAGGTTGCTTTTCCACTGATTTTTTTCAGAGACCGTGGAAGGGAGGGGGAGAGACAGAGAGAGAGAAATATTGATGTGAGAGAGACACAGCCATTGATTGCCTCCCGCACGAAGGCTGGGATGGAGCCTGCAACTCAGGTCCCTGTACTTAATTGGGAATTGAACCCGAGACCCTTTCGTGTGAAGGCGGACGTTCTAACCACTGATCCACACTGGCCAAGGCTTTTGGACATATTTTCGCAGGTTTCACTGTCCTGCTCTTTCTCTCTCCACATAGAACCTTGATTCACAAGACCTGTTTTCCTCATAGGCGATAGAGAGGCTTAAGGTTGTGTGACAGGCTGGGGCATTGCAGGGACCTTCTCAAAAGGGCGCTGTGAGGGGGACACACTCCTCCCAGCCATGTACCCAGCACAGAAGACAGAGCTGTCTTCACGCTGGCTCCCCAACCCTGCTGGGCCAGGGGTCTGTGGCCGGTAGGTGCCAGGCCTGTGGGGGCTCAGGCAGTGTGGGAGCCTCCTGCAGGGTGACTGTGGCCTACAACCTGCCCGCTAACCTGGGATTATGATCTGCCAACTTGTCCACCTGTCCCTCTTCTGTTCTCACTAGTACAAGGGGCAGGGTGTGTGGGGCCCAGCACTGACCGACGTCCCAGGCTGGGGTGTGTGCTGTTCAGGATGCCAGTGACTCTCCCTGGCGGCTGTGAAGCTCCTTCGCTGGAAGCCGAGGCCCAGACTGTTCCCACTCACCGAGCCGCACGAACAGGACGCCGGTGGCCGTGATGGTCTTCATCCCGTTGGTGGCCACGCACTGGTAGTAGCCGGTGTCTGTCGTGTCCAGGTCTTGGATGCGGAGCCGAGAGCCATACTCCGTCTTGCGGATGATGACACGCCGGGGCTCCTGCACCACCGGGGCGTCGTTCTTCAGCCACCGCAGGCTGGGGGGCGGGTGGCCAGCCACCTTGCAGTGCAGGGTCGCAGTCTGGCCCTGGACGATGGTGATGTTGTTCACCGGCTCCAGGAAGTTCAGAAAGTAACCTGCAAAGGAGAGTCACACAGGAGCCAGCTCAGGTCGGCCTTCGGGTGCTGGCAGTCCGCACCTCCTCCCACAGCCCCGTGCCCAGGCTCATGCCCCTTAGGAACCATACTGGAATGCTGCCGAGAACACGGAATCAGGATCAGAGCTACGGCTAGGACTGAGCCTGAGGCTCTAGCACGAACCATGGGAACCACGCAAGAGTTTCAGGGGTTCTGCTTGGAGGGGCCCTAGCTAGTACACACTACTGAGCCACACGTTGCACTCCTTTTCTCCATGGGCCTCGCAGCCTCTCTCTTAGACACCACTCTGCCCATTCCTGAGTGCTGAGCACTTTAAACAGGGAAATCACCCCCATGTGGAGCCACAGGACTCCAGGCCCTGGGGTCTCCTTAGCAGGGAGCTGACAGGCCGGCACTCCTCCTCCAACCCTTGTTGGGCTGCGTGTGGCTGCGATTCAGGTCTCCACTTCCTGAATCTTGTGAGCAACAAGACGTGCATGAGTGTGGACTTAGGGTTACAAATACACTCCAGGCAGTAGGTGAACTCACTGATATGAACCACATCTCCTCTCATTAACTTACGATGCACATTCACGCTCAGAAAGTCCATCCTTCCTCTTACCACCAGAAGATGCCCTCAGAAGCAGCTAGCCACCGGCCTACGAGGCAGAACGCCAGGCTGAGTGCGCTGCTGGCTCCAGCCACTGATCCAGCTTGGAAGCAGGAAGAACCGTCCAGGGCTCACACCCTCCAGGAAAGTATCCAGATCACAGATGTGGGGAGGGGCGCAGCTGGAAACACTGCTCTAAGCTCAGCAGCAACTGAGGCTCTGAGGAGCCAGAGGGTGTATGGAGCTGGTGAGGTGTGTGGGTGGCATGTTTGAGGGTATATACATGATGGTGCATGTACGTGTACACGTGTGTGTGTGCATGTGCACGTGTGGGGGGGTATGGGTGCATGTGTGATGTAGGTCAAGGACTGGGGATTATTCTCTCTTAAGATAAACCCACACACAGCCTTGGCCGGTGGCTCAGCTGCGAGGAATGTTGTCCCACGCACTGAAGGGCTGCGGGTCCATTGTGGGTGTGGGCATATTCCTAGGTGTGGGTTTGGCCCCTAGTCCGGCACATATGGGAGGAACTGATGCATATTTCTCTCTCTCTCTCTTCCTCTCTCTCTAAATTCAATAAAAACATATCCTCAAATGGGAATTAACAAAACACACACACATGCTAAAATTCCATAACACATAAAAACCCACAAGATTAGAGAGACAAGACAATCAGTCATTAGGAGATGAACTCACTTTAGACAAAACTGAGGTAACAGTTCAATCTGAAAATGACTGTAGTCATGTTCTGAATCTTTTGGCTGGACTTCTGGCTGGACCCTAATTCTTTTTTAAAAATGAAGTGGAAAGATGGCATGTCTCTGTTATTCCTGATTCGGCTGGACAGACAATGCTGGCATTCCTAGTGGGCTCTCGGGACATTTCACACGGTGTGACGGTCCCTCTGGGAGGCTATCGGTTTCAAGTTGAAAGGACGGCTTCCCTCCACCAGGAAGACTGGGTAGGTATCTGTCTGGAGAGGTGTCATACATTCTCACTGGTTATTTGTATGTTATTATCCTATATAAGAAAAAGCTAATATGCAAATTGACCACATGGCAGAATGACTGGTCACTATATCGTGCACTGACCACCAGGGGGCAGACGCTCAATGCAGGATTTGTCCCCTGGTGGGACAGTATGCTCCTACAGGGGAAGTGCCACTCAGCCAGAAGCCCTGAGTCATGCTCACACCTGGCGAGCACAGCGGCATTGACAGGAGCCTCTCCCACCTCCACAGCAGTGCTGAGGATGTCCTATTGACGGCTTAGGCCCACTCCCCTCCCCTAGAGGGCACAGGCCAGGCTAAAGGTACCCACGCCAAGTACACAAAATTTGTGCACCAGGCTTCTGGTCTATAATAATAAAAGTGTAATATGCTGATTAGACTGGATGTCCTTCTGGGCGACCTTTCGGAGGAAGCTGGGGCTGTGAGGGCCGAGGCAAGCTGCCACCAGCTGCGAGGGTTGGGGAAAGCCACTGCAGCTGCAAGGGTCAAGCCCCTTGCACAAATTTCATGCATCGGGCCTCTAGTCCTATATCATAAAGAGGTAATATGCAAATGATTGTTACGCCCTGAGAGTAAAGACCGATCATCAGAAGGATGGAGCAGTGAACTAAGAGCAGCAAAGAGCTACAGAAGGGTGGGGCAGCAAGATATGAGCAGTGGAGAGCCATGAGTGGCGGTGGGCAGGGCAGTCAGCTGATGCAAGTGGCAGTGAGCGCAGGGCCATTAGTCTATATATAAAAGGCTAATATGCAGAGTGCCCCCTTGGGAGTTCGACCAGGAGGTCAATCGCTCGCTATGACATGTGCTGATCTACAGAGGGTGGCATGGAACAAAGGAAGGCCTCCGCCAGCAGCGGGAAGGCCCTGATTGGCCCTGATCACCAGCCAAGCCTAGGGTCCCTACCCGGGCACCAATTTCGTGCACTGGGCATCTAGCTGTTAATAAATATCCTTAGATTCTCTTTCTTCTCCTCCTCTCTTTCTAAAATCAATACACATACCCTCAGATGATGATTTAAACAAAAAGGCATGACGAATGTTACTCTTTTGGGCTGGTTTCTAACATTCGATTTAGAGTCATCCTGAGAAGTCCCACTGAACCCCAGGGTGGACAGAATGGCTCACAGACTGCCTCCTTGCAGCCTGGGAGGCAGGTCTCTCTCCAGTTTGGCCCTCCCTTCCAGAGGGCTGGTCACCTCCACCCCTGCTCACGGTCACTTCAGGCAGTTTCCTAAGACCCCTCTGTTGGCTGAATCGGTTTTATTTCTATTTCTATAGAAGTGCTTTAAGGCTTAAAAGAAAACTACTAGACATCCACATGTTGCACTAATTTCTTCTTATTGCTGTAACAAATTACCACAAAGTGACACCAATTTGTCTCACCGTCTGGAGGCCAGAGTCCTCTGGTCAGGAGGCAGGGTGCTGCCTCTTGGGGCGCCAGGAGGTCTCTACCACCGGCCCGGCTCCCGCCTTTCCTATGTCACTCCAGCCTCGGCTTCTCACCTCCAGCCAGTAACTCACCCTGCCTCCCTGAGCGGGACCTCTGGGATCACACTGGGAACACCTGGACCATGCCGGATCGTCTCCCATCTCAACTCTTCTGCTTCCTCATCGCTTAACCCCATCTGAAAAGTCGTTTGGGAAAAGTGACACCATAGGTTCCAGAGACCAGGACGCTAGCTTCTGGGAGCCCGTCTAGCACGTCCAATTCCCTTTATCCCGTCACTGCACCGAGATACCCTATTGGCTGTAATTGCTTCTCAGGTAATTGTCTTGGATTTCCGAGGTCGGCATCTTCTTCAAATAACAATATCGCCAATCACTTTCAAAACCCATGCCACTCAGATGGCCTTCTGCCTAGCAATTCTTTTTGATTTAACAATTTATTATTGAAATGTTGCAATCTGCAAATATACAAAAAATACAGATATTAATATAATAGTACCCAGGTACACAACATCATGATTTTATGCAAATATTTCACCATATTTGACTTCCAACACTTAAAAAAAATAAAACGTTCTACAATGCAACTAACACCACTTCCCTTACTTCTCCCTCCCTCCCCAGAGAGCAGTACACACTATTCCAATCATGGTTAAATTACTTTATATTTTTAAAACTTTCCCTGAAAGAACACCTTTGCTAGTTGTTTTATGTTTTTTCATTCAGTCACCTTTGGATTTATCTATGTTGATGTAGTTCACTTATTTTAATTATTAGAGGCCCGATACACAAAAGTTGTGCAAGAGTAGGCCTTCCTTCCTCCACTGCAGGCGCCAGCTTCCCTCTGGCACCCAGGACCCAGGCTTCTCTCCAGCCACCGGCAAGCACCTAGGATCCAGTCTTCCCTCACAGCCCCAGCTTCGTCTGGAAGGATATCGGGTCTAATTAGAATATTATACTTTTATTATTATAGATTGTATAATAGTCTCCTGTACACCAATCACAATTTCTTTATCCATTTTCCAGTTGAGATTCAGTGAGCTGTTTGCACTTTTGCTGGCACGAGCCCGTGTTTAATGGCCTGCGTCTGAGGTCTCCTCTGCGATGTGGCCGGCACAGCCTAGACGCCAGGTACCTCGGTGCCACTCAGATCTGCTGAGCTCAGTGCGGCAGCTGTTCCTGGATGGTCCACGTTTGACCGATGGCTCAGTGCAGGCATTCTGTATTCCCATACATCCCATAAGATGAAGCTGGTCAACTGTGTTGTTCCAATTTTTAATATTAGTTTCAATGAGATCTACGTCAACTGATTCTGTATTCACCAGCCAGCTATGAGACTTGTGTCACGCTGAGTTGCTGGGGGCAATAACTTCATGTTTATGACTTCATCTGGTCCTGATAGCACCATAGGCTTTTGTTTATAGGACTATCTTGTCTGACATTAATGTAGTACTTCTGGTTAACCCAGCACTACCCTTCATTTTTAACTTTTAAATCCTGTTTATGATTATATATAACACGTGAACTTTACAAAAACATAAACTGTAACATAGTTTGAGTCCATGTGTGGATCAATTGGTTTTTAAGTGATGAGTTTTGCTTTCAATGTGTTCATTTTGCCTCTTGATTCTCCTTTCCTATTTTCTATTGTTACAGCTTTGAGCTGCTGCTTCTCATGGTCATTGTTATTGATGGCTCTTCCTATCAGAGCCACTTGGACTCGCTGACCGGATGACCAGTCCTTTCCTTGTCAACACCTCTTGGACTCCCCTTCCTCGGTGCCCCTGACTCTCCTGGTCCTGCACCTCCTTGGGTGGGGGTTGGAGGGGCACAAGGGTGAAACAGGTGTGTGTGTAAATGCTGCGCCTCTCACCCTTGAGCAGTGGCCACCTGGGCAGGCGCGGCTCCCACACTTCCCGCGGCCTTGCGTGCCACTGACCGCCCCTTCTGGAAGGGCCACTTTTCTTGCCTGCCTTTCTCTCCACCTGCCTTTCTCTCCGCCATCTCAGAGGCACTGGGATTTGCTCCCCCTTTGCCTCCTCAGGCCGGTGCCATTGCCACAATCCCCACGTTTGATTTGTGCCTCTGCCAGCAGCATGCAGTTCTCTACCAAAACCTCATAAAGGCTGCTTTCCCTCCCTGTGATTTCTCCCTTGAAATCTCTACACACACGCTGAGCGCCTCGTGGCTCCCTCATCCCCGCGTGCGCTCTGTGTTCTCTTTTTGATCATTAGCTGTGCACCGCCTGCTCCGTAACCTACCCACCACATTTCTCGTTTTGTCAGCTGTGATTTGTCCACGGGCCTCTGGTTCCTTCCCAAACCCCCCTGCGTTTCTCCCTTGGTTTCTAATCCTCTGGGTTCCCATTTGCTGAACTGCCACCTGGGCGGGGCCTCTCAAGTGTGCCTTCAGTTCCCCTGTGGGGCTGGTTTCCTGTGGGAGCTGAGGACTGGGTTCCCGTGGCAGGCACTGGGAGTTCCCCTGGGAACCTGGGGCTCTGGATCCCCCATAGCATGTGCTCATGCACATTTGGTTTCCTGAGGTGCAGGTCTAAGTTTGTGTTCCCATGGGGAAACGTCTGTGCTTCCCACCAGGAGTCGGGCGGAGGCTTCTCCCTGGGCTGAGGGATGAGTGGACAGCAGCCCTCGTCTCCTCTCCTGTGGAGGCTCATCTGCACCCCTGGGGTCCCCTGTGGTCCCCTCCGGCTTGATGTTCAAAACCAGGGCTTCTCTCCAGCCACCGGCAAGCACCTAGGATGTGCAGAGCCAGCAGCGTCCTCTCAGCAGGCTGAGCCGGCACAGGCCTTGTGTGAGGTACAAATGTAAATGCCTTCATCTTCCTAAAACCAACCTGACTTTTGTCCCAACCTCTCTTTCTCCTGCTTGAAGGAAATGTAATGCATCCAATTCCCAGGGGATCAGGGCCCTGAGTGTCTCTCATCCTCTTAATCGGCATGTGCTGGTCCTGGGACCTCCCAAGGGAGTGTGTGCTCTGGGAGCTGACCTAGCATCCGAACTCACCCCAGGGCCACCCAGCGACGACTCCTGTCACTGCTGGGCAGCCCTCCTTAACCTGCGTGACACCTGCCGAGCCCAGCCCTTTTCCTCCTAGAGAGCTTGCCCTGGGTAACTGGGCGGGTCTCCGAGGCTGCCAGCGAGTGGGGGCCCTTCAGTGCTTCCTGCCCTGATACCCAGCCTGGCACATTCAGTTCCCTCCCATTCCTGGCTCCAGGCAGCCTCCCCCTCTCTCAAGAGTTCACCAAAAGCACTGAGATCTTAGACTCATGTCTGACTGAGCACTGGTATGTTATTTAAGTGGGAGGGTGGCTGAATCCTATGGCCATCACTTGTGACTGCCATAAATTCACTGCAGGCTAGAATGAGAGCTAGAAGGCAAGCTCTGTGAGGCCGGAAGCCAAGTGCTCGCTCCCTGGTTAATTCGCAGCTAGCACTAACCACGCGGCTTCCTTTCCCTCATGTGCACCTGTGAGGGGGTGCTGAGCTCCGCTAAGCTCTCCCCTCACTTCCACAGGCTGCCTGCACGCGGCCCCTGACCCCTGTATGCGTCCCCCCGACCTCCACATGCGGCCCCTGAACTACATGCAGAGGTGGGAGGTGGGGGGGAGGGCGACCTGCAGACATGATTGAGCAGCCCAGAGGAGCCAGGCCTGGTGACTGAGAACTAGCCTCTGTGGGTGCAGCTAGCACTCCATGGGGTCAGAGAGAGCGAAGTCTCCCTTTTAATCACCCAGAGGTCCCTTCCTCCCAGCAGAGGACGGGTAAGAGCTGCAGCTGCTGAGCTCTGCCTCTGCCGCCAGGCCACTTGCAGCTCACCCCAAGCAGTGGGGGAGTCCTGGACAGAGAAACACCGGAGTGGGGGGACGGAGGGCCTGCTCAGGGACCACTCTTGCCTCCCGACAGGTCACGCCTAGTGACTCTCGCGCCAGCTGGTCAGGTTACTCAGTGTGTGAGGTCTGAGAGGTTACAGAAGCCTTATCTATGAAGGGAAGCAAGGACCCCGGTTTTAATCTAATCAAAGGGGAATGAAACACACAACCCTCCTGGAAGGGCAGTGACTGGAGATCCTGGGCCACAGGAGGCCACAGAGCTGCTCTCCCTGGGGGCACATTCAGGTCAACCCACCCTGGGTGTGGTAGGCTCCTGCAACCATCTGGTGACTGCACAGGGCCAGTCACAAAAAGGAGAGGACGCTGCTTACAGGAGAGCAACAGGGGCAGGAGGAGAGGGTCTGAGACTAAGAACAGGATCAGAGGAATGAGAAATGGAGAACCGCATGCCCTGAGGTGGAGAAACGTGCCTGCAGGTGGGGAGGGTGCTGGGCAAGCCAGCCGTGCGCTGGCTGCAGTTCTGGTCCTGGACACTGTGTTTGGAAACAGGGTCATTGCAGATGCATCAAGCTGAAATGAAGTCATATGGGGATCCTGCTCCAATAGGAATTTGGTCCCAGGCACACAGAGAAGAGGCAGGTGACAAGACAGAGGGGAGGGGTTCCCTCTCAGCCAGGCGGCAGGAGTGGCCAGCAACAGGGAGAGCCCGGGGCAGCTCCTCAGGAGCTACAGGGGGGGAGCAGCCTGGGCATGGGCTCCCAGCCTTGGGACACTGGTTCTGGAGGGCTGTGCTCTGGCAGAAACAGAGGCAGGAAAAGAGACTGCCCAGGCTCAGGGTGACACTCACTGCCTTGCAGAGGGACAGGGACATCGCGCCCCACCCTCACACCCTCCCTCCCCCCCCGACCCATAGCTGCCATAAGACAAGCAACATGAATAGGCTGGGGCAGCACCATGTAGCTGAGAAGGAAGAACCCCTGCCTGGCATCACTTCAGCAGCAACGGCAGTGGCTACCAGATGCCACGACGCTGTCCCAGCTGCGGCTTTGGTAGCAGAAGCTACCTGGGGGAAGGGGGGTACTTGGGAAGATGAGCTAGAAAGAAAGGCCAGGCAGTGGGCCCAGCAGGAGCAGTCCCACTCTCCCATGCGCCATCTAGGCCCTGGAGCGACTGTACTGTTGGGCAAGCTTTGAAACCAACCCGTGGGTTGACGCTTTCTCTCAGCACCATTCTCTCTGTCCACCTCGGAGAGCCCAAGAGCCTGCGAACCCGCAGCCAGCAGCTCGGGGCTAATGGCCTTCCCCTCAGAGTGACAAAGCCAGAGCGGACTCATGGGAGCCCTGGCCCAGGAGATGGGGGAGGCTTAGGGCCTTTGCATACTTCACCGGCTGCACCACAGTAGGGCTCACACACACTTCCATAATAAACCAGATATGCACCCAACATGTATGCTAATCAATCCTCCATCCCACATGAATGGGGAACCTGCTTCCAGGAGCATAGAACAGGCTTCGTTTCCATGCCAACCCAGTGACCTCTGCAGCTGCTGCTTTCTCTGTCCATTCAGATGCTCTGAGGTCACCTGCTGCTGCAGCCACCCTCCTCCAGGGGACAGCGGCCCACCCTCCAGTCAGCACGAGGATCAGCTGCAGGTAGACAGCACCCCCACGGCCTCTCCACAACAGCCCACTTCCATGAACACGCCAGTGCCCCTTTTACAGAACCCGGGATGGGGGCATATGCATTAGAAAAGATGAGTAAATGGTTTCCAGGACAAATGTATGCTTTTGTAATAACAATAAAATAATGTACCTAACATAACAAGGAACACAAAACTGCTGCTAATCTTAGCCAGTTAGCAGAGCACCGGACCCGGAGCCGACAGTGCCACGCCATGGTGCAGATACTCCAAGCAAACCCCGCAGCTCGGCATCACATATCTGCTGCGCCTGCGCCCTCTGAGGGGCTCAGGTCTCTCTCAGTGCCACCCACACACACACACTAAGTGCTCAATCCTGCCGCAGGGCATCTGGGCACAAATGCTCCTTTCACTGGGCCCCAGTCCTTGCCCTCCATCTTCTCGGCAGGCAGCACCCTCGCCACCTGCGCTTCACAGAGGCCCGGCAATGGCACTGGAGGAAGCAGCGGCTCATGCCATCCAATCACTTCAATCTATGATGTAAGCCAGATGTGCTGCCAGCACCCTCCCAGCCGCTTTGTCAGCAGGAAAGCGCGGGGGTCGGCACCTAGCACCACCAACAGTCCCTCTGTCGTTGGGGGTGCAGAGGAGGCGGGACCCCAGGAGGAGGCTCCCAAAGAACCAGAGAACTGGGTATCCAGGAAGCATGGGCCTCAGGGTTCCGGGGCTGCTGAGGCAGCCATGCCTGGAAAATGACGGGCATTCAGGCACTGAACACAAATGCAAGGACAAGTGGCAGCGGCCAGCCACTGCCTCTGGGCGAGCACTGCCCTGGCTTCTCATCCCTCCAATGGCTGGGGAACGTGGGCCCGAGCTGTCTTTGCCACATAGGAGGGCGGGCCACCATCCAGTCCAAGTCTGTTTTCCGGCCACCCCAGCTCAGACCGCTGCCTGCACCGCGCTGCCCCAGGCTGCCCACAGGGCAAGGCCAGCTCAGGCTCTCGGCTTCCTCTGGTACAGGACATCCTCACTTAACGTCAGGATAAGATGAAACAACGCCGTTAGGTGAAACAACGTATAATGAAACCAATTTTATCATCTGTTTCTATGATACTGCATCAGTTATAATGAAGTAATCCAGGACACACAGTCTCTTGGCTGCAGCCTCTGCTTGATGATTCTGTGCGGTAGGCAAGTCCAGGCTCCCAAACTCTGCCTGAAAGCCCTCGCAGAACTGCCTGGCCACATGCGGGCCAGCCAAACAGGAGGAGCCGAGTCCCGACAAGCAGAGAACAGCACTGCTCAGCTATCCAAAAGGTGGCCAGGAGCGCCTGAGCACAGCTCTGACTGAGCAATGCTTACAGCTAAGGGCAGGTGAGAACATAAGCATCAAAAATGACCTCTCTTCCTAAGAACCCTTCCCGAGGCCCAGTGTCCCACACAGGCTCCCAAACTCGGCCTTGGCTCGGTGGGGACACGTCTCTGCCCTGACAGACACCTCCCACAAGCAGCCAGGTTGCTTGTGAGCGAGTGAGGTCACGATAACACCGAGACGACTGGGAAGGGCAGGGAGGGGCCACTCCTGTCCTGAGGACACTCGATGAATGACAGGGAACCTCATCATTGAGCCTCAGCCATCCTCAACTTGAACAACTGACCTCCAAGCAAACAGCGCACTCACCGCAAGGCACCCGGGGGTCAGTGCAGCACTCCAGGTGACCGACACCCACAGCCCTTGTAGCAGAGGCATCCTCTGGACACCTTGGCTGAGATGAGCCACCTCTGCTCACTCCCCAGGCAGAGGCCGTAAGGGAGCACAGACCCTCAAGTGAAGGGGGCTATGAAGGGAGGATGGATTCTGGGCTTCCAATCACAAGGTCCAACAGAGATAAAGTGATTGTTCTGATAGGTAACTGTCATAAACTACATTGTGTCCCCCAAAATTCAAATGTTGGAGGCGGGTCTTTGGGGAGTGATTATGATTAGATGAGGTCCTGAAGGTGTGGCCCGTGTGGGCATAGTGTCCTCACAGGAAGAGGGGCACAGCACCCACTGGAGGACGTTCAGCCTCCAGAACTGTGAGGACCCCTCCCCTTGGTTGAACCACCACTTGTGGGTTCGGTTATGGCAGCCGAGCCAACAGAGACCGTGACCTAAGTTGACATGATGACTGTGGATGAAAAAAGAAAAGTCGTGGGAAATACGTCCTGCCGACTCCGTAAATCTAAGATGTCTACAGAGGGCGCAAGGTGATCAGGGAGGCCGAAACCTCGGGGAAGGCAGCATCCACAGGACAAAAAACAGCTCCACTGACCCGGGGAAGAGCCGTGCCCGGCGAAGACACCCTCCATCTGGACAGACACATCGAGAGTAATAGCCCCAGGAGATGGATGGCCGCCCGCCAGCAGGAGATGCAGTGGCCAAGCTAGGAGTCCACCTGCCCTACGGCCCTCCCTCCCTGCAGTGGTTACCCACCTAACCCTGCCCCACCACCAGCCCTCACAGTGTATAGTGTATGGAGAAAGCTATGGAGGTGGGCATGCCACCATGTCCCCCATGGGCAGTGCCACCCTTGGGGCACCCAGCCATCAGTGCTGGCAGCAAGCCTTGAGTAAAGATGGCAGACCACTCTGGAAGCACTGCCCCAGGCCTGCATGCAAGAGCACCTCCCAGGTTACCTTTTGAGGTTGGAACAGGGCTGCGGTGTCCATCCAGGTGTCCGGAAGGGTCGTTGGGGTCAGGCGCCTCCGAATCCCCTGTGCAAGAGAGCAAAGCACAGGGTTAGTGCAGAGCAGACACCCTCTTGCGAACTGCCCCCGGGCCACAGAGCACCCCGGGGGACGAGGCTATGGCGCTGCCTAGGGGCTTCTGTGGTGGGAGAGTGGATGCAACCAGAGATGCGGGCCTTTCGCTCATCCGAGCAGACCGAGCAGCATTGGAGGTGAGAAGTCAGTCACTGGGGGCTAGAGTCAGCAGGTCGCCCCCCGACCCAGGCCCTAGCAGTCTGTACAGTCAGAACGGAAGCATTTCTTCACCAGCTCACCCTTCTTGGCCCCCAAGTCCATCTGCTGCCAGCGGCCAAGGACAGATCTGCCCACGATAGCAAGGGCAGGGGTGCTCATTGTTACTGTAACCTTTACCCCCACTCCCAGAGCCTGTGTGACAGTGGTGCTATCCCTCTCCCTCACAGACACCGCGGGCAAAAGCAGAGCTGGTCCGCTCCACTGGGAATGTAGCAGGAAGACTTGGGCCCATCCCAAATATGGGAGGAAGGGTGGTCAAGTGTGAATGACAGCCTAGAAACCATGTGGGCCTCCCACTGACCTACTATTTATTCCAACCAGGTCCCTTTCTCTTTCTCTTCTACTTTTAGACTTTTACCTGGGAATGGGCTTTGATGGACCTCTGCCCTGGGGAGTGCGAGGATGTGAAGTCAGGGGTGATTCTGACAGAACAGCTCCCAGAGGGACTGAGGTTATGCATCAAGCCTGTAGAATAACTGGACACACACACCGTGGACTACTCTGCAGCTCAGAAAGGAGGCAATGCTGGCACCTGCCACCACATGGTGCATCCAGGACACGGTGCTGGGGGTAAGCCAGCTCAAAAGGACAGATATGGTTTCACTTCCATGAGGAATCTAACGAAGTCAAGCTCACACAGAAAGGAAGTGGAAAGGTGGATGAGGGGCTGGGAGGCAGAGGGGCTCGTGCTTAATGGGCAATTTCAGTTTTGCAAGATGAAAATCTGTGGGAATGAGTGATGGTGACGGTTGCACACCAGTGTGGATGTATTTAATGCCACTGGACTGTACACTTAGAAAGGGTGAAAATGGGCTCCGGAGTGTGAGACCAGCTGGTTGGTGTTCATCTCACAGGTTCGATCCCGTCTAGACACGTGAGAGAGAAAAACATGGATGTGAGAGGTGGGAGATGGCTGACCAATGTTTCTCTCTCACATCATGTTTTTCTCTCTCAAGTTTTTAATTTTTGTTGTTGATTTCAGAGAGGAAGAGAGAGGGAGAGATAGAAATATCAACCACGAGAGAGAAACATGGACCAGCTGCCTCCTGCACACCCCCTATTGCAGATGGAGCCCGCAACCTGGACATGTGCCCTGACCGGGAATAGAACCATGACCTTCTGGTTCATAGGTAGACGTTCATCCCCAGGCCACACTGACTGGGCTCAAATCAATTAAAAAAAATGGTTAAAATGGTAAATTTTATGTTATGTGTACTTATCACAATTTTTAAAGTTTATAATTCAATATTAGGTCACTCCACTTGTCTCCTACAAGAGAAACAGAACTAACAGATGACTCAGACATTTCAAACCCCTCTTACGAAGAGACCTTGCTCGAACCAGCTGAAGTGTAAAAAGGAAGCACAAGTGGGTTTCGATGGAATCAGGCAACAAGTTCTTCCAATCAGCGGTTCAGCTCAATCAGCGGTGGCTGCCCTCTACTGCGGGCTCAGGGGTCTGGCCGACCTCCCACCCTTCAGGCTCCGAAGTCACAGGGCGCTCGCAGGAGAAGCCGCGGCTACAGGCCCTCAGCGCCTCTGCCACTCGCCTCCGGCAGCCACAGGGACACTGTTCGAAGGGCCCCATGGCTTTCACATCCCTTTGGGGAACTCCTTGTCATTACTACTTCCAGTCCAAACTGTCCACATGCCGGACGCCACTCTGCCATGCCATCTTCCACAAAATGATCCCGATTCGCCATTCAGAAGGGACATCTTTAGTCTCTGAAACTGCCCCAAATGGCATGGCTTCCCTGTGGCACCGCGGCCTGCTCCCGGGTCTGGTGGGGCTGCAGACGCAGGGGTACCTCCTCAGGAGGCCAAGGGCCCCGCAGGGGCCTGGACAGAGCCACTGCCACAGAGCAGAGGCAGGCAGCCCTGTGCAAGGCCGTCTACGGGTTTTTGCTAAAGAATCAAAGGCTTCAGTTTGGGTTTGGAGTTTAAAATTGGCATGTCACACATGCCATCACTCAGCACTGTTTAAATGTAGAGAGACCACAGGAAATCAAACACACTTGTACTATATACACATATCTGAAAGAGGCATAAAAATTATTAACTGCTTAGAAATTGACAAATGGTGTGAAACAGTGAAATAAATATACACCCTGAAGAAAAATAAGCACCATTAGCTCAATTCCTCGTGGAAAAGATTCCCCATTCTCCAGGGCAGCATTCGATTGGAAGCGTATATATTTTTACACTCAGAGTTGGGGCGGGACACCACACTCCTTGTGTGAGGAGCCAAGGGTCACCCCCACCTCCGGGCATTCAAAGTCACCCAAGGCATTAAGAATGTGAAGATTCTCTTTGAATAGGTTGTGCTAGTCAGTACAGATGTTGGATTTTTCGTTCTTTGCGCCCCGAGCATTATCCTGGGTAGAATCAGGGTGAGTATTTGACTAAAACAATGTCCTCTATATACTTGGAAAAGCAGGTAAAGTTTCAAATAGCCCACTAGGCTGATTCCAGAGCCCGTGCCCCCACCCTCCCAAGTTGGGACCCAAGTGTGAAAGCGTAAGGACCAGGCTCCCGGCATGCCCTCTGCAAGTCAAACGTGCGAATAAATCCAGGATGTCCCATCCCTGGGGGTTTTCAACAAAACCAGATCCTGCTGCTGCTGCTTCCTCACTGAGAAATAAGGACACACTTATGTTCTGAAATGTAAGTGTCATTCTCCTACTCTATAAAATTTAGACACAAAATGGTTGCCCTCATTCAAGACATGCACCTCCTGCCCGGCCGGCATGCTCAGTGGTTGAGCATTGACTTATGAACCAGGTCATGGTGCGATTCACAGTCAGGGCACATACCTGGGCTCAATTTCAGTGTAGGTCATACAGGAGGCAGCCAATCAATGACTTTCTCTCATCACTGATGTTTCTATCTCTCTCCCTTCTTCTCTGAAATCAATAAAAAATATATTTCAAAAAAAAAGGACACGCACCTCCTGAAAGCTGGGAGCAGAACGTACCGGGGTGTGGACCTGGGGGACAGGACAAGAGAGGTCAGGGTCCCACAGATTCCAACAAGCTTCTCCTGGCCCTAACAGAAAGATTAGGAACAAAACCCAAAGGAAAAATAAACACAAGACAACAGCAAAAACTGCCAATACATCAAATGCCACTAATAGTTATCTGAAAAATTATGGAGGTGATTTAAATCCCTTCTTTATTTTATTCTTAAACATCTCTACAATGAACAAGCTTCAAATTTTAAATGACATAATTCACATTCCATAAAACTCACCATTACAAAGTCCATAAGCCAGTGGCTGCTAGTGTATCCACAAGGCTGTACAACCTCCTCCACTATGTGCTCTGGAAGGTTTCCTCACCCCGGAAAGAAACCTTGCCTCATCCCGCCTCCTGCAGGCTTGCAACAGCTAACCTGCTCTCTATCTCTACAGATGTATCTGCCATGGACATTTTATGTAGATGAAATCCTATGATGTGGAGCCTTTTGAAGAAACATCAATTTTATTATTAGCTTTTAAAATTTCATGTTAGCATTAGCAACAAATAATATAAAGCAAGGTCTAGGGAGAAGCAGGCTCTCCTGGGTGACAAAGGAGGCCTGCTCGGTGCTCCCGTAGCAGGGGCAGCTGCCAGGCAGCACAGGATGTGGAAAAGAATGAGATGCTAACGGGTGTGGGTGAGAGAACTTGGTGGACAGCAGGGGCGTGGGGCCTGAACATGGGGCGTGGAGGGTTAGGGAAGGGTTGCAGCAGCACTGGGGTCAGTGTCATCTGCTTTCTCCCCAACTATCACGCTCCTCTGCCCGCCCTGGGCTGGCCAAAGGCCTCTCTATACCTTCTCCACCGCAGGCCTGCGAGCATCCACTGTGACCCGGCTGGGCTTGACCTGAGTTTGCTGGTCCCACCGGTGCTGTCCTGAGCCCCAGGCGGATGGATGTAGGGACACCTAGAGGGGGGCGTCTGAGGAGACCAGTGTGTCCACCTCCTGGGGACCAAATGCTCTGCTCCTGCAGACAGGGTCAACTGGGAACAGACCACACGCCCTTCGTGTTTGTGAAGCCTAAAAGGCGTGCTCCTGCCGTCCTTGATGCATGCCTGCCTTTTCTCCCAGGGACGGGTGGGTTCCACTGTGAACCCACAGGGGGACAAGGTAAAGCCACTGGGAAGCTCAAGCCTTTGGGGCAGCAATCAAAAGAGGGGGTATCAGCTCCTTGTCAGTTCTTTGACGCCTAAAGACAGGGGGACACTTCACAAGGAGCAAGCATTGAGTATGCTTGGTTGCACGGAGGTCCCGTCACACCACGGTGCCTTGCCACCACGTGGCAGCTGGTGTGTCCTGGGACAGAAAGGATGGGTCAGGTCTAAGGAGACAGCGTGCACCTCAGTGAGGGGCCCTCAGCTACCGACTAACGTAGGTCTAATGTCAGGGCACACGCATGGCAGGGGTGCTGGCATCCTCTGGTGTGCTTGCCACTTCCTATGAAGCTAGCACTATTCTAAGTCAGTTCATTGAAAGCCATTACACACCTGATCACATGGCACCAGCCCTCACTGAGGGTCCCAGGCAGAGACGTGCGGCCGTGAAGAGCCCGTCCCCACACCCCCACAAACTCCCCCTGCAGCCTCGGAGGCGGCCCAGATCCCTCGCCAGAGCTGACGGCCACTGCACGAGCACAGCAGGACTCTGGGACCACAGCGAGGGGCCCTCAGTCGTGTACACAGAAACGTGGCACTTGGAGAGAGCTGGGCTTTGAGCAGAATGGAACGTTGGTTGTCATGGTGATATCAGATCTCACTCTGGAACTGAGGGCATCTTCATGGCAGCACCTGCCACTGCCCTGTACGCAGGAGTGAGCCAGGGGGCTACAGAGCACCTGGGGAGAGGAGCCCAGGGAGCAGCCAGGCTCTGCACAGGCCCCCCAAGCACACACCCATCCTAACAACCTTCTCCAGCACTGGCTCCCAACAGTGGCCTCTAGGGGGCCTAGCGGTGGGACAATGAGGTGACTAATTGCAAGGGCTGGGCCTGCTCTGGCCTCGCGGCTCCCTCCGGGAGGGAAACACCAGCTCTCTCATGAAGAGCTGAGATACTGGGGAGCAAGTGCACTTATGGTATCCAGCCACACCCTTGGGTTTGAGTCCATCGTGTCTTTGACTTGTGTTTCTCTTTAAAATGTTTTGTGATTCGGACTATTCATCCACCAGTCCCTTCCTGTTGATGTGAATCAGGACACCTGTGATTTAATGAGATGCGTCTCTGGCATATTTGAACAGCTTCAAAGCAGTTTGCATTGATCCAGTGAGGGTGTGTCTCCCCAGCGCCTGGCCCTGCGTGTGTTTGTCCTTCTAAAGTGGAATTTCCAAGATGGGAGAGGAACAGCAGTGTCAGGGCAGGAACAGATGGCAGCGGGTGGCAGGGAGACCTCAGGCAGAACCCCACCGGGTCACAGGCTCCAAAGCAAGCACTGGGCTGAGCAAGAGTCAAATCAAAACCAGCAGGCACTGGAGAAGCAGTGCTGAGGGAAACTGACTGCTGAGGGAAACACCCCCAAGTGAGGCTCTGAGCCTGGGAACTGGGCCCCAGAAAGCATGTCAGCTATAAGGAGGTGACGATGTTCGTGCTTATGAAAACGCTACACCATGCATCTTAATTGCAAGCTAGAAAACCACACAGCCTTCCAGGTGAGCTGCCGGACCGAATCGGTAGTAGTCTTAACAGCCTGCAACTTGTCATTTCATTATTTCTAACTCTGAGTGGAGGCAATGTTGGCCTCTGGTTCCGCAGTCCCCGAAGGGCTGGCCTACTCTGCACTGGAAACGCGCAGGGAAGTCTGACACTCAGGAAAGTCGCTCGCCAAGTTCCCCTGCGCTTGGATTCCACGCCTGCAGCGAAACGATCAAACCCACAAGAGCCTGTGCTCAGGCCTGAGTCCCCCCAGTGCTGCCTTCTACCTCCCTCCCCTTCCTCCGCCTCTGCCCAGCGGAGGCCCAGCCCTTTGCCAGCACTACACCCCCTGCAGCTGTGGGCAGACCCTGCAGAGCAGAGGGGAAACCCCACACACAGAGGTGGCAGGGAAGGCGAGGCCCAGCCCTTCATGAGTGACTCACGCTCGGGGGCTGCTTTCTCTGACTTGCCTGAAACACCACAAAGAGCCCATAAAAATGCTATGTGAGTGCTCCAGGCCCCACCGGTGCCACGGAGACTCCTGAGCATCAGTTACTCATTGGCCTTGAACCTCTGGAAGGGTTCTCATTAAAGGGAAGAAGGAAAGGACGTCTTTAAAAGAATAGTCAGCTCTGTTAGAAGAAGATTTAAACTTTGCATTGCCCCATGGTAAGATGAAGTTCCTTTTATTTGTGTAAGGGAAGAGCTGTAAAGTTCCCAGCACTGACCCGGAAGAGGTGGAGTGTGGGAGGAGTGGGGTGTGAGAGAGAATGGGGTGTGGGAGGGTGGTGTGTTGGAAGGGGTGGGGTGTGGGGTATTGGAAGGGGTAGGGTATGGGGAGGGTGGGGTGTGAGGGTATGTGGGAGAGGGTGGGGTGTGGGAGGGCTGGGGTGTGAGGAGGAGGATGTGTGGTGGGGTGTGGGAGGGGGTGGGGTGTGAGAGAATGGGGTGTTGGAAGGGGTGGGGTGTGAGGGTGTGTGGGGGAGGGTGGGGTGTGGGGAGGGTGTGTGGGAGGGGTGGGATGGTGGGCTGTGAGAGGGGCTGGGGGGTGAGAGAGAGGGAGGGAGGGGTTGGGCAGCCAAGGTGCACAGTACTTTCATCCAGAGGGGCCCTGTGGCCTGTTTGAAATCGGATTTGTCAGCAGTGATGACTTAGGTGTTGGGGAAACAATCGGAGTAAAGGCTCCTCTAAGCAAAGGTGTGCCTGTTCTTTGAAAGCAGTTTCTGTGTTAGTCTGCGGCTGCTGCAGCCTCAGGCCACGGCCTGGGCGCTGAGGCTGCAGCTGCAGGGAGATGCAGGGAGGCCTCCGTGACCCACGTGGCCCGGCCTCTGGTATCTGTGTCTAACTCCTCTTATAAGGACACCTCCACGAGGGAGGAGGCTCATGGCTCATGCTAATCATTCTGTAGAGACACTCTCTCCAAATAAGGCCCCACCAGTAGGCACTGGGCTCAGACCTCACAGGACTATTTTGGGAGACATAGTTCACCCCATGACAGGCAGGTTATTTATCTCAAAGTTTCTTTAATGCTGATTTGAAAGCAACTTTTGCACCAGGTGGTTAGACTGACAAAGACCAGGAAGTCTCGGTGGGAAAGAACAGGCGGGATCTGGACAAGGCAGAGATGCCGCGGGGGTCTCCATGTGCCGCAGGGACCCTCCAGCACCGACCCTTCCTCCTGAGGATGGCCCCCATGGCTGCCTGAGAAGAGGCGCCATGGGACAATCTCGAGCCCCACCTCCCCAAAGCGGCCAGCAGCAGCGATGGCACGGGGTCAGCCCGTCCTCCAGGCCAGCACGCCTTTTTCACAGCACCTGCAGTCCTGCCCCCCAGCGCCATTTTTGGCAATGACACTGTCAGCACTTCACGGTGCTTCTCCTTTTACGCACGCACATCGCCTCCCACCCTTCACGCTGCCCAGAGTGTCTCCTCGGCCGTGGCCCCGGGAATGCTGATGTGCCGGAGCTGCTCTGCAAAGCGTTCCCTTGGTTTCTGTACCTGCCGCCTCAATGGCCAGGCTTCACATGGCACAGCCACATGGCCACCACCCCCACATGCATCTGGCCAGCCGGATCACTCAGAAATCTGAGGACCTGCTCACGTTCCCACTAGTGTGTCTGGCAGACACAGCCCATGCCACTTGTGGGGGCACCTGACCCCCGCTGCAGCCCCGCATGGCTGCCTTCCTAGCTGCAGCCTTTCCTCACCCTCACACCCACATCCAACCCACCCTGTGCTCTACTCCATGATGTAGCAACAGTGATCTTCTGAGAGGGCTTCAAACTCTGTCGCTGGGACTGATGGCAGGGAGAATCAGACACAAAACACCTGTGTGGTATGGCCTCCCTAACATCAGACTCCAAAGCAGCAGGCATCTGAGGCGGCTAGCCCGGCCTCCTGACCTCTGGGGAGCGCAGCCAACTGCATGTCTCCTGCTTCCGTCTCTCCAGCAATGCTCCTTCCTGAGCATGGCTGCCCTGTCTTCCTGGCCGTGCGAATACCTCCCACACACAGTGCACAGCCTGGCCAAGGACTTGTTTGTTGTTCTGTCTCCTCTTCTGGGAGCAGGTCTGTGCCTTTCTTTCACTGTTCTATCCCAGCACCTGGAGCACCTGGTAGTTTGGCCAATTTGGTGAATGAATGAATGAATGAATGAATGCTCCTGAGACAGGCCAGTGAGCCAGGACAGGCGGAACAGGGAAACTGAGGCAGAGCTGAACACACTGACAGCGATTTACAGCAGATACACAAGGTCCCCTGTCCACAGGTAACATCTAGGCCTCAGTTGTATTTCAGCTCCAGGCCCAGAAAAGCAGCCTAACCAGGTGGGCGACACCAGGACCAGCTGCCATAACTGACAACCCCCAGCCCTGGCATTGACCAATCAGGGGAGAGACCATGGCACTGGAGGAGCCCACCTGGAAAGCTGATGAATATTCTGCTGGAACCCTCCCCTGAGACCTCCCCTAAGGTTCCCCCTGTGAGACAAGGGACCCAGATTGTCTCCTCTAGGAGCAGCCCCCAAAATTCCCTGCCCCCTCTCCTTTCCCCAGAGGCATGCACCTCCTAACCCTAGGACCCCACGAGGCTTGCCACCATTGGCAGCTCGTCCCAGGCTCACCCCTGAACTAGCTCCCTCGGCCCCCTTTTCTCTGCCTTCCCAGGGACCTAAGGCAGCCCAGCCTGGCTCTCCTGTTGCTGCTTCTATGCTAAGCCTTTTCTTGTTTTACTGTCCCAGCTTTAATAAATGTTCCCTCACAGTCACCTGGACTCCTGTTGTGAAATCTTTCCCACACGCTGCTGGCCAGCCCTAGGCAGACCCGCCTGGGCCAGGTCCTCTGGCTGGTAACACTCCCGTGGCTCAACACTTCTAGCACTTCCACTGTCCACACACAGGCACACCCTCCTCACCTGGCCTCACACTTGGGCAACAGCTGCTGCCGTCCCTCACTGCTTCCTTTCCTGAGCTCCGGATACCCCTCACAGCAGAAGAGGGGGCCCAGGATGGTGGCTCTGGTGGTGTTGCATGTGGCCCCTGGAACTCGCAGGTCTGAGGCCCCCACGGCCAGGTAAGGAGCACGTCAGCCCCGCAGGGTCCCATCCCGCCTGCCTCCTGAATGCCAGCTCAGTTTGAGCAACAGGCAGGACTCCTACCTGCTCCTACCACCACACCACGGCCTCACTGCCTCCCAGAGCTCCTCTTCTGAGAGGCAGACAAGGGCGTCACGGGTCAGGCCCAAGTGACAACCCCGCTCCCCGGGACCTGCTGCAGACCCGACCTCACATACAGGAGGCTGGGCCTGCTCGGCTGCTCTCAGGTGAGGTTCCTCCACGCCCCAGGCCCATGTACAGTCTCCTGGACGACAGCCCTTCTCACGCGGCAGACGTGTGTTCACCACTCCCAGAGGGTAAAAAGAAACTTCTGCAGCTTTAAAACTGTACCACGTGCCACTCAACCCTAAAATACCCCACCTGTGACACATATTTCCCAGCAGGTGTCCCTGCCTGCATCCTGCTAGGCGCCCCATCTGCATGCCCAGGGATCGCAGGTGCACACTGC
The DNA here is from genome assembly GCA_011751065.1 of Lasiurus cinereus. NCBI lineage: Eukaryota > Metazoa > Chordata > Mammalia > Chiroptera > Vespertilionidae > Lasiurus > Lasiurus cinereus. The sequence continues at coordinate 165,503 of JAAGEH010000381.1, forward strand.
ACAGTGCCCAGCACATTGCTGGCAGAGACCAGGGGAGCCTGCTCCCCATACAGCGGCACAGATAGGATGGCAGAAACCCACCATTTCCAACCTTGGAGAATGAGCTGGAGCCACAGAACAAACAAAAAACTCATCCACCCAAGAGCAAAGACTGCAGGCAGCCAGCAGATCTGCTGCTTTGATGCTCCGTTAAAAGTGCCCTCAGCCCTGGCCGGTGTAGCTCAGTTGGTCAGAGCACAACCCTCTGCAGGGAAAGGTTGCAGGTTCGATTCCCGTTGGGGGCATACGGGAAGCCACCAATTGATATTTCTTCCTCACATTGATGTCTCTGTCTAAAACCATAAAAAATGTATCCTGGGTGAGGATTAAAAAAGAAAAGTTGTTGCACCATCAATATTTTGTCTAGACTTGCAGCAGCCGGAGACATCTTGAGATTGGTCCCAGAGCTGGGCTGCGTGGCTGTGGAAAGGTGGGAAGATGGAGGCTGACCCTGGCCATCACCAAAACAGCAATAACTATTGCCAACACCTCGCCACCAGGTGCCATGCTTACACCTGCAGCCACATGAACCTGACCCAAAATGGAAAAGGAACTCTGGGAGAAGCAGAGGACCACAGGGCTTCCAAAGCTCCAACGTGCTCCCAGGATCAAGAAGGCTATGCACACACCCGGGAGGCTATGCACACAACCCAGGAGACTACACACACACCCAGGAACAGCCAGAAAGCTGTGCACCCATTCAGGTACCCATCTGTCACCACACACAGTTCTATCTCTGATCTTCCCTGTGCTGTCCGTCACATCCCTGTGACCAAGGCTGTAACTTACACTTGTTCTCCTGCACTCCTCCCTGTTGTTCTCAATCCATTCTCCCACTCCTCTCCTCTCGCCACCCTCAGTCTGTTCTCAAGGCAGAGTCTACCCCAAGCATGTCAAACTTGTGGCCCATGGGTTGCATGCAGCCCATGAGTATTTTTGTGGCCCAGCCAATACAACGTTATTTAAGGAATGTTTAAAAATTTTGTAACTTAAATTTTACAATATCCTGTTATGCATAATTATTAACAAGCTACAACATTCACTAATGGCTGCTTACTATAATCGTGTTGCATTCATTTCCATTACACACCTTATGCACAGGCGCACCATTTCTCTCCATTAATACCAGCAGCGAATAATTTAGCAGCTGATTGCCACATCATTAGTCTTGGACTGACTTGTTTCATGTGTGCAACAGGAAATATTTTGCTTTCGGAGAACAAGAAAAATAAGATTTGCATTAAGCTTATTAATTTGTGCAGTTTTTCAGCGTCTGGTAAGTTACTGTTCAAGAAAAAAATTTTATTAAAATATTCTATTACTTTATGTTAACAATGACTCACTTATTTCAGCCCTTTGTATTCAGCATGTTTCTATCAAAATAAATCTATGTTTCTATGAAAACGTAAACTTTTGCTTTTTTGTGACCACATACACTTACACCTTGTTTATTTGGTACATGGTAGCCTCTGAGTTTGACATGCATGATCTACTCTGTACATACACACACACCTTTACACAGTGGGGCTGGGAGATGCTTGATTCCTTCATGGTAAAGAGCAGGAAATTGTAATACCAACCCAAGCATTTGTAATCTCAGTCGTGTAATACTGATATTGAACAGACTGTTAAAGCAACCCTATCTAATAAAAGAGTGATGTGCAAATTAACCATCACTCTGCTACACCCACAAGCCACGCCACCAGCTAATCAGGAGTGAGTATGCAAATTAACTCCAACCAAGATGGCTGTGGCCATGTAGCAAGCAGGAGGGAGACTTGGATTTCCCCAGCGATGGAGGAAGCTAAGCTTTCCACACATCCTGGCGGGCCCAGGCTTCCACTCAAGGCTGCAAAGTTTCAATTACAGAAGATAAATAAATCTCAATAAAAATGGCAGCAGCCATGTAGCTGGAGAGAGGAGGAGGCTAGGATTGCCCCCGGTGATGGAGGAAGCCAAGCTTCTGCAGCCCTGGCCTATCTTGACCTCCGCTTAAGGTTACAAAGTTTCAATTATAGAAGATAAATAAATCCCAACAGAAATGGCTGCCACTACCTAGCGAGCAGGAGGAGCGAGGGGGAGGCTTGGTTCCATTCCAGGCTACAAAGTTTCAATTGTAGAAGATAAATAAATCCCAGATACCAGGGCCTCTGCTTGAGTTGCCAGGAGGGGGCGGGGGCGGGGTGGCTGGCCTACAAACCACCACAGGCCCCTCGCCCAGGCAGCCCCACGCCCCAAGGGAACCACCACCCTAATCCAGGACACCCTTCAGGGCAAACCAGTTGGCCCCCATGCACCAGGCCTCTGTCCTATCTAATAAAAGAGTAATATGCAGATTGACCACCACTCCAACAAACAAGATGGCTGCCCCCATGTGGGAAAAGATCCTGCCCCCATGTGTACACAAGATGGCCACCACAAGATGGCCAGCAGGGAGGGCAGTTGAGAGGGACCAGACCTGCAAGGGAGGGCAGTTGGGGGCAATCAAGCCTGCAGGGGAGGGCAGTTAGGGGTGACCAGGCTGGCAGAGGTGGGAAGTTGGGGGTGACTGGACCTGTAGGGAAGGGTAGTTGGGGAGGACCCAGGCCTGCAGGGGAGAGCTGATGGGGGGGACCAGGCCTGCAGAGGACAGCAGCTACAGGTGACCAGGCCTGCAGAGGAGGGCTGTTAGTGGCAAGCAGGTTGACAAGGGAGCAGTTATGCATCAACCAGACTGTCAGGGGAGTGATTAGTGTGTGACCAGGCTGGCAGGTAGAAGAAGGGGTTAGGGGCAATCAGGAAGGCAGGCAGGCAAGCAGTTGGGAGCCAGCAATCCTGCTTTGAGAGGGATGTCCAGCTGCCCATTTAGGCTCAACCCACTGGGATCAGGCCTAAACAGGCAGTCGGATAACCCTCGATGGGTCCCCTATTGGAGAGGGTGCAAGCTGGGCTGAGGGACACCTCCCCACCCCTGTGCATGAATCTCATGCACCGGGCTTCTAGTTAATTATCATAAAATGCATTTAACTGTCCACAATCATTTTTTCTATAAATAAATGTCTTTGTCTTTTCTAAGCTTCTTTTATTTTTTTAATGATCAACTTCTATCGCTAATATTAAGGTTGGGAATATTTTTACTTATTTTTTATTTTTAGTGAATTCACTAGGGGTGATGTTGATTAATAAAATTATATAGTTTCAAGCATACCCATATAATTGGTTTCAACAAAACAGTCAAGTCTCCTTCTACCACCATTTACCCCCTTCACCCTCTTCTCACTCCCTCGGTGATCACCTCACTGCTGTGTCTAGGAGTCTGTGGTGCATTTTTTCTGTGCTTAATCCCTTCACCTTCTCAATGAGCCCCTCGAACCCCCTCCCCTTTGACAGCTGTCAGACTATTTCATGTGTCTATGCCTCTGTGTCTATTTTGTTAGCCAGTTTATTTTGTTATTTAGATTCCACATATAAGTGAGATCATGTGATACTTGTCTTTCTCTGACTGGCTTTTTCACTAAGCATGAAACTCTCCAGGTCCCTCCATGCTGTCTCACAGGGTAAGAGAGCCTTCTTTTTCACAGCTGCATAGTATTCCACAGTGTAAATGTACCACAGCTTTTTATCCACTCATCTACTGATGGGCACTTGGGCTGTTTCCAGGTCTTAGCTATTGTAAATTACATCACAATGAACATAGGAGTGCATAAATGCTTTGGAATTAGTGTTTCGGAGTTCTTCAGATGCAGTCCCGGAAGCAGAGTCACTGGATTATAAGGCAGTTCTATTTTTATTTTCTGAGGAAACTCCGTAATGTCTCCTTTCAAAGCAAAAAATTTATTAGAGTTAGGTTATCAATCACATCACCAGATACTACTACTTACTTCCTGTGTCCCTATAAAAAAACATGTTCAATACATTGTTTACCCAGTTGAGGCTCTTAAACTTTTAAATCATGATTGTCTTGAGGCTTTTTTTTTATTTCACAGCCAAAGCCCTAAACTAATTCATCACTGAGTGATGTCATGGTGGTCACGCAGCCTGCCTGCCTTCCCTGGGGCCACAGGCGTGGGCCCAGCCTGGTTTTTCACAGCATCTGCCCTAATCACACAACGGCACCTGGGACTTTCTCGAAATCATTACCATGAAAGCACACAAAATGCATGCACACAGGGGAGCTCAGAAAACACACACACATGCTCCCCTGACCAGAGGTCCTTGCAAAGTCATCCTTGTGGGCTCAGGCCTTCAGCAATCCCAAACAGTCACATTGGAAGGAAGATGTGCCCTAATGGCGGCAACAATGGGCACCCACGTTCCTGTCCGCGGCTGGGGGTCGAGTCCCTGTCCAAGAATGGCTGATGTCCCTGGGGTCGCCGTCCTTCTCCATGACAATGTAGTGAGATGCCTCTTCCCTCAAACCCTCTCCTGACACAGCACTCCAAGGAAACGCTGCCATTTTTCCCTCGCAAATCTGAGTGGGGTCGGTGGGCCTTCCGACAAGGGAAGCAGCAGGAGAGCGAGGCCACCAGCCAGGGAGAACCCTTCCCGGCTCATTGGTATGCACTTTCCATGAGCAAAACCCATACGGAGATCGGCCTGTGAAGACATTTCAAAGAGAACCACCAAGTTAAAGGGTCCATTTCCCTCCGCCCCTCCCCATTTGCCCTCTGATTTTGTAATTTCCCTTTTCATCTGGGCATCTGTACATGGGCCTGAAGGAGTTGCAAGAGACCCACTTCTGTTTCCTGTTCCAGTTCTCTTTCTCGCCTCCCAGAGGCGTCTCTTACACTCGGGTGTTCTCGATGGGGAGGGAGGGTACTGTCCCAGGAGATGTGTGGCAGTGCCTGAGCCGTGTTCTGACTGTCTGAATGGGTGGGGGCATCCTGCATCTGGCAGATGGAGGGCAGGGCCGCTGCAAGACCCTCCAATGCACAGACCATCCCACCAGGAACCATCAGGCTCTCGCATCTATGTTGCGAGGGTTAAGAAACCGTGGCCTCCAGTCCTTCCAGTTTCCTGCATGGTTCTTGTTTTAAGTCAGCATGCCGGAGAGTTGAAATGAAATGCAGATATGTTCTTGTCCAGAGATTGACTCCTTGCTTATGCTCTCAATTTCAGACCCAGACACGGGTCCCCAAAGGTGCACTGAGGAAGCCCCACCTTTACAGCCTCGGACTGGCCTCATCGGGAAAGAGAATGGCGTTGTGACTGCTGTCTCCTTAAATGCAAAAGGGCACTGAGGAGGCCTCGTCCCGGTACAGGCACGGTCCTGAGGGTCAGGGCCTGCCCTCTTCCTCAGCTCCCTGTGCACTGTGACCCCAGGCCTGTCTGGAGGGAGCATGAGAAAAGAAGGACCAAGAATGTCTGGGGCGATTTTACCAGGGAACTGGAGTCCAGGGCTGCTGAGATCAGTCCCAAATCCTGGAGCCACCTTGCAGTGCACACACAGGCGTGGTGGGAGCTAAGGAGGGCCCAGGGCTGTTCCTCGCCCCGTCCTGAATGGCGAGCGAGCACAGGGACTGAGCAGAACTGCCCTGGCAGGTGGCAGGAAGCAGTGAGTCCTTCAGTTTAATTGAAGGTGAAACAGATGAGCCTCCACAGCTCGGTTCCCGTGCTGTGTGTCTCAGGCCCATGGGGCAACCCGCAAAGCAAAGGTGACCAGCATTTAAAACTGAGCTGGTTTCCCCAGCAGACACCAGGCCACACCATGCTGACCACACAAGCCAGGCCAGGCGAGGAGGGACGGGATGTCTGTGTACACATGCGGTGGCTCGGCAGCGGGGCCCTGCCAAATGCCACGCAGGACAACCACCCCACATCCTCAAAGGCACACAGTGTGACCCAACAATCCACCTCTAGGGAATTTATCCTGCGAAGTCAGCCACACATGAGTGAAGTGATAAGTGTACACAATTACTCATTCAAGCCTGGGTTTCTAGTTTTGTTTGCATTTTCATGAATTTTTGTCTTTTACTGTACAGATCATGAGTTTTAACACATGAATAGTAGATGGTTTCACCCAAAAATCTCTTCTATGCTCTCTCTCCCTCTACAGCCTCCCTCTCTCCACCACTGTAGCTGTGTCTCCTGGAGCAAAATGGAATCCCACAGAATGAACAGAGAGGGAGCAGCAGCCGGGGCACTCTCTGATCACCTTCTGCCACCAGCAGGACATTCCCTTGTGGGGAGCCTCTCTGTACAGGAAGGGAACCACCCCATGTCATACAGACAGATGGCACCGAGGAGTCAGCACGGTAACGGCACTAAGTTCACTCCCCTTCTATGGTTTTCCCGTGTGTCTCCCCGTCAGGTTCTCACTCCACTGCCAGGCCTGCCTCTTTCCTTTGTCTAATCCCTCCTCCACAGGGCGATCCCTTTGCATATATGGTCTACGAGGCCCACGCCTGGCCACTTCTTTGGGTTTTCACTTACTGTGTGAAGGCTGTATGGACATGAAATGTCCACGCGAGTAGGAGCTGTCCGCCTCTCCCCTTTGCAGTCACCTTCCGTGGGGTTGATTCCCAGGCCCCTGTGCAGACCCTAGAGAGCAGAGGACGCTCTCCTGCCTACTTCACTTCTGAAGTCGTCCAGTTTGGTGCCTGTAGAAATATTTCATTCCCCTGTTTGCAAAATGGTATTCCGTGGTGTGAATGAATAAACAGTTGTTTATTATTCATTCACCAAAGGACATTTGCGCTGTTTTGAGTTTTGGGCAATTCCAAATAAAACTTCTAAGAACACTGGATGGTTTGGGGGCAAACCTAGGTTTCCAGTCTCTGGCTAGAGGCCAGGAGCGCCAATGTCCACTCGTAGGCAGGCTCTGGACCAGCCTCTCACACTGTAATGAGACACACACCACCTAAGTAGCAGATTCTGACTGTGGGGCGAGGCCTGGTACTCTGCATCCCTAACCAGGAAGACAGTGCTACAGGCTGACAGGCCACGCCCCAGGGCACCCTTTCAGGTCAGGTTGCGTAGGGTGAGGCTGTCAGCTGCCACCTGGGCCTTTGACTGGCCAATGGAGCCCATCACGAAGAAACCTCTTCTGCTGTGTAAGGTGCCCGCCCCTCGGGGCCAGCGGGCAGTTAGGGTTTGAGACACCTGCTGAGTCTCCACTGTGGGCAGAAGAAAAGCCTCCCAGGGGACCGGATGTCAGGGCTCACTCAGCAAAGAAAGAGAGGGGAGAAAAGCCGGGCGAAGGGAAGGCTCACGGAACTGGCATTAAATAGCGCCAGCGACCCTTCTGCCCCCGGAGGATGAACGAAATCCAGCCCACGTGAGCACTAGGCACCAGGAGAGGGGAGGATGGGAGGGTTCTTGGTCCAGCATGAGCACCAGGCCTTGACTCCAGGAAGAGTGCAGGGAGCCTCACTGGGGTCACGAAGACATGCTCCCTCCTGCAGAGCAAAGGGACTGAGCCCCGAATGGGCGTAGAACAGAAATAAACATTTCTCCAAAGAGGATGCCAAATGGTCAACAAGCACATAAAAAGATGACTGATTGTTAGACATACTCAGAAGGCCTGGCCAGCTTCCTCTAATGCAGTGGTTCTCAACCTTTCTAATGCCACGACCCTTTAATACAGTTCCTCATGTTGTGGTGACCCCCAACCATACTTCATAACTGTAATTTTGCTATTGTTATGAATTATAATGTAAAATACCTGTGTTTTCCGATGGTCTTAGGCAACCCCTGTGAAAGTGTCATTCGACCCCCAAAGGGGTCGCGACCCACAGATTGAGAACCACTGCTCTAGTGGGAGGGAGATGAAAACTCCTGACCACACTGAACCTCACTTCCAACTGCACTGAACCCCAGTTCCAGGCGAGACTCAGGCAGGGGAGTTTAGACTGTTGTGAAAAGGGAGGAATGCAGGGAAACTTAGGGGACCTGAGAAAGACAGAGGTCTGAAGGTCCGCGCAAAAGTGTGCACACAGCGAACTGACTGCTGTTTGTGCCGCTGGCTTTCTCTAGCAGAAGAAAGATGGAACCTCCCAACTGTGCTGAAATCCAGGTCTAACTGTACTGAACCCCAGTTTGGGGCATGCGAACATGACTGTGCGCCGAGAGGGCTGCAGTGATTTCCGAGGATCACTGAGACCCAGGGCTGACAGGAAGCCAAGGCTGTCTGCTCAGCCCTAAGACTCTGTCCTATCCAAGCCTAGCATAGAGGCTTTTGTAATCTTGCAAGTCTTAAGCATAGTCCAGCACAGACGTTTTCACAGCTGATCCTCACAACCAATTGGCTTGGAGGTCAATTCCCCCCAGTGATACAAACAACAATCAAGACTTAACTACAACAAAAGTGTACACACAGTCCACAAAGGGGTACATCAAGAGTGTCTACCTCAGTTAACTGGGGAGGCGAATCTACTGGGTCATATAGGACACCTAGCACACAAATCTACTCTACCAACTCAGGAAAGCACCGAAAATGCGGAGACAAAAGAACAGATCACAAACAAAAGAAATGGAGGAAAACAAATGACTGGATATAGAGTTCAAAACCACGCTTATAAGGTTTTTCACTAATTTCCTAGAAAAGATGGATAAATTTAGCGAGACCTAAGAAGAGATGAAAAAGGACCAACTAGAAATTAAACAAACACTGACTGAAATTAAAAAAATATTATACAGAAACCTAACAGCAGACTAGAGGAACGCAAGAATCAAGTCAATGATTTGAAATACAAAGAAGAAAACACTCAACTGGAAAAGAAAAAAGAAAAAAGAATCCAAAAATGTGTAAGAAGCCTCTGGGACAATTTCAAGTGTACCAACATCAGAATTATGGGGGTGCCAGAAGAAGAGAGACAGCAAGATACTGAAAACCTATTTGAAGAAATAATGACTGAAAACTTCCCCCCCTGGTGAAAGAAATAGACTTACAAGTCCAGAAAGTGCACAGAACCCCAAACAAAAGGAATCCAAAGAGGACCACACCAAGACACATTATAATTAAAATACCAAGAGCAAAACACATAGAATATTAAAAGCAGCAAGAGAAAAACAGTTAATTACCTACAAGGGAGCACCCATACCATTGTCAGCTGATTTCTCAACAGAAACTATGCAGGCCAGACGGGAGTGACAAGAAATATTCAAAGTGATGAATAACAAGAACCTACAACCAAGATTACTCTACCCAGCAAAGCTATCATTCAAAATTGATGGGCATATAAAGAGCTTCACAGATAAGAAAAAACTAAAGGATTTCATCACCACCAAACCAGTATTATATGAAATGTTGAAAGGTACTCTTTAGGAAGAGGAAGAAGAAGGTAAAGATAAAATTTATGAACAACAAATACATATCTATCAACAAGTGAATCTAAAAATCAAGTGAATTAAAAATGTGATGAACTGAATAAACTGGTGAATATAATAGAATTAGGGGCATACAAAGAGAGTGGACTGACAATCTTCAGGGGAAAAGGGGTGAGGTGGGGGGCAGGAGAGACTGGACAAAAATCATACACCTATGGATGAGGAAAAGGGGGGGAGGTAAGGGCAGATGATGGGGTGGGAGCCGGGTGGAGGGGAAATATGGGGGGGGGGAAGAGGAACAATTGTAATAATCTGAACAATAAAGATTTATTAAATAAAAATAAATAAAATAAAAGTTTACACCAAGATGCTCTGCAGAAGTGAGTAAGGCCCGTACCCCTCACCCACTGCCTCCTCGCAGGAAAGCTCACTTATCCAAAGCGCCTTCTCACCAGGCCGAACGGCTCTGGTCCTCACAGCCCCAGGACTGCGGAGTCCCTCTGGCTTCAGTATCCCTTGTACCATGTCACATGTCCTTTGGACATCCACATTCAGCCCCCAGGAATCACAGGACCACTTGGCACTTAGCCACCACTCCCCAGGCACCAAGTTTGGGGAAGGTAAGCAACCCTGAGACTCCTGGCATCCAACATTAACCCCCAACCTGGAGTCCAGCCACATGGGTCCCTGATGGTCCGCTCAGAGCTGAAGCTGCACCCCCACCTTCCATCTAAGTCAGTACCTTCCTCCCCATGCCTGGATGACACGCTCCATGGTAGCCAGAGCTGGAGGCGAGCAGGAGGCGAGCAGGAGGCCAAGAGAAGCTGCGCCTTCTGGCTCACGTCACAGGCTCCTGCCACAAGAATCAAAATCCAAAAGGCAGGCACTTGCAGACAAAGGGGGCGGCAGAGGGAGAAATGCCAGTGTACCCTGTGTCTTCAGGGAGAAGCATTGTGAGCACACAGATGTGCATACACAATGCACACATACATACCCACATAACATGATGCCTCCACAGGAGCTCTAGGCTACATGAAGACAGGAGTCCATTCAAAGTTTCAACTGAGCTACATCCCATCACTCACATCCTGACCTGAAGAACGAAGGCCCGCCCACCCGTAGCTGGCCTTCCTCCTGGAGGACTAGTGCAGAAAATGGAGCCCAGCACTCCTGGAAGGGCCTGAGGAAGGGAGCCCGTGGAATTCAGCAAGAAGTTCAGCTGTTTTGTAGTAAAAAGTGAAATTTCAAACAAAGAATCTAATGGTAGAACCAGCTGACCTGTGGCTGCTGGGTGTGGAAAGCTAGAGAAAGGTTTATGAACAAAAACAGGTTAGAGAGGGAAAAGGGCAGATCCCACTTTGGGCCTGGGGCAGGGGAGGAGTGATGAGATACCTAAAAATTATGAGAACGTGGCAGGTCGTTTGCTAATGAGAGGCTGATTCGCAGAGGACAGCTAGGTGCCTGCTGTCCCCCAGCGGGTGTCCTAGTCCTCCCAGGCCCCTGCTCACGCCAGCGAGCCCTATGTCCAAGGTCTGTTATCCCAAACCTGTTGGTGCCAGCTGTAATGCCACTGCGCCACACTAGTTACTAGGTAGTGCGCCCTGAGGTGCAACAGGTTCAGATAAGAAGAAAGGGGCTGCTAGAAACACTAAGCTGAGCCCTGGCAATGAGGGTCAGCTAGTTGACAGCTGTCCTGTGCACCGAAAGGTCAACGGCTCCATTCCCGGTCAGGTCAGGGCATGTGCCCGGGTTGTGGACTCTAGCCCCAGGAGGGAGCATGCAGGAGGCAGCCAATCGATGTTTCTATCTCTCTCCCTCTCTCTTCTTAGTTCTCTAAAATCAATAAAAAAAACTTATTTTAAAAATAAGCTAAACATTTGTCTTAGAAAGAAAAATAAAAGTGTGCTGCTTAAAAATAATTTGCTAACATGCCACCGCTAAGAAACACCAGGGCAGTAAAAATCTGTTAGGAAGACTCATGTTCAAGTGTCCAGGAGCTTTGGTTCCATTTCTGACACATGGGAACTGGAGTGCATGGGAGTGCACACGGGAGTTTGTGCCAGCAGCAAGCCCTCACAGTTCAAATAGCAGGACCGCATGGTACTCTGGGACAGTGAAACATGGGCATGTTAGACTCTTTCATGCTTCTCTATGTGGCCTGCGCCCCACTGATGGCCTCTTGCCTGTGCAAGCCTCTCCCTCCCGTCAGCGTTGGCCACAACGGCGCATTGGCCGGCTGCCTCTCCCAACTGCAAACACGCTCAGAACTTACCCTACTACACAGTCATTGCTTTGCGCATGCTTCCTGTGAGCACACAGAGGCTGAGAAGACAAGCAGGGGCCCCAGGGCCACGCAGTGGTCTCGCCAGGGAAGGAACTGGCTCCACTGAGCACTCGGGCTCTGGGTCAGGGAGCCGTTTACCTGCACAGAAGCCCCCCAACTCCCTCGGAACTCTTCCAAAGGCAACAATGCCGAAAGCAGACAGTGTAAGGGACAGACACATGAGCCATAGAAACATTTTTAAAAGTAATTTTCTTTGAAAACTCAAAACTTCTGCTCACCCCCGACACATCAAGTCAGACCTCCAATTCCCTCCCATGCACTGGCCAGGACCTCACCCTCTGCACCTAGCTCAAGGCCTGACCTGTGCAGCTTAAAACCCCAAAATGCAAGCACCTGTTTCCTACCTGAGAAGGAAACCATCAGAACAGAACATGGGTAAGAACTGGGCCATGATGCTCAGGAGGCACAGGAAAGAATCCACTCTGCTCTCCCCAAGAGGGAGGCTGCGACCTGGGCCAGGCTGAGCAGTGCTGCATGTGGGGAGGGCCCTGCAGACATCCGCAAGGCATCCCAGAGACAGTTCCTCGAGCCACCTTGCAGGACGGCCCCCCTCACTCCCAGAATGAAAGCCCTGGCTGTGCGTGGAGGGGATCCGGAGGACACTTGCCAATTTCACAGTGAATAGTACAAAAAGCGGTTCCATATGTGAACAGCTTTGAGAACATCTAACTGTCTCAATGGGAATCCATCACGTGGAAATGTCACGTGTCTCCTCTTCATCATGTCCAAGATCAAAGCAGACCCCACCACTGGGAAGAGCTGGTCTCGGCCCAGGGACTCTCCAGTCACCGGAGTCAGAATCCCATGCTGGGCGTATGCAGACCTGCCAAGCTCCCTAGAGGATCCAATGGCAGCACCCCAGGGGTGGGAGGGAGGAACGAGGTCCTGGGGAGGGGGAGAACAAGGAGGAGAGGGGAAGAGGAGTAGAGAGAGCTGTGAAGGAGAAGAGCCAGGCCTGCCTCGTGACTGTGTTCAGCTAAACCAAGAGAGCGGGTACTAGGCCAAAACCAAACTCCCGCAGGCCAGCACTCACCAGGGTGGGTCACTCTCAGCAACCACTCCTGGCAGCCAAGGCCGGCACCAGCGCTCTCCCGGCCAATGTTAGCCGTCATTGTAACAGAATGTTATCACCAGGAATCAGTTTTACCACATCCCCAGCCCAATAACAGAGTCTGAAGGACAGCTCTCATTACAGCATTGGTGGCCATTTGGTAAACCTGATAACATGCACCAAGAGCTAAAATGCCAGCCACTGCGTACTATGAACTCCTAGCAGCACTCGGCCACCAAGACAGCTGGTTTGACCTTTAAAGTGACCAAGTACAAGCCAGGCAGAAGGCAACCACGCAGCTGCACCAGGCACAGCAGCTCTGGCTGAGCCATGCACACTGCCCAAGGCGGTCTTGGGAACCTGGAGCACCCCAGTGGTCTCCTGAAGCTCAGGAGCATAGGCGCTTGGCTCTTGGGACGCTTTCACAGCTCTCCTGTTTCATGGGGACAATCAAGCTCGTCCTAAAGCAGGAATGGAAAAGGCGTGTGTCACACACAAGCAGCGGCCACCAAAGGCCTTCTGTCAAGACCTGAGGGCCTGCTGGAGTGACGAGTGTGGTTTGCATTATGCTTAAGCTATATTTTCACAAGGATTACTTACCTGTGATGCTTGCTCACAGCCCCGCAGGAGGAGCCAGAACACACAGCAGATCCAGAAGCGCCCCCTGCCGTGAGCTCTGGCTGGAGGGATGCCCAGTTCCCGGCCCTGCAGCCAGAGGCACACTCAGTTCCAGGCCATGTCTCCTGGCAGCCGTGGGCACTCCACCAGGGCTGTAGTGTGGGCCCATCCAGGAAGTGGGAGCTAATCACGCGGCCTGAGCCCAGGTCCGGATAACACGAAGGTAACAGGGCTGCCCTGCACCCCCAGAAGCCTGTGTGCCTGGGTCAGAGGCAGCCTGGAAAGCAGGGCCACATGACCTCTGCCGGCAGCTCCACCTGGGAAGGGGTGCAGGGATTGGGTTCCCAGGAAAGCCAGGCGCTGCCTGACCAGTACTGTCTGCCTTGTGGATCACAGGCAAGGGCTCAGCCCTTACGAGGACAGGCCTTGGGGGTGACTCTTCTCCTGTGAGCATGAAGCTGGAGGGAAAACTGGTGGGCTGAGCACAGCAGTGAGCCCCATGCCCTGCACCTCTGCAGAGAGAGGGTACCGGTGTTGGGAAGGGGTGAAGAAGCCCTGCACATTCTTGCTGCCACCTACCAGCATGCGGACAGAATGGCTTGCACAACTCTGCTTTCTCAGGCTGGCATCTGTAATGGGCTGAATTGTGTGTCCCCCAAATCCATGTGTGGAAAGCCTACCCCCAGTACCTGAGAATGTGACTGTATTGGAGATAAGGTTTTTAAAAAGGTAATCAGGTAAAATGAGATCACTAGGGGGCCTACTCCCATCAGACCGGTCCTTAGAAGAAAAAGAGGTTAGGACAGACATACGGAGGGACCATGTGAGGACAACGGGGAGAGACCTGGGGAAATCAGCACCATGCACACCTAGATCTCAGACAATAAATGTCTTGTTTACGTGCCCACCCCATGACACTTAGTAACAGTAAGCGAATACAGTATCTTTTGTTGTTGTTAATCCTCACCCAAGGATATTTTTTCCATTGACTTTTAGAGAATGTGGGGGGAGAGAGAGGGGGGAGACAGACATGATTCCTTCCCACCCCCCCCCCCACACACACACAGGACGGGGCAAACACTGAAAATCGAACCTGAGACCCTTTGCTATGACCACACCAACCAGGGCTGAATACAGTATGTTTTAAAAAGAAGAGCATGGCTCCAGGCAAACAGCATGCTGATGCAGACAGAGGCCACTGCAGTGGCCCTAGGCAGCCTTGGTGCCTCCCTGCTTCGTGCTGCGGTCTTTCTCTCCTGGCTGTTACTCCTGGAACAATTTACAGGTCACGGTTCGATTCCCATCAGGGCACATGCCCGGGTTGCAGGCTTAATCCCCAGTAGGGGGTGTGCAGAAGGCAGCTGATTAATGATTCTCTCTCATCATCGATGTTTCTATCTCTCTCTCCCTCTGCCTTCCTCTCTGAAGTATGTATGTGTGTACACACACACACACACTAGAAGCCCAGTGCACAAATCCTGGCCTGGATTGTGAGAGGGCACAGTCAGATGCTACCAGTTGGAGCATCAGCCCCACGGCGATCAGTGAGCATCATAGCAACTGGTCAAACGGTTGAACACTCGGACACTTAGTATATTAGGCTTTTATTATATAGGATTTTTTTTTAAGAGAAAGGCCTGGATGGACAATGGTGGAGGGGTGTTGGGCTGACCCTGAGCTTCCTTAAAACCCACAGCTCTGGAAGCTGCTCACTCCTTCCCTGTCCTTTTTAAAGTCAACAAGCCTCTTGGTGAGTCTGCAGAGCTGCCATAGTCTCCACACCAAGCCCTCTGGCTCTTCCTTGGGAGGAGAACCTGGACAGGAAATGAACTCTGAGGCTCGGCGGGTCATACATTTCTGAGGTCTGGTTAGAATGCCCATGTATCCTCCAAAGCAACAATTAAAAGTCAGCAAAAGTCAACAGTCTTACAGACGTAGGCAGCATGGACACTGCACTGTGGAGGCGGGTTGGAGAACATGTCCAGGTGGGTGGCAGACTCCAACCCACAGCCTGTGGCAGAGGGCACAGATCCCCAAGCTGACAGTCAGGCCCATCTCCAAACGACATCAGATTCTAGCGCATAGAAACGAGACAAGGTGACACCTCCAGTTCAAGAAGAGGAAAGAGCAGGTGCAGCCGGCCCAGATGATTTGTTTTTCCAGAGTCGAGTCGTGTAAAAGGGAAGATGACATATAGATGTGTGGGGGCCAGGGCGAACTGCCTGCATGGCCCTTGCCTGCCCAGGGCAAGCTGGCACACAGCGGAAGTATGCTGGCAAACTGTGGCCTGGAGTTCTTCCATTGTTTTTTTCTCACAATCACTTAGCTCATGTTTCCTTCATACAAGTATTGCATATTGTAAAGTATATGAACTCTGATACTCAGCATGGAAACACATTTCTGTGCCCCAATTAAATAGCCAAATAAGTCCAATGAATAAACCAATCCTGAAAATGCAAATAAAACCGGTTTCTATGAGAATATATAGATGTGTCTATCTAAGATAGTCTTAGAGTATCTCCTTGTGCACACACCTCGCCTTGTCTGTGGACCACATTTTCATTCCCAATAATCTGGTGACCACCAGCCTGGTGGGCATCCAGCCACATTCTCCCTCAAGTGTCCAGACACGGACAGAGCTCCTCGCCACTGGGTGCCAGCGCTGCTGGCTGCTCCCTGGAGCTCCACCTCTCTTCCTCCCATGCTTTTCTGTTGGTACAGGAACAACTACAATGTCGTACAAATGTCCTTATGATGTGGCAATTAATAGTTAATAGACTATGGATGAAGGGCCATCTTCTCAGGAAGTTGTCTTTCTAGAACAGACAAATGCTTGCTGAGAGCTCTCGGGATGGCAGGCCCAGTGCCGACTCTGCTGCTGCAGTCCCTCAGCGCCTATCCAGCAGGACCATGCTCAGTGTCACATCTAGGACTGAGGGGCTGGACATGTTCAATCACGCAATGACAAGCATAAGAGAAGGATGCCCGTCCCTTCTGCCTGAGGGGCCAGGGAGAGGTGAGTGAAAGGACTGGGGATGCTGGCAGGCTGTGGCGTTGGTGCAGGATTCAGTGTGGATATGCGCCCGCACCCACGCACCTCACCGCGCTCACCACTGAGTGCTCAGCACCCCAACCCGCCCCAAGAGGCATGGTGGAAGTGCTGGCCCTGGGATGCCCTCCACACAGAGGCCAAGGTGGGACATACTCCCAGGTCCTGCCTCCAGCCCTGCTGCAGCTGAGGCCTCCCTGAGGAAGGGTTGTTACTCACTCCTTTTTATTTCTTGGTTCTGATGTCTTCATGTGAGCCCTGCTGACCCTGGAGAGTCTGTTCCTCATACCAGTATGCAAACCAACATGGCTGTCACACCATCCTCCCCTCTCCCTCCACAACCAGGGCAGCTAGCCCCTACCTGCTCACCCGGCCACGCCCACTGATCCCCAGGGAAAGGCCCTGCCCACTCCTCCCACTGTGCTGCGTGGCCTGCTTCCCCTGGTGGCCCGAGTGCCTGCCTCCAGCTGGCAGGGTCTGTGAGGATAAGGACTTCTTTGTCCATGACAGTCGTTCCATGTCGTGTGTACTTAGTAGTGGCTGCCAGGAAAGGGGGCCTTGGGGGTCTCTGCGGCCCAGGCCCACGGCCATGCTCCCTCTCTACTGGACCTTCAGTTCTACCGAAATCTACACAGTCCTCTCATCCCCTGTGGTATCAGTATTCGGCGTCTCTGGAAGTGACTGGAAGAAAAGGCTAGGTCATCTTAGAGTTAATCTTGCAATGACTGTGAAAATTGACACAAATGTTACTTCCAAACATCAGGCAAGATTAGCACCAATGATGGTCAGGCATGCACATGTGTGTGGCCCCTTACACACACATCTGTGGCTGTCTCCCACCCTGGGACCGTCTCCAGCAGGCCTAGGACTGGAGAACCCAGTATCCCTGCATACCCCTGCGACCCGGTAAAGAAAACACTTTGACTTTATAGGCCTTCAATTAGCTCCCAACTTGGACAAAAATACAAAGAGACGCCTGACCCGGCCCACACCACAGCCCTTCTCCGGTGCTCTGAGTGAGTATGGACCTGGCTCCCAAAGCCAGCAGCACTGGGCTCTTTCCCCATGTCCTTGTGTCTACTTGCTGCTGAATTCACCTTCATCAGTATCTTTGTGGTTGGCCTTTAATTATTTTTTCAACCCTAAGAAAAGAGCCACTAACCACTGGAGCTCCCACAGGAAGTTCATGCCATGCCCACGCCCCTTGCCAGCATGCTCCTCACCTGGCCCCTAGACCAAGTTGACTTTGGGAAAAAGTCATTTTCTTCAAGCAGGGGCTGCCCCTCAAGACCAATCACAGGGAAGAAAGCAGAACCGAGCCGGCTCCTCACAGCACCTCGTGCATACGAACGGGCCGCCAGCTCTCTGCACTGACTTCACTTACACCCTCTCTGCGGCCCCCAAATCCCAGCTGCTGATGTTTTCCCATAACCTAAACTTTCGCTCCACAGAACTCGTCCTTGTCCAAGAGTATTTATACTCTCAGTAATGGAGGGGCTCGTTATTTACGCTGCTTGTTTAAACAGTAACCAGATTGTTTAGGGTTGGCACGTCTGGGCGGGCGGGTCTGCCGTCTGTGGAACACCACGCAGAGCCACACACTCAACGGAGCCAAGTCAATGGACAGAGGGGAAATTATGATGTGAGAAAGGGTCTTTGTGAATTGTAAACAGGCCTCCACTGTGGGGCCTGCCTTCTGGATCCTGGAGTAACCACACGGCAATGGGATGTCAGAAACACCAACCACACAAACTCTGCCTCCTGCCTGCAGCCCAGATGACTCCATCCCCCACCCTAGCTGCACGACACACTCAGTACAAAGCCAAGGTCCATTGTTAGAATGTTCTCTGAATAGGCCTGCACCCCCTTCACCTCCCATCACAGCCCTGCAACCCTCAGGACAGAGCATTGGCGACCAGGAGCATGAGGTGACCATAGCCCCAACTTAGGGGAGGCCTGGGATTTGGGGAATGGCCGGGTCCCCACGGACACAGTGAGGAAGCCAGCAAGCTGAGAGCCTGCTAGGCAGGCAAGTGCTCCATGGTCATCTATGTTGTATTTTCCTTCCACACAGCGAAGAAATTGGAGCGCCTGCCCAGCCTGCGCAGCCAAGCCCCTGGGAGTGGGACAGCACAGTCAACCTTTGATTCCAATCACCTTCCTGGGGTCTCCCTCAGTGACTGCAGAGAAGCCAAGGAGACATGATTCCTGAATATGTAACAAAAACATGGCAACGTAAGCCAGTGATTTCCAACCTTTCTCATCTCATGGCACACATAAACTAATTACTAAAATCCTACAGCACACAAAAAATATACTTTTTGTCAATCTGACAAAAAAATTAGGTATTATTTTTATTCATTCACACTGAGCGGTTATTGTGTTGGCTGTTGACCTTTTTTCTGCCCAGGGCCACTTGGATATTTATAACATCATTTAAGGGCCAAATGATCAATTTAAAAATTAATGTGCTAAACTTGGTCAGATATTTAATTCTCCCCTACTGCCTGGACAGGACTAGACTAAGTGATTTCACGGGCCTTGTATGGTCCTAGGGCCGGACGTTCCCCAGCCCTTATCTAAGGGGAAGAAGTTAGTGCCCTGACTCAATAGTCAAGTGCCATGTGTGTTAAACATTCTTGAGGCCAATGGTTGAAAACGGCTGCTCTAAGCAATACTCCTACCACAGGCCAGCTGTTGGTGCCACACTCTGGACCCATAAAAAAGAGTGAACATCTTCCTCCACACCCCCAACTCCTTCCCTGTCAGGTGAGTGGCAGGACTCCTCCTCCTCCCAAGGATCTTAACAGCAGTGAAAGATAACTGAACTACCAGGAACAAAGAATGGGGCATTTCTTGAGTAACAAACACCTGTAGTGTGGCTGTAAAATTAGTATGTGGGCTTTGGAATTTAAAATACAAAACAAAGAAAACAACACAGACCCAGCCCCTGTTGGTTTGAGCTAAACTCAATGGGCACTCCCCTCACCAGCCACTGGCTGCCACATTTGGTGGCAATCTACCCTCCACTCCCCCAGTCACTCAAAGTGCCTGGCGTGTCTGCTCAAAACCGGATGCAGACAAATGGCAACCGTCCTAGATCAGGATCAGTGAATGTAAGCAATTTAAGTCTTCTAGGAAATTGCAATATTCTATTATGTAATAGATTTAAGAAAAAGTTCATGGTTATATAGACTTTGTTTCAAGAAGGAAATCCAGTAATATTAAATAGCCTTTTCCATAATAAATAATACATTTTAAACTCTCTAAGTTTCCCAACATGCTGTAGTAGAAGTAGTGCAAATTCGTGGCATACATAAATGATTTTTCTCTGATGAGCAGTCATTAGTGAGCAGTACAGCTCCCTCTCAATAGCAAAGAAGCCCAGACATTTTCATTCAGAATAGAAGTTATCACATGGTTTGAAAAATAAACTTGAAGGCAATCAGAACATGAGTCAGAAAAGGTGCTTAAAAGAGAACATTAAATATTTACTGGTAACACAAGTACATTTTGCTTAGGACTGAAGCATTAAATCCAGCTCCTGTGGCTTTTGACAGGCTCACAGAGAATGACAGGATTTTCACTAATCCTCACATCAACTGTGTAAATACTGTTCTTAACCAGAAACGGCCTGCTGACTCTCGAAGCGTATTCTTGCCTGAGAACATGACAGCGCCCAGCTGTCAGCCTCTAGGAAACGGATGGTCTCCCTCTAAGTTCAGGCAAACAAGACGTACTTGACCGGACGCCCAAGAAGCTGACAAGAACCACTGCACACAGAGCAGCTCTGGGCCCTTTCTACCTGATTAGAGGAAACCATCAAATCCTGAGGCGATGTCCAGGTGTCTGGGAGACGGTATGTTTCAAAAACCAACGACAACACAAAACAAGCACCACCAATGGGAAGAGGCTGTTCTTTACCTGCCTCCCATGGCCATGATCTAGGAATGTTCATTGTCACAGCCGCTGAGATGGCGCCATCGGGGGAGCTGCCTAAGACTTAGAAAACCTTCTCAGTGATGGTGAGAGCCCACTCTATCCCCCACCCCCCGTGCCCTGCTGTCCCCTGCCTCCTGGCAACCAGGCCAGCAAGAGTCAGCTGCCCCAGCACAGGGCCCGGAGGGAGCCAGCTCCTTCTGCTCCTCACCTACCAACAGGTCCCTGCTTCCACACACAGCCACCAGACCTCTTCAAGAGACAAACCCCATCATGGCACTCCCTTGCTAGCCCTCCAAGGAGCGCCCACCCACTTCCACTAAAGGCCACACCCTTGCCATCCCTGGCGAAGGCAGCCACACTCTGACGAGCAGCCACCTGACTCCCCGACTCTCCTGCACAGGACATAAGTGCTCATGCTTCCTCGGCCCTGTTTCCCAGGAGAAGCCCCTTTCAGCGGGCCTTCTGTGCCCCCCAAAGCCTGCCCTTCATCCCATGCCTCATCTCTCCACCACACCCCTCATTGTGTCTGCACTGCTGTTATTTCTATCCACAACCCCTCCTCAATTTTTCTAGTTGTTTGTCTCCACTCTCCTCCAATAGGATTGGTGGGTCCTATTGTATTCCAGGGAACCAGCATGACAATCCATGGAGGATTTCAACCCGGGAGGAGACCGCAGGGCACCTGGGAGCAGACAGTGACTGTCACCTACTGTGTGTTACTGGTTTTGAGCCCAACTTCAAAATGAAAAGACACATGAGTGGGATTTGAAAGTACTTATATAACTATTCACTAGCAAACTGTACTATTGTAAGTTGATGTTATCTTAACTCTTCTAAAAATGTGACAAAGTGTATTTTAACCTACCACCCCTGCTTTGCACTGAAGGAGACCAAGGCCTATGGGCGCACCAGGGGCTCTGCTGGGCTCCCCTGCCTCCAGCTGCCCTCCCTTCAGCTTCAAACACCAGGGCAACGTTCCTGGAAACTCAGTGCTGGCCAACCCTAGCCTCCATCTTGCCCAGTAGCGGGGCCAGACCTCGGTGGTGTGTCCCCACCTCCCCACATTTGCCCCAGTAGTGAGCTGACTCTTGAGGTACGGAGGCCTTTCAGGGGTCTGGAGATCACAGGGCCTCAGCCACGCCTGAGTGTGGCCAGGTCAGAACCAGCGCAGCTGGAGCCACAGGTGCATGGGCTTCCCTAAGAAAGGAGCCAGAAAAGGGGTTCCCGTCCTGACAGCTATCACCCCACCTTTCTACACTTGGCAGCTACCAGCCAGCCCCAGGAAGGGGCCTCCCGGGGATCCAGGCAGCCTGTGGCCATCTGGTATCCATGGGAACAAAGAAAAGTCAAGGCTGGTTTTAACCACCATGATGAAGATGTACTTAGGGAGTAAAAGCTGAAAGAAATCACCACCCGGAGGGTGTGAATGGGAGGTGGGGAGAAAGCCAGGAAAGGAGGGCTGGCTGTTTCAGGGTGTCAGCTTTTGTTCAGACCTAATCCAGACGACCTTAAAATCATGGGGTGGGGGAGAAGGGGAGAGCTTGGGCACTGGTCCACGGTGCCTTTTACAAAGCATTTCCTCTTCTTGGGACCAAAACTGTGATCACATGAGCCTTTGCTTTTCTAAATTCCATGTCTGTCTTTGTATTTCTGCCAAACTAAATCAATTTAGCGTGTGGAACCTTAAAGACTCAGGACTCCCTCACTCAGGCTCCAAGCCTGACTTTTTCCCTGGAACACGGGCAGCATTCGTGCAGGTTTCACACGCCCTGCGATCACACCCTCTAATTATTCAAACCTGTGTCACAGAACTGCAAATTACTCCGTCCAGAGCTGACAGAGAGCTATTCTTGAATAAGCACAGCTAAGTATCTGTCTTTCACTCAAGTCAGGCAGAAAAACTCCCCCGTTTTGCAGCAGCATTCCCAGGGCACTCGTATCTCTGGTGATACCTTTAACCTGGGCCCTATTTCCTGCACCTACCACACCCACAGCCTCCCACACTGAGACTCCCGCCTGGACACCAGGTGCACTGTCCACAGAGACTCCAGGTGGAGGAGGAAGAGGGTGTTGCAAGGACCCCCTGCCCAAGCAGTTATAGAGTCTAACTCTTTGTGGACAAAAGGGCCGCATGCTAGCCTGCAAACTCAGGGAAGGCCTGCCTGGCGGTCTTGAAAACTCTAAGAACTAAAGTGACCAAGCACAAAGTACGGTCTGAAATTAAACTTTAACTAAAGCAGTTATGGTGAGTAATCACCTCCTAGGGCTGGTATCTCTCCTGACAAGGTCAATCTTTACCTTAACTGAGCTTATTGTCTTTTTGCATTTGAGATTACACATCCTTGAAATGTCAGGGTAACTTGTGACTTCCCTTTCTTCCGGACTCCTCAGGGGCACAACAAAATGCCCTGGGCGCCAGGACAGAGACCACAAATGCCCTCATTGTTATTGTTATCATGTTAATTGTTGTCTGTTAACTATCCTGCACCTACCTAAGCAAAAGAAGCATGTGTCTATCATTTTATTCTTTATCCAAACCCAGAAGTTTCCCCGCTTTGCTGTCACCCGCCTCTCCAATCTATTACACCAAGGGATTTCATGTAACCCACCTACATCTCCCACTTTGATTGAAATGTATAAAAACGGGTGAAAGACTGCCATTCTCTGGAGCATTATCCCAATTCCTTGAGATTCTGCTTCCTGGCAATTGTTGACAGTTTGGCTCAAATAAACTCACAAAAAATTCTTTACAAGTTTGAATGTTTTTGCATTAATACCTTCTATAGAAAGAGAAAGCCAAGGGTTAAAGGCAATGAGAGAATCTTAAAAGCAGCAAGAGAAAAACAGTTAGTAACCTACAATGACTGTCAGCTGATTTCTCAACCGAAACTTTGCAGGCCAGAGGAAATGGCAAGAAATATTCAAAGTGATAACTAGCAAGAACCTACAGCCAAGATTATTCTACCCAGCAAAGTTCTCATTTAGATCGAAGGCCAAATGAGGAGCTTCACAGACAAGAAAAAGCTAAAGGATTCCATTACCACCAAACCAGTATTATATGAAATGCTGAAAGGGTAGAGATTAACCAAAAATCTTATACGCATACTGCGGGCCCAATGCACGAATTCATGCACCTTGAAAAGAACTATGGAGTGTGAGGCTGTGGAGGGGCCAATCCTCCTCACCCCTGCCCAGCCCCTACTGCAGTGACCTCCCTACCAGCAGCCCTGCTCCTACCACCGCTGCTCCTACATGGCACCAGCTCTGTTCACACCCGCTGATGGTGTGGAGTAACTGGGGCCAGTGCCAGCAGCAGGTGTGAGCGGGCTAGAGCTATCAGCAAGTGCAGCAAGTGCAAGAGGCAGCTGCTCGTCCCAATAGCGCCTCAAGAGCAGGGGGATGTGGAGAAGCTCTGAGGGGCGATTAGGGCTGGCAGCTGCCACTTGCACCCAGTGATGGTGCAGAGCTATCGGGGCCAGCATTGGGCGCTGGCAGTGGGTGCGAGTGGCAGCTCTTGACCCTGCAGCAGGTGTAAGTGGGGCCGGTGCCGGCAACAGGTGCTAGTGCTGGTGGAACCATGGTGCACAGGAGCAAAGAATTTTCAGTAACCACCAGAGGCTTGCCTTGACAGCAACCAGTGCCCCACCTTGGTCTAGCACCCCCTCTAACCTGCTCCAGCATCCCACTGTGTTTGATGCCCATCATGTTTTGTGCTCTGCACCTGCTGCCAATGCTGGCCATGTTCCACACCACGCCCACCTGGAGGTAGCGCATGTCATAGTGACCGGTTGTTCCATCATTCGGTCTATTTGCACATTAGGGTTTTATATATATAGATATGCATTACCTATGGACCCAGACAATAGGGTAGTAAAGGCCTGGGGTGGGGCAAGAACTGGATGGAGAAGGGAACTGGGGGGTAAAAGAAGGGCATCTGTAATGTTCTCAAAAATAAAGATATTTTTATTTTTACTTTTTAAAATAAATCTTTATGGTTCAGATTATTACATTTGTTTTTCTTTTTTCCCCCATATCTCTCTCTCCCACCTGGTTCCCACCCCACCCTCTGCCCTTACCTCCCCCACATTGTCCTCATCCATAGGTGTATGATTTTTGTCCAGTCTCTCTCTGCATCCCCCTCACCCCTTACCCCTGAGAATTGTTAGTCCACTATCTTTTTATGCCCCTGATTCTATTATATTCACCAGTTTATTCTGTTCATCAGATTTTCAATTCACTTGATTTTTAGATTCATTTGTTAATATTTATTTGTTGTTCATAATTTTTATCTTTACTTTTTTCTTCTTCTTCCTCTTCTTCAAGAGTATCTTTCAGCATTTCATATAATATTGGTTTGGCAGTGATGAACTCATTTAGTTTTCTCTTATCTGTGAAGCTCTTTATCTGCCCTTCAATTCTGAATAATAGCTTTGCTGGATAGAGTATTCTTGGTTGTAGGTTCTTGCTATTCATCACTTTGAATATTTCTTGCCACTTGCTGCTTTTAATATTCTCTCTTTGTTTTTTACTCTTGTATTTTAATGATGATATGTCTTGGTGTGGTCCTCTTTGGATTTCTTTGGGGTTCTGTGCACTTCCTTGACTTGTAAGTCTATTACTTTCACCAGGTGGGGAAAGTTTTCAGTCATTATTTCTTCAAATAGATTTTCAATATATTGCTGTCTCCTTCTCTGGCACCCCCATAATTCTGATGTTGGTACGCTTGAGGTTGTCCCAGAGGCTCCTTACACTATCTTCACATTTTTGGATTCTTTTTGCTTTTCTAAGTTGAGTGTTTTCTGCTTCTTTGTATTTCAAATCTTTGACTTGATTCTTGTGTCCCTCTAGTCTGCTGTTAGATCTCTGTATAATATATATATTTTTTATTTCAGTCAGTGTATATTTAATTTCTAGTTGGTCCTTTTTTATCTCCTCTTGGTTCTTGCTAAATTTATCCATTTTTTTTAGGAAATTCTTAAAAAACATATAACTCTATAGGTTTTGAACTCTATATCCAGTCATTGGTTTTCCTCCATTTCTTTCGTTTGTGATCTGTTCCTTTGTCTCCGCATTTTCGCTGCTTCTCTGAGTTTGTAGAGTAGCTTTGTGTCCTATATGGCCCATTAGCTCCGCCTCCCCAGTTACCTGAGGTGGACATTCTTGGTACTCCCCTTTGTGGACTGTGTGTACAGTCTTGTTGTAGTTAAGTCTTGATTGTTGTTGATATCACTGGGGGAGAATTGACCTCCAAGCCAAATTGGTTGTGAGGATCAGCTGTGTCTGCACCCAGAGAACTTCTGTGCTAGACTCAGCCCTGTGCTGGGCTTGGATGTGACACAGTCTTAGGGCTGAGCAGACAGTCTTGGCTTTGCGTTAGCCCTGCCCTACATGGCAGCCCCTGGGTCTCAGTGTTCCTTGGTAATTGCTGCAGCCTTCTCTGTGCGCATATACATGCACCTCCAGACCTCTGCCTTTCCGGCTCCCCTGAGTTTCTGTGCACTCCAGGGACCCATATGAGTCTGGGTCCCCAGGGTCTCGCCTAAAACTAGGGTTCAGTGCAGTCAGACCTGGATTTCAGTGCAATTGGGAGGTTGTTTTCCTCATGCTAGAGAAAGCCCGGGACACAATCAGCACTCAGTCCTCTTTGTGCGCACCTCCAGACCTCTGCCTTTCGCAGCTCCCCTAAGTTTCCCTGTACTTCTCCCTTCTCATGACAGTCCAGATTTCCCCCATATGAGTCTCGCCTGGAAGTGAGGTTCAGTGCAGTCAGAAGTGGGGTTCAGTGTAGTCGAGAGTTTCCGTCTCCCTCCCGCTAGAGCAGTGGTTCTCAACCTTCCTAATGCCACGACCCTTTAATACAGTTCCTCATGTTGGGGTGATCCCCAACCATAAAATTATTTTGTTGCTACTTCATAACTGTAATTTTGCAACTGTTAGGAATCGTATCTGTGTTTTCCAATGGTCTTAGGCGACCCCTGTGAAAGTGTTGTTCGACCCCCAAAGGGGTCGCGACCCATAGGTTGAGAACCGCTGCACTAGAGGAAGCCAGCCAGACCCTCTGCCACCCGTCCTCTTCACGTGCCTGTCTCTTACCTCAGCTTTTTACAGCTCCTCTGAGTCTTCCTGAGCCCCTCTCTTTCCTTCTAGTTGTAGAATTTCCACTCAGCCAGTTTTTCCTGTGGTTCTGGATGGTGTCCATTCTGTCTTTTAGTTGTAATTTTGAAATTGTTGTGCAAGGCAATAGTTTAGGTGTTCACCTATGCCGCCATCTTGGTTTCGCAATAAAGATATTTTTAAAATAAAAATTTAATATACAGGCAGCACCACCAGAGAGAGAGAGAGAGAGAGAGAGAGAGAGAGAGAGAGAGAGAGAAACAGAGAGAGAGAGAGAACAACTTAACACCACGGCCCCAGTGGTTTTTGATATTCATGTTCTGAAACCTAACCCCAATGTAATAGTGCTAGGAAGTCATGAATGAGACAGGCCCTTATAAAAGAGACCCCGGAGATCCTGATCTGGGTTCCACTATGACAGCTCACATGTCACAACATCAGGCACCTCAATTCCAACTGCTGTGCCAGCCACCAGGTAGGGGACACCTGTGTGCACCTCTAGAGCTACCAGAGCCCTGGTTTCTTCATGGGAAAATCAGGGGAGGGGCAAGACCAGAGGAGTGCCTGTGCACTACAGCCGGTGGGAATGGAGCAAGGCCAATGCCACAGCCCCACAGAGCCGGGAAGGCAGAAACTCTCTGCCTGGGGCAGAGAGAACAGGAGAGGACAAGAGTGCCCCATGCAGAGGGGGCCACACTGGGCAATAGAAGTGGTTCCCATCGTCCCCCCTATGCTCGGACTCTGTCCTCTGGGCTTTCGTTTTCTCAGGTAGAGCCGCAGGCAAGGCTGCCTCCATACCGGCCATACACGAGCCACCTGCACGCGCCACATATGGGCCACCTGCACGGGTCACCTGCACAGACCACGCAGGGGCCACCTGCACGGGCCACCTGCACAGGCCACGCATGGGCCGCCTGCACAGGCCACGCAGGGGCCGCCTGCACAGGCCACGCAGGGGCCACCTGCCTGGGCTGCCTGCACAGGCCACGCATGGGCCGCCTGCACAGGCCACACACAGGGGCCACTTGTCTGCCTGGGGGCACCGGTCCAGCATGATGTTTTTGGTTTCCCTCTGGGGCTTTTATCCAAATGCTCCAGGATTCTAAACTGCCTTTGGCTCTCCTGTGTGAGCCCACTCCCCTCGCATAGAGCTGCCACTGCCCTCGCTGTCTCTTAGAGGCTCTGCAGTCCTGGCCACCAGCTCCTGGCACCAGCAATGCCACCCTCCTGGGCAGCAAAAGCGATTTTAGGGCAGGCATCTGGAGATAGTGAGATGGCTTGCAGGAGGGTGTGAAAGGGAAAGGAAGAACTTGTATGACCAGATCCAGACTACATATGAGCCCCTCAGACCTGCCTGAGGTACCGATCGCCAAGGCACTTGGCGCGGTGCCCCGAAGAGGGAGAAGTGTCAGCCCAGTGCTGCACAATCTAAGTGAGCAGGTGGGATCATGTCCCCCAAAACTCATGTGCTGAAGCCCTAATCCCTCGCATAGCAAAACATGGCCTCCCTTGGGGAGGGGCCTTCACAGAGATCAAGTCATTTTGGTAGGCCTCATCCAAGATGACAGGAGGAGTGTGCAGACAGACACCCAGAGGGAAGGAAGGCAGTGGAATGCCCAGGATGACCACCATCTGCAAGCCCAGGAGAGGGGCTCAGAAAGCCCAAACCTGCCCTCCTGGGACTGCAGCCTCCTAGCCTCCAGACACTGGCAGATGCTCCACTGTCGAAGCTGGCCAGCCTGCACTTGTCACAGCGGCCTGAGCTGACCCACACAGTGTGTGCCCAGCACTCACACTGCCTGTCAGTGCTGCTCAGTGTCCTCTTCAGTTAAGATACATTTCCCTCCACCACAGCCATCACTTTGCTCAACCCCTTCCATACTGCACTGCCTGCTCAGAGACAGCGCAGGCAGCTGTTATCCCCTGTGCACCTCTCTGGTCTCAGTCCCTGTTATCCCCCTCCCCCAACCAGTGGCTGGAGACTGGTCAGGTGTCCCACTCCACTCACACAGGCACAGCCAACGAACGGCCTGGGTGTGCGCTTGGCCGCCTACTCCCTCAAGCACCAGCTTAGCACAGACTTTCATTCCAGAACATACATCCCTTCTCTGGGGAAGACCTTCCACCTGACCTCAGGGACCAACCTCGCCTGGACTCCGGGGTGCCAGGAAGCCCAGGCCCAGCTCACCCCAGGCCCATGATAGGCTCTCGGACCCTCACTTGCAGGATAGAAGGCAGATGGCCCTGGGCCCAGGTCTCAGAAAACAAAGTCCCCTTGCTCCGTGCACTCCCAGCTTCAGTCCCCGGGAGGCTGAGGGCAGGTGGAGCTCAGCAGGCCTCTGGCCCACAGGGCGGGACTGGGGGCTGCGCTGGTTGCCTGTTAGGTCCTATTAGGATCTGACGTTCACAAGTTCTAACGAAGGGAAACTATATTGTGATTTAACTCAAATCTACCTATGAAATAGCTAAGAAAACAGGTGCACTATACAAACAACGGGAAAATAAAATAGGAAGACAAAAGCAAACAAACAAAAAACGAGCATGGATTGGACTGGATGTTCCTTGTGAGCAAGGCCAGGGCTTGTACTTCTACATCCCCTGACCACAAAGCCAAAGACGGCACAAGGTGCTGCTCAGACACCTATTCCAACCCTCAGGGCAGAGCTGGTCCGCTGTCCTCAGAGACCACGCTCGTCCCCATCAGAACAGCTGCCCCGCCCCAACCCCATGTGTCACTGTCTCGCTCCACCAAGGGGCACGGTCCCAGGAGCTCTCGGTGGGCCCCACAGGAAGGCCTGGGAGCTGCTGAGCAGCAGGACAGCAGGGTCTCAGCAGTCCTTCCAGCCCAGAAACTCCAGCCGCCTGCAGGGAAAGCAAGACCTAGTAACTAATTCTTCACACATGAACAAAACAGTGGGGGGAAAATTCCAGGTCACATTAAACACTTTGCTAATATGAATTGCCTCCCAAAGGTGAAATACTGTCATGACTGCCATCCCACGGCCACTGACGGTCTTCTAAGGTTTCCTTAAACCAGCAGTCGCCAACCTTTTGGACCTCACTGACCACCAGTGGCCACACTGAGGCTGAGTAGAAAATCTGACAGTTAAGGGTAGGCCTGGCCAACCCTCTGAGGCTTATACAGCGGACCTACTCCACGGACCAGCAGCGTATCCATGGGACAGCAGCTTCTCCACGGGACGGCAGCCACCTGCCCACACCCAGGACAAAGAGACCGATGCTGTCTGGGCCTGCCAGATTGTCCTCTTGCGTGCCTAAGGTCACAGGTGATGGCACCTGCTCTGAGGTGTGCCTGGGACAGCGAGGTGGGTTGACAGGGTCAGGATAGAGTTCAGATGGCTTGAGGCCAGGCCAGCCCAGCTTCCGATAGGGAGGCGGGAGGGATGCAGAGCTCCTGAAAACAGAAGCGGGGGTTAAGGGGGTCCCAGGAGGCCCAGTGCACGCTGCAGAGAGGTTCCGTGATAGCCTAAAGACCTTGCCACTGTGACTCCCTGAGGAGGGGAGTCACCCAGGTGTGTGAATACACACTAACCTCACTAGAAATGATAAAGCAAATGGACAAATTATTTCTAGCTGTGAACCTCTAATTGGGGGCAAGCGGGTGGCGCTCTCCCTCTCTCAGAAATGTGTTTCATTAAGGAAACATGATTTTAAATACATAATGTCAAATGGTCCCTGAACCCAGAATCTAGGGTCCCTGCTTTCCAGCTTCATATTTCAGTGTGTAACGTAAAATCGGCTCTTCCTGATGCCCAGGAGAGTGGACCTGGACAGCGAAGAAATGAGAGGAAGCAGCTTTAAAGCATCACCATGAAACAGAAACCCAAACTGGGAAGTAGGGAGTGCATGAAAGTAGAGAGAATTGGGATAAGAGACACTTTGCCGTAGAAATGACTAAATTAGCCTATCATCAGTATACAGCCTGCCATGCAGTAATTCACTCATTCCAATGGTGAATTAGAACTGGGATTATGTGCACAAAGTCACAATTTTTAAAAACATGTTTTTCCTGGGGCTGACCCCAGAGAGGCTGAGACGATGTGCGCCAGTGGCCCCAGCGCACAGGCGCCCACCACTAGTCCTGCTCCTGCCCTTCCCGGGATCCTGTTCCTGCCACCCCAGGTCCTGCTCCTGACCCCCTCCCCGGGGTCCTGCTCCTGCCCACCAGGGGTCTGGGTCCTGCCCGCCTCAGGGTCCTCCTCCTGTCCCCCAAAGTCCTGTTCCCCCTCCTCCCCGGTTGTGGGGAAACGTCTCACTGCTGGTCTGAGACGGGCGCTCCCTGCTGCCAGACAGGCAGGATGGCCCACACAAGTAGTGCCAGTCAAAAGCACACAGGTGCTGGCCTGAAGCACTCCAGTGACTGGCTGTGTCAGGAAGAAGAAAATGACTTTGGGCCCTGGCTCAATGGATAGAGCATCAGCCTTCAGACTGAAGGGTCCCGGGTTCGATTCTGGTCAGGATACATGCCTGGGTTGCAGGCTCGATTCCCAGTGGGAGACATGCAGAAGGCAGCCAATCAATAATTCTCTCTCATCATTGATGTTTCTCTCTCTTTCCCTCTCCCTTCCTCTCTGAAATTAATAAAAAAATATTTTTTAAAAATGACTTTAAGTACTTATGATACATTGAGGTTTTTTTTTTTTTAAATCATCAGTTCTTAATGGTTCTCAAAAATTGGGATAAGGAGACTGTACGCAGTAGAAATGACTAAATTAGCATATCATCAGTAAATGGCCCAGGCACAAGCCCTGAGCAAAGTGTGCAGCACAGACTGCTCAGCCGCCAGGTGGGAGACAACACTTGGAGGTGAGCAGGCAGTCTCCACACACGATCCATGCATCTCCCCTGCCCGTGGGACCACTGCCCTCCACATGGCAGGCCAGGCCTGAGTGCACAGCTCCCGCTCTCCATGCTCGGCCACCACTGGTCCAGTGTCCTACCTAAAGGCAAGTCCAGGGAACAAAGGAACCAGCAGGGCCCCTGGAGGAGGAGCTGCAGCTGCAGAGGGGACCCTGTCTGTACAGACTTGCCAGCCTGGGCTCTCCATGCCCAGATGTCAGAGATGAGAAAGTGTACAGGAGGGGTGTGGTTCTGGGTTAAGGAGACCAAATTATTATAAAAACCCAGCCAACGAGTGGAGCAGGACTGGATCCGTTTTGAGAAGTCCGAAGGAACAAAACACTCTGTGGAGACCTGGAGAAGATTGAACAACTAATACCCATCTGGGAGGCCACAGGACTGCCCTCCCCATGCTGGCTGCCTGTGAAGAAGATCAGTGCTCTAGGAGGCGGGCTGTTTTACAAAACATCCTGGGGCTGAGAAGCTGGAGAAAGAGGCTGAGAGTTTATTAAGGGAACTTACACAAGGCACGTGCTGGCACAGCTGAACACACGGCTGTCCCAAGTCCAAGACAGGCGCCTAGGGGCTCAAGGATATAAGGGCAGTACTGGGGCAGGACGGCCCAGACGATGTCTGCGGGGAGAGGGAGATGCAGCCTGCATTCTGGCCCGGATCTAGGAGGACCTGGCACACAAGGGTCCAGGTCCATCGTGGAACAGTCTCCCCTCACATGGATGCTCAAGTATGAAGTGGGAGAAATATCATGATGTCAACAGCTTGTTTTAAATAATTCAGCAAACAGTTTTATAAAATGGGGAGAAAGAGAACAAGAAGCATGGCTTAACATTAAGGATTGCTGACGTTGGGTGGAGAGTTCAGGGGTGTCTGCTATAGTATCTTTCAACCATTTTACGTACTCAAACTTTCACAACCAAAAGACAAGGGAAATAAAAAGGCCCCCTGGGCCAGGGTGACTGCAGTGGGCTTCCCAGGGTATCCAGGTGTGTAACACCCCAGAGCTCCCAGCATCCGGAAACTGGGACTCAGCGGGCACTGCCACTCGCCGCCCTCAGGGGCTCGGTGAGCTTAGTGGCAGTCTAGGTAGAGGCTGAGATGAGGTCTTACCACCTGCAGACTCCCTTACACACTCCCCTCCCTGGGCTCCCGCAGGAAGACGCCAGCCACTGCAGACCAGGAGGCGCTCTTTCAGCGAGGCCTCTGGCGAGCCACGTGCAGGGCGTCCCTCTTCAGGACTCAGTGCGTTCAGGACATCCACTTATAAGAGCCATTTACCCAAACCACAGCAGGCAGGGGCGACTGGACGCAGCATAATCCCTGTTGCCACCCTGCAGGGAGTACGCTCGGGCAGCCACACTGGGTGCCACCTGTGCTGAGGCAGCAGTCCCAGTCCTTGTATGTGGCTCCCCAGTTTCCTTGGCAAGAAACAGGGTGTTGGGTCACACACACACACACACACACACACACACACACGGCTGTCAAGGGGGGGCAGGGCGCAGTGGGCATGGAACTGGCCATGTGTTTGCAATTAGTAAGCAGCCCGCTTGGCAGAAGGGAAGGGCCTGGCAAGGCCTCTTGCCAGCCATATTCTCTTCTCTGCCAAAGCAGGGCCCCTTTAACCCAGGGACCAGCGCTGCCCACAATGCCCTGAGGACTCCCCAGCCCTCGGGCCTTCAGGAAATGAAGGAAACAGGGAGGTCTGGGCTTCAGTCCTGGGC
The DNA here is from genome assembly GCA_011751065.1 of Lasiurus cinereus. Taxonomy (NCBI): domain Eukaryota; kingdom Metazoa; phylum Chordata; class Mammalia; order Chiroptera; family Vespertilionidae; genus Lasiurus; species Lasiurus cinereus. Next base: position 198,502 of record JAAGEH010000381.1, read on the forward strand.
CCCAGTCAGGCAGGCCACATGGCTGAGCCCTAACCCTACATGTTTCTGGGTGACCTCCTGGAAACCAGTGACAAATAAAATGTCTTTCAGACAGCGGGGACAATCAGTTAAGCACACACATCTGCTCCCAGCCCTGGCAGCAAGTCGTAATGCACAGAAGCTATGAAAGAATCCCATGCCCGTGTGGAAGGAAGCCGTCAGTGAGCAAATGACTGCTGACTGGCAGGGACCGCAAACCCCACTATGGCACTCGCCCAACAGAGCGGAGTTGGAGGCAGGGCCTGCGGACCAGGCCAGCCAGGCCGCCAGCAGGTCCTGCTCACATTTAACTGCCTCTGACCACTCTGGGTGAGGAACTAAGGCTCGGGAGACCCCTGAAGTCCTGCGGAGAGACCTGGGGAGGCCACGGCCCAGACTGTTTAGAAAGACATCCAGGGACTATCCGCCGAGACTTGAGGCCGGGGGACAAGGTGCTTTGAAGAAACATCCCAACACCCATCCTGTGGGGAGGCCCCTAAAATGGGGGCACCGATCTCATTTTCATGGCTCTGTATGGGTTGTGAGAGGAAAGGACCGACAGGGCAAAGCTCAGAGGGACCCTCAGTTTGCCAGGGCCACCAGCTGCTGCCCTGGATGTTAGAGGGGAAGGATGAGCAGTCCTTGTTTTACAAGTGCCCTGAAGACAGGCACCGGGGTTAATTTGCATGCGCAGGCACTGAGCCTGAGCGGCTGGGGATGTTCCGCATTGCCCCAGCAGCTCTGGCCCTCTGGGCAGCATAGGGAGGCAGAAAAGCAGCTCCAGGCTGGTAAGAAGGCAAAAAGGCAGCTCTGGACCAGAGCGAAGGCGGTGCCAGCAGCCAGGTGAAGGAAGGTCCATTCTTGCACGAATCTTCGTGCATTGGGCCTCTAGTGTGTGTGTTTGGTTAATATGCAAAGTGTCCCCAAGGGAATTCGACCGGGAGACCAGAGTTCTATCACTCGCTATGATGTGCGCTGATCACCAGGGGACAGCGTAACAAAGAAAGGCCCTGACCGGCAGCCAGAGGCCCAATCAGCCCTGATCTCAGCCAGGCCTAAGGACCCTACCTGTGCACAAATTTTGTGCACCAGGCCTCTTATATTTTATAAATGTGAAAAATCAACAATTACTGTGTTTACATTATGTTTTGAGAAGGGGAGGACTATGAAAGTTTTTTCTCAACTTTGTTCTGATTACTAAAATAAGTCAGCTTTTATAGAAAATTTGGAAAGAACTGAAAAGCATAATGTAAGAACACTAACAACAAAAAATCACCTGCCATACTTTGACCCAGAAAAAAAAAGCACTCAAATTTGAGTGCATTTCTTTCTGACTTCCCAAACTATATTCCTCCACATGCTGACACAAACACTTCTTGTTACAAGGATAGAGTCATTTCTTAAATTGAGCTTTAATCCTGCAATAGAGGCCCAGTGCACAAAAGTCGTGAATGGGGAGGAGGGGATGTCCTTCAGCCCAGTTTGCTCCCTCTCCAATCTGGGACCCCTTGAGGAATATCCGACTGCCTGTTTAGATCACAGACATTAGAAAGTAAACACAGCTGGGCGTGCAGGAGAACTCCATCTATGGCCTCCAGTTCAGCTGACATACGCCCGTGCCCACCTATAAGTAAATCAACTGCACTGCAACCACCTCCCTGAATCGCAGTCCACGTGAGATGAGGGAGATAATACTAAGGCATTCTGATCAGTGTGGGCCACATGTGCACACACGAGCACAACAGGCGGCAAGCACCAGCGTCATCTGTGAGTGTGCCCACAGAGCGGGAAGGGAGAGAAATGCTCAGTAATGAATGAAGGACAGCCAGGTGGAATGCAGGTCAGCCGACAGCTCTTTACCCAATGTGACTAATGGAGTCCACCACACAAAGAGGAAAAGGACATAAAATACTGCACACTTAAAATAAATATTTTATTTTTACCTAAAACATAGAAATAAACGATCATTAATCAGTCCACTGGTTTCTGTTTATGTTAATTTCTTCATAAATCACATATGTTATAATGTGTCATCTATTTCCTGGCTTGGTTCTCTTAAAGTGACATGTTTACATATACCTGTGAACCTGAATACAGGACTCAAATCAATTCTCATTATCATGGATCAAATTTAATGGCAGCTTTTAATGAGTTTCTTCTGTTTTCAAGGCATTGGACCTGAGTGTTTCCTTCCTTTTCTTACTGAACCCACTGCACTATGAATGTGATGAGGTCGTGCATGTGTGAGCCCCCACGCAGGTTTGGGAAGACGCACAGCTAACAGCACACAACCCCCTGCAGAAGCAGAGCATGTGTGTGTGTGGCGGGGGGGCAGCCTTGAGAGTGAAGCTTCTAGTTTATTTTGCCGTCATTAAAAGAATAAGAAAGTATACATACAGATCTGGAAGTGACCAATGTTTATGATGTCATATTAAGAGGGGAAAAAAAACAAGTTTCAAAAGGTGTTCATACAAACACTTTCTAGAGCAGGGTGTGCATATGTGTACAGAAAAAACTGGGAAGATGGATAGCCGGGGCCAATGGGCATGCGCTGGCCTTGGAGATCTGGGAAGGTAGGAATTTACATTACACACTGCTTATGATTTAAAAGTTTTACAAAATTCGTACTTTTACTTTTGCAACATAAGTGTGTTGTCTTTAGGGAAAAGAGTGGGAAAAGGAAATCAAGCATGGGGGATGAACCAAGTTTAGCTAGACAATGGGGAGGCTTGCGTGTTGCACCTCAGAAACATCTGGCAGGTGACAGGACAATGGCAAAGCCGCCGCTTGCTGGCGAGATGGCCCATCTCTGCCCCTAAAAAGACGCTTTGTTGAGAGATAAGCACTAACCCATAATGTCAGAATCAAGAATCCAAACCAGGGATCCCCAGACCAAAGATGCCATATATGGGCTCAGCACATATGTCCTGGCCTGTCTGAATGTGCCAGCAGACTCTGGCCATCTAACTAGTCACCACAGGGCTGAGCTTGAGAACCCAGAGGCACTGGGAGTGCCAGGGACAGGTGGGCTGCCAGTCCATGTCATTCAGGAAGGCAGGGGCAGCCTTCCTAAGGCATTGATACATTTGCTTACTTTAAGATCTAAACATAGTAATTTGCTACTATGAGATGTTAAATTAAGCATTGAGCTGGCAGAAAAGACATAGGTTCCCCCTGTGGTGGCCAGGTCCATGTGGCTGGCTAGAGCCCAGCCTCCCAATCACAGATAAAGGTCCAAGGCTGCACCTGCGATTAGTGTCCACCCCAGAAGCTCTGGTGGGCCTGGCTGGGGAGTAGGCAGGCCGAACAGGGCAGGCTGCCTGCAGAGGAAGGAGCTCAGGTGGCACGCTCAGCCCTCCTCACGCCCACACTATGACCTCCACCACATGAGAGCGGGAACCAATTCAGGGGACAAGTCCCTTCACACACGCATGTCTCCTACTGGTTCTGTTTCCCCTGTTAAGCCCTGAGTGACAGTGGTCCCCGAGTCACCCCCACAACAGGGAAGCTGAAGGGCAGTCCCCACCTCAGAGGAGCCTGGGAGCCTCCTGCATCCCTGAGCCCAGGAGAAAGGGCTCCAGGTATGGCCAAGAGTGTCCCAGTGGGCCTGCAGTGCCGGACTTGGGCCTGGCTGCACACAGCTCTCCCGGGAGGAGCTCGTGAGCACCTCTGGACTTAAAAAACACAAGCAGGGGATCAGGGGCAGGTGGGCTCTCCCCAAACCCTGCAGTAGCCCAGACGGAACCAGGAGGTGGTCTCTGCACTGAGCCCATGTCACAGCAGCTCCCAGCGCAGGCAGCCCTCTGCCCAGGCCCTCAGATCCTGGCTCTCCAAACAGCAGCCACAACAGCTCAGACCTTCCTCCCTCGGACAGCCACCCCGCATCAGCCCAGGACCTTGTGTGGCCAGCCGCCTCACTGATTCCTGTATCCCGGCCTCCCTAGGCCACTCTGTTGGGCCCTATGTAAGAGAAGTGACCTCAGGCCCCTTCTCCCCACACTGCTGAGAGCCAGCTCCTTGGGCCCAGCCTGACTGCACCCAACAGCACAGCTTTTGGGAAAATGCAAACGAGCAGCATGATTTCTTCCCATTGTTACCCCCCACCCCCATACCGCCTGAAGTCAGTAAGGTTGAGGGGCGCAGGGAGGCTGGCTGAGGTCAGGATGGGGAAGAGGAGTGCAGGGGGCTGGCTACTTCCCAGGCTTCCGGGCTGTACAGTTCATCCAAAGTCCCTTCTAGCTGATGACTGGAAGGTGAAAATGTGTCTCAGGTTGCAAATGAATCTCCAAGGCAAAGACAAGTCATCTTGCAGCCCAGAGCGAAAGACACATCCCTGGCTCAAGCGATGAGACTGGGGTCCAAGGGGCATCTCCGAGGTGACCCTTCACCCCCTCTCCACCAATACCAGCTCCCCACCATTCAAACCTCCTGTCCACAGCTCATTTTCAGCTGACCTAAAGGACAGTCTCTGGCAGCTCATTTTTCAACCCAGCCTCAAAGCAAAGGTGAACCCTGCCCTGGCCCCAGCACGTGCTCACGGAATTGTCCTCACCCTGCTCCCAGCCGTGTGGTGGAACAGTGAGGGGGGCGCAGCCCAGCACAGAGGCTTTCTCAAAGCTGCACTACGGAGGCCTCAGCAAGAGCCATGATCCAGCCCAAACACCAACACCCAATGGGTGGTGGACTGCCTCTCCCAGCACAGAAAACCAAAGTGAAACCACGTTCTAAAGCCTTTTCAAAGGCCGGGTCCCAAGTAGAGGCCTTGCCGCTGTGAGGCAGTGTGTGCGGAAGTGAAGAGCGCAGGCCCGCCAGCTCAGCCACAGGCTCATCTCCAAGTCCCATCTGGGCAGCACTGACCTCGGTGAGGCTGAGGCAGCACAGCCCTGAGAGAGCTGGCAGCACAGGCTCTGCTGCAGTGAGGCACTTTATGGCCTGGCCCAGCCCTCGCCAGGAGCGACTGCCGCCATCAGGCACGGGCATACACTCTGCCTCTGAGCACGGGAAGAAAAGGGGCAGGCAGCAGCCAGAGGCTGCAAGAGTCTAGAAATGGGGGCCTGTCAGCACCCCACTCTGAGCTTCCCACTGCCCTCCTGGGGGAGCCTCAGAAATAGGAAAGGTACGGGGCCCGCCCAGCGGTGCTCACTCTCCCTCTTCACCTCCAAGTGTCCTTCCCTAGCCTGGCCGGGGCAGAGCATGCCATCTGCCACGAAAGCCAAGATGTGTCCCATGTGTCAAACATGCTCACCACTTAGCCCGGTCTCCTTTCCTGAAAACACCCAAGGCCCTGGTGCCTGACTCCACACCTGTGCTGGCCTGTGAGGGCAGCACCATCGCTCTCGGCACACATTGTGCCAGCCCACACCACGGGCCAAAGGAGCTGCAGCCAGAACAGCAGTCCCCACCCTGCAGGAGCTGCCCTGTGCTCCATGCTCAGGTGTCTCAGCATCCCAGCGCCCGTCCTGGTCCCCCAGCATCTCCTAGGGAAGATGTCCCCAGGACCGCTGCCAGCACACAGCCATGGATCCAGAAGGGCCTGAGCATCTGTGAAATAAGCCATGCCAATGTCTCTGCAGGCAGGAGAAAAGAGCCTGTGAACATGAGGGTCTGTGTCCTGGGAGGCCAGCACAGGAGGAGAGGCTGGGACAGACTGGGAGGCTAGGGCAGATGGGGAGGCCGGAGCGGGCTGGGAGGATGGAACAGGCAGGGGGCCGGGGCAAAAGGTGATGCCAGGGCAAGAAGGGAGGCTGGGGCAGGGTGGGAGGCTGGAGCAGGAGGGCACACTGTAGAGGCAGCTGACTAGGGAGGCCAAGCTGCCCTCCAGCTGGGGAGGAAGACACAACACAAATACCCTTCAGCCCTCCCTTGGTCCTTCCTCTCCTCCACTCCTCTACAGCAATGCTTCTGGAGCAGTCACTTCCTGCTTCCATAGGCTTCCTGCTTCCATCAGTGTCCACCACCCGCATTGTGCCCTCTAAAAAGCCCTGCCCTGCACATGAGCCTGCCCATGCCCACTGCTGCCTTCTCACTTCTCTGAGAGTCACCCGTGAGGATGCCGCGTATGGCCAGCATGGCCGTCTGTACTGGTGTGTGTGTGCAACTTTAGTGTACAGAGGTCCTGATTCTGCAATCCACTGGCGACTTCACCTGCAGCACTGCTGAGAATGTTCTGGACCTGCCAGGACCACCCACCTGGGCCTGGGGCTGCTGGCTGCTGCTCACAGATTGCCAATCTCACGGTGAGGTTTGGACTTCTGGGAGCTGTCGTCTGCCCAGCATGTCCGGTCACAAATAAGCCACAGCCGAAGTGCTTGATGTGTGCAAAGCCGGGACATTCCGTGGAGGTCTGGAGCAGGCTCCTTGAAGCAAATTCCCTCTGCAGCCCCTGGTGGTATCCAGGACCGAAGAATCTGATCCCTGCCAACCACTAACTATTTAATGAGGCCCTACTATGTGCAAGTTACAAACACATATTTCTATCCAGTCATGATGGTGGCTCTTGACCTTGGCAATGACTCAGGGATACCTGAGAGAACTGTGCTTTGAAAACTACATATTCCAAGGCCACTCCTAGCCGAGGGCATCAGCACTACCTGAGATGGTCCAACGGGGGGCGGGTGAGGGTGAGGTAGCAAGAGGGACTGCAGATGGGACAGTGCCCTGTCCTGGCCCTCTCCTCCTCCTACTGAGTCGGTGGACTTCATGGCTGCACAGATGGAGAGCTTAAGGCAGAGAGGCACTATGCCACTCCAGTCCCACCAGGCAGTCTCCACCTCCTGTCCCTGGAACACTGTCTTCAGGAGTCAGAACCAGCATGGGAGGCGCCACCTGCCCCAGGGTCCAAGCGCCTGAATAGAGATCAGCCTCCAGCGCCAGGTGAGGGCCCGCTGCCGTCTGTGTCCCACCCGGCACCAGTGTGCTCCAATACACAGACCAGCTGCCAGGAACCGATTCCAGCATGTAATAATTATAAGAGTTTCATCAAAAGGTTGGTGAAATTTGGGGGCTCAACAAAGGTTGAGTCACACATGTAGTTTACCTGTTGGAACAGCTAAACAGCACTTCCTGCAAACCTGAATAGGACTGTCTGCTGCTATTTCCCAAACTGACACTGCTTTTGTAAACCTTACCCTTTCAAGTGTATGTCTCTACCTTGCCTTAGAACAAAATGTGTTAATAAATAACACAAGGTGCTTAGACAAGGGGTAGTCTTCAGTTCCGTGAGCTGAAGCTCCTCTGACCCCCAATGCCTTTCAAAATTATCTTTCGTCTTTGGACTCCTTCTTAATCAGCTCCTTTCTCCAGATTGCTGAACCCTTCATAATGCTGGGACAACCAGCCACTGCTTCTGTTTGCAACTCCACAATGGCACAAAGTCTGTTTACTTCCAGAGGAAAGAAGCTGTAACAATTTACATGTTGGTTTTAAAATCCATCAGAAAAAAATGAAATAATGTTTAAGAAATGTCTACTCAAGGAAAATAAAAGGGATTTACACACATTATTAAACCTTCCCTTAAAAACTTTTGTTCTGCAGTATTTTCTAGTCTTAAAACAAGAAAACCATGCAATGAGGTCATATCTAGTATAATGAAACTAAAAATTGTAACAATTAAAAGTACTACCAGATATTATAAGCCAAGACTTAATTGTCTGAAGGGGAAGGGAATGCCCACCCTGTGTGTTTATGAACACTCTGGGGGCGGGGGCCCTGAGGGTTTGGAGGGGCCAGTCAGGTGAAGAGCTGGCCGTAGCTCTCAAAGCTTCTCATGAGGCCCACTTCCCAGACACTCAAAAGTGCTTTAAAAAGAGGAAATTCTAAGTGTGCACAGAGAACCTGCTAAGGCCCCAGGCTCCCAGGCTGACCTACACACACGTGGCAAGTAGGAAGAGCACACTTGCACTGCGCAGGCTCAGCTTCTTTTGCCTACACCTTAGTGTAAATTGCAGAGCAAAAGAACATAGATGTAGACTAAAGGGCCACTTCCTCAGGCATTCACCGGGAATACCTACAACAAACAAAACATCTCAGAAGAGTATTCTCGCTATCAAGCTGCCATGCTGAATACATAGTTTAGGAAAAAAGGAGTCACCAGGTCCCATTGCACTCACAGGTCGGCACCGTCTGCACTCTGGCTGGCGTCCCTGCCCTGTCTGGGGTTCCTTTGGATCTGCAGTGTCAGAATGTCAGGCAGAAACAGGCGCAGCCTGTTTCTTAACCTGGGCAAGCCTGAGGGTGTACCCTTTGGACCCTGACAGGGGTGAGCACCACAGCTCTGAGAGCCATAAAGGCAAAGTATCAAGCAGTAAGAGGCTATTCTGGAACAAAGGAAGCCAGCCAAGCTCCAAGAGAAGGTACAGGGGAGCCGCTGGGTGCTGGGCACCCACTTGCAGCCATTCCACGGCTCAGGGCCCCGACAGACCGGAGCCATTGCTCTGAGCCCGCCTGCACAGGTGCCTCTGCCGTGCCTCCCACCAGATCAGGCTGTATGATTCATACAGCCCCCTGGCACTCACCCCTCGGAGGGGGCTTTCTGGACTCGCTTTCACACTCGCAAGTACACTCTGATGGCCAGTCACTGCAGGGTTGTGGACTAGACTGGAGGAAGTGTTATGACTTCGATTCCCTACTTTCTTGGGATTAAATGGACTTCCCCTCAGGACTTTGTACGCCCAGGAGCTTGCTCCACACTACAAGGACCCAGTGTCCTGGACCCCCAGGGCCGCAAGCTGGCCGGAGCTGACGCAGCTGCCACTTTCACCTCTGGACACTGCAGCTGCCTTGCCACCCACAGCACTGCCCAGGAGATGGGCTGGGTCTGATTCACCCCCTGAGGACTTGAGGGCAGACGCTGGTGGGCCAAGGATGAGGCTGGAGACCAGGGAGACCCAGGGCACAGGAGTGGGCACCTGACCAGCCATCAGAGGAGCACACTTGGTCACCTGGGCCACAGGAGGATGTCCACAGGAGGATGTCCACAGGAGGATGTCCACAGATACCCCAGCCCCCTGCACCACAACAACAAGAGACAGCCTGTCACCTGCGGAAAGGAGCCAGCAGACAGGCAGGCAGGCCAGCACAGGCCCGCATGGTGCCCCCACACCCCTGCCGGGCGCTGCCCCACCTCTCTCTGAGAAAGGAGGGTGGCACAGTGAGTGAGGACCCTGTTGTTAGGGGCCCAGCACAGCTCCCTAGATCCTCTCAGCTCAGAATCAAGGAGAGGACCGCAGGGCACACTTACGCCACCCGCCCCACCCGCCCCCTTCAGCGCCACTCGCGGTCACTAAGGGCCTTCCCTTCGAAAAACTTCCTGGAAGGCTTCCCACTGGAGTGGGGAGAAAGGAGCCTGCGGGGCCAGGGGCCAGCAGCATAAGGTGCTTTGCAGGGGAGAGGAAATGGCTCCAGCCGCTGGCCCTGGAGCCTGAAGTGATTGTTTTGTGTAATCTGCTGCCTGGTGGCAGGACTGCCAGCTCTAGCTCCAGCCAGGAGCCTGAGCACAAAGGGGCACTGTGGGCGGGCGGCCAGCTGGGAGGCAAAGACAGGCACTGTGCCTGCTAGGGGCACGGCCCTCCCTGCCTCCCCGCCCATCCTGCCCCACAGGTTCTCTGAGTCTCAGCAACCCCACCTACATGCCAGCAGAACCCACAGGGCCCTGCAGTCTGAGAGGAGAGCCAGAGCCAGGATGCACCACCAGGGCACAACTGGCCACATTTAGCAATGCTCTCCTGCTCAACCCTCCTGGGATTCCAGCGCTCACCCCGTCACAGCCCATTCCAGCGCTCACCCCCTCAGAGCCGATTCCAGCGCTCACCCACCTCACACTGGTCAGGTGGAGGAGGTCCTTCATCACTGCACCACTGCTCGCAAGAACAATGTAGCTCTTGGAAACTGCCACTCAGATTGAAGGATATAGAAGGAAACCCACATGCTACTTAGTGCAGATGAGGGCAGGTGCCTGTGGCATCCTTCTTGTCCCAAAACCATCATCAAACTTCAAAATAAAGACCCAAAACACTTCCAATGCTAGACACTGAAATAAATGTCAGCTAGACACACATTTAAGAAAAATAAACGAACACGAGTGAGATCTTCTCCACCTGCTTTTCCAGTCAGGGTCAAGGCAGCGGGAGCCTCTCTGGGCAGCTCAGGGTGCAGGCAGGACCCACCATGGCAGGACACCCCCATCGCAGGGACACACACACACACACACACACACACAGAAACACACAGACATACACATATAGACACACAGACACATACACAAGACACACAGAGACACACACACACACAAATAAATACAGACGCACTCAGACATGCACACAGACATGCACACACAGACACAGACACAGAGACACACACTGACACACAGAGACACACACAGAGACATACACAGAGACACACACACACAGACACCCATTCAGACTGAAGCCATGTAAACATCAAGTAGATGTCTAACATGATATTCCCGCAAGGGCATATTCAATTATTCCAACACTTTATTAAAATCATCATTACTTTCTTGCTTATTTGAAAAGACACAATTATCCTATATAATAAAGAACCTGAGACTGGGCCAGGGGACCTGAGGCCATGCTCCCCACGACCCCAGTGCTGGGCCAGGGAACATGAGACTGTGTCCCCTGCCCGATGGAGCATAACGGGGGACCTGAGGCTGTGCCCCCACCGGGTGCCAGGCCAGAGGACTTGAGACTGGGCCCCCTTCCTTCCCACTCTGAAGGACTTGATGGGGATGGGGCCAGCCAGGTCTGGGTCTCACATGATTTTGAAGTGCATGCGGGTGGGTGAGGACTTGACTCTGGGTCCTGCGGTGCGCCCCAGACTCTGACAGCAGGGGGATTTTCATATACATTTTACTAATTTTCTTTCATCTCTGACACTTCCATTATAGAGAAAGGACAAATAGCAATATTAAATTATTTCCTGTAATTAATTCACTTTTAATATGCACAAATTTCATGCACCGGGCCACTAGTCAGTTAATAAATTCCTATATATCCCATGAGCTTGTCAGTGGATCATATATTCCATTCCTTTGTTCTATTTGTCTATTTAATTACGAAAACAAATTTTCATATCAGATAGAACAAAAATACCATTAGTTTTTCTTTTTCAAAATTATCTTAATTCTTCTTGCTAATCAATTCTACATGGATTTTGGAAACAGCAAGCCAGATTCTGTAAAGTAACTCCCTGAGGCACTCAATGGAACTGTATTAAATGTGTGTGTTAATTTCAGGAGTACCAAATCTCTATTAATATTGCATCCCATCCAGCAGTTTCAGTTATTCCAAACTTCTTTTATATTCTTCAGCAAAGTCACAGAGCTCACGCACATTCTCACTGTGATTATTCCTGGGAATCTGACTGGTTTTATTGCTACTGTAAACAGAATTTTTTCCATTTGTTGTTCTCAGTGGTTTCTGCAGGTATGTAAAAAAGACACTAATGTTTCTAAGTTGATTCCGAATCCAGCCAACTCACTAATATCCCCTTATTAGTTCTAAGATGTTCAACAAGTTCCTTGCATTTTCTATACATAGAAAAATAAGTCAACTGCAATTAAAAATGGTTTTATCCCTTTAAGTATGCCTATTGTTTGCCTCATTTACCTTTATATTAGAGAACTTTCACTGTATCAAATACACTCATTTGACTCTTTACAACCCCTACTGTTCTCTAGCCTAGTTTCACCTCCCATAACAGTGGGTATGACAGACCACCTTCTTTCATCATATACAAGAATAAGCTCAAATAGGTTAAAAACTTAAATATAAGACCACAAACCAGAAAACTCCTAGAAGAAAACATGGCAGTAAACTCAGTGACATTGCTCTTAGTAATATGTCTTTGGATATGTCTCCTGGGACAAGGAAAAACAAACAAACAAACAAAAAAAACAAATGGAACTCATTAAACTAGAAGGTCTTTGCATAGCTCAGGAAGTTACCTACAAAAAAGAAAAGACAGCCTGCTGACTGGAGACCATATTCACAAAAGTACATCCAAGGAAGGGCTATTATCTAAAATCTATGAGAGACGCATACAACTAAACACCAAAAGTATAAGCAACTCCATTTATAAATGGGCAGAGGACCTCAATAGACACTTCCCAAAGAGGACATACAGATGCCCACATACATGGGAAGATGCTCAACATCACTAACCTTCAAGAAATGCAAATTAAAACCACAATGAGGTATCACCTCACACCTGTCAGAATGGCTACCATCAACAAATCAACGAACAAGTGCTGGCGAGGATGTGGAGAAAAGAGACCACTCATGCGCTGCTGGTGGGAATGCAGACTGATGCAGCTACTGTGGAAAACAATAATAATAGAGATATTTTTCTATGTATAGAAAATGCAAGGAACTTGTTGAACATCTTAGAACTAATAAGGGGATATTAGTGAGTTGGCTGGATTCGGAATCAACTTAGAAACATTAGTGTCTTTTTTACATACCTGCAGAAACCACTGAGAACAACAAATGGAAAAAATCCTGTTTACAGTAGCAACAAAACCAGTCAGATTCCCAGGAATAATCACAGTGAGAATGTGCGTGAGCTCTGTGACTTTGCTGAAGAATATAAAAGAAGTTTGGAATAACTGGAACTGCTGGGTGGGATGCAATATTAATAGAGATTTGGAGATTTCTCAAAAAATTAAATATTAATATTAATTAAAACAATATTAATAGAGATATGGAGATTTCTCAAAAAATTAAAAATTGAAATGTCTTATGATCGAACAATCCCACTTCTGGATATTTATCCAAAAAAATAAAAACACTAACTTGAAAAGTCATATGTACACCTATGTTCATTGCATTGTTATTTACAATAGCCAAGATATGGAGGCAACTTAGGTGTCCATCAATAAACAACTGGTTAAAGAACATGTAATATATACATCAATGGAATATTATTTAGCCATAAAAAATAATGAAATCTTACCATCTGTGACAACATGGATGGACATAAAGGGTACGCTGAGTGAAATAAGTCAGACAGGAATCCACATGGCAGCCAGCAGGACGGGAATGAGGGAGATAGTGTGAGAGTGAGAGAGTGAGAGGGGAATGTGTGTGTGTGTGTGTGTGTGTGTGTGTGTGTGTGTGTGCGCACGCGCGCGCGTGCATGCACGTGTGAGGGACAGCTAGATCTCATAGATGCCTCAGGGGCAGGCAGTTCAGGCTCTCCTGGACAAAGAGCCCCTGCTACCGCCACAGGCACTCCCAGGGAAGGTGGGAGGATGCAGCTTGGCTCAGAAACCACACCATCATGAAGAGGTAGTAGCAGCAGCTGGGAGCACAGCCTCACCACCACCAAGACCCATGCAGTGAGCCGCATAGCAATGGGACTTTGCACAGCACCATCAACCCCAAATGCCTCTAGCTGACACTTGGGGACTACCAGCTCCGTAGGGAAAGAAACAGCTCAGAACAGGGACAATCAAGGCATAAGACTTGAGGCAGACCCTGTCTCTGGGTTAAGAAGACCCCACTCGCTTCAACCTCAAGGACCTAAATCAGGTTGCCCAGGGCCAGAAAGGGACAGTGACTCACACTCGCCTGCACCAGAGAAGTTCCGGGAGGCCCAGAATGGACACATCAAGGACCAGCTTCAACATCATCAAAGCAAAACCAATGAGCTCCACAAATAGCAGACACAAAGGTCTTTCAGTGTGTGTGGTTTTGTTTATTGGTGTGTGTGTGTGTGTGAGTGTGTGTGTGTGTTTTGTTTTTTGTTGCTTGTTTTTTACCCCTTATTTTCTTTCTATTTCTTTCATATCTCTAATTTCTATTTCCTTCAATTCTGTTCTCTTGTCTGCTCTTACTGTTATCTGTTATTATTCTCTTATTTTATTTTGTTTTTCTCAATTATTTTGTTTTATTTATCTATATCAATATATCCATTTTTACTACATTTTAAATTCATAACTATTATTTCATTTATTTTCTTGTTCCTTTTCTTTTTTCTTAGTCTACTAATTCTTTTATATTATCCTTGCTTCCATATAGCCACCTTTCCATTTTCTTCTTCCTCCCTTTTTCTTTATATCCTCTCTAAACATTTGGTCATGTGTCTTTTAGTATTCTCTTTATTTTACCTTTATTTTGCCTTCTCTCCTTTTTCCTTCTTAGTCTTTCCTGTTGTTACTGCATTAAATAGCTTGATTTTCATGGTTCTTTTTGATTTGGTCTTGTTGTATATTATTTCTTTCTGTCAGTGCCTATATATATCTGGCTTGAAGATGTAGGGGTTGAACTTCACTGACAGCAAGTAGGAGGGGAAATCCCTCCCAAACATGTGACATCAACAATGAAGTCCCAATTATAACAGGTGAGCCCAAATAGCACACACAAGAGGCATTCCTAGAGCATCCAGCTAAAGTGAACAGAGATCCCTCAAGACACTTTCTACATAAGACCATCCCACAGAGTGGGAGGCACAGCAGGTCTATCTAATACAGAGGAGCAAATACAAAGTGACAGCTAACATGAGGAGACAAAAGAGCAACCTTCAAATGAGAGAAAAGAAGGAATCTCTAGAAAAAGAACAAAATGAGATGGAGGCAAACCACCTATCAAACATAGAGTTCAAATCATAGATTAAGATGCTAAGGAACTTAGCAGAAATTAAAATAGCATGAAAAGGGAAATAGAGGCCATGAACAAGAACCAGACAGAAAAGAGGAATAATATATCTGACATGAATAACACACTGGAAGGGATTAAAAGCAGATTGGATGAAGCAAGGGATTGAATCAGCAATTTGAAAGACAAGATAGAAATAAGTACCCATTAGAGCAGCAAATTGAAAAAAGAATTAAAAAGCATGAAGATAGCTTAAGGGAGCTATGGGACACCATGAAGTATAAAAGCATCCACATTATAGAAATGCTAGAAGGGAATGAATGTGAGCAAGGACAGAGAACCTGTTCAAAGAAATAATGACAGAAAACTTTCTCAAACTGATGAAGGAAAATGTCACACAGGTTCTAGAGGCACAGAGAGTCCCAATCAAGATGAACCCGAAGAGATCCAAACCTAGACACATCATAATTAAAGTGACAAATGTTAGAGACAAAGAAAGAACCTTAAAGGCAGCAAGAGAGAGACAGAAAATTACCTACAAAGGAATTCCCATTAGAATGCCAAGAATGCCAGCTGACTTCTCAAGAGAAGCCCTTCAGGCCAGAAGTGGCATGAAGTACTCAAGGTAAGGCAAAGCAAGGGCCTAAATATAAGACTACTGGATCCAAGGCTATCAATTAAATCAAAGGAGAAATAAAAAACTTTCCAGACAAGAAAGGGAGGGAGGGAGGGAGGGAGTAAAAGTAAGAGAAAGAGAGAGAGAAAGAGAGAGGGAGGGAGGGAAGGAAAATGTGTGTGTGTGTGTGTGTGTGTGTGTGTGTGTGAGAGAGAGAGAGAGAGAGAGAGAGAGAGAGAAAGAGAGAGAGAGAGAGAGAGAAAGAGAGAGAGAGAGGGAGGAAGGGAGGGAGAAAGGAAGGAAAAGAGGGAAGGAGGGAGGGGTTAAAGAAGTACATTACCACCAAACCAACAATGCAAGAAATGTTAAAGGGACTGCTTTAAGATGAAAATGAGAAAGAGAGGTATCATAGGCATAAAGAAAATAAAAATGGCAATAAATAATTACCTAGCAATAATAATCTTAAGTGTAAATGGATTAAATGATCAATTCAAAAGATATAGGGTGACTGAATTGGTAAGAAAACATGACCCATATATATGTTGTCTACAAGAAACCCACCTCAGAACAAAAGATATACACAGACTGAGAGTAAAGGCATGAAAAAATTTATTCCATTCAAATTAAAAGGGGGAAAAAAGCTAGAAGTAGCAATACTCGTATCAGACAAAAGAGACTTCAAAATAAAGGCCATAACAAGAGACAAAGAAGGCCATTTCATAATACTAAAGGGAATGATTCAATAAGAAAATATAACCCTTGTAAACATATATGAGCATCCAATATAGGAGCACCCAAGAACATAATAAAAACTCTTGATGGACTTTAAGGGAGACTTTGACAGCAATATAGTCACAGTGGAGGGTCTTTAAAACCCCACTGACTTCAATGAATAGATCTTCCAGACAAAAAATGAACAAGGAAACAGAGGCCTTAAATAACATACTAGATCAGATGGATCTAACCAATATTTACAGAACATTTCATCCCAAAGCAGCAGACTATACATTCTTCTCAAGCTCACATGAAACATTCTCAAAGACAGATCATGTGTTAGGGTACAAAACAAGTTTATACAAATTCAAGAAGATTGATATAATACCAAGCATCTTCTCAGTTCACAGTGGCATGAAGTTCGAAATCAACTACAATAACAAAACTCAAAAACACTCAAACACATGGAAGCTAAATAGCATTGTTATTAAACAACTAAAGGCCTGGTGCACGAAATTCATGCATGGAGGGGATATTCCCTCAGCCCTGCCTGCACCCTCTGTAATTTGTGACCCTTATACCTTTTTCTTATCCAGCTAACCTCTTCACATTTAAGTCTCATGCTCTATGGACTGAGCTAGCCAGGCACCCTAACCTTTTCACATTTAAAAAAATTAACTGAAATATCACTTACTCAAGGAAATCCTCTTTGAACAAATGTTTTTACAATCTGTATTAAGTATTTTCATAGTATACCATTCTTTTTAACAGCTCCTTAGAGTGGATGCAATGTGGTTTTTCATTCTTGCATCTGAAATTTTTCTTCTTGCTCTTGTAATAGCAAAGCTTATCCAATTTACATTTGCCCTTCAAGGGCTTATATTTGGTTCAGTTTCTAGTTGGCTCCCTGCTTTTTATTAAGCAATAAATTTGGGTTGTGATAGTAAGCCTCACTTGTAATCAAGCCTGTAGGTTTCTCTATCTGAATATTTCTATAATACCTATCACTTTAGCATACCAATTATGTTCATTTATAGAAAATAACAATAAATGTCATCTGATCATCTGATCGTCTAGTAATATTTTATAGCAAGATGTATTATTTTAATAATTTAACTATTACAAAACTGAGGCGTACAGAAATAAATTACATTGAACAATAAAGAATGACTCAAATATCAAAGCATAGTACACTTAGGGCCTCCCTTGTCCTGTACCTCAGATATCATAGCATAGTACACAGTTCACGTGGAACTCAGCTTCCTTTAAAAAGGAAGGGATGCCAAACTCACAAAGCAGCAACTTCCCTACATTTTTTTTATTTAATTCATAGCACATAGTCTTGTACTAATTATTAGAAAATCATCCCAGCAATTGCCTCTGTTCCTCTCTGTATTGTTGCCTTACATTCTGATGTTATTATTGTGCTTTTATCATCCACTCACTCTAATAAGATTGTGAATTTTTTAAGGGCAGAGATCATGACTTGAGCTTGTGTTTCTCTGTCATGGTGCCTAGATAAATACTCAAATGCCTCCAGTCCAAATGACTGTGATGAGAGAGGCCCAATGTTGCTGGAGACTTCTGATTTTTATTTAAGGAGCCTCATTTGTTTTGCCCCTTTACAGAGGGGTGAGTAGGGGCTGAGGGAATTTGAGGAAACTCGGATAGAATTCTCCTCCTAAAAGATTTTGCTAAGCTGGCAACCAGGACTACTGGTCTTTTGTCCAATTAAAACCGGACACACAGCAATAACAAAGGCACTGGTCTCCTACTGCTAATGCGTGGGGATCAAACAGCCTGCAGGAATTCACCCCCGCAGTCAGGACCAGGCCACTGAGTAGACCTGGACTGGTGCTCCTAACTCTGGGCAGAGGGAGATTTTCCATGGCTGCAGGATAGAAGCCCTGGACTCCGCACCACACCCCCAACAGGTTCCTAGAGCAGGATGGTCAGTGAAGCAGCTTCTTCGCCTAGGATTGCGGGTACAGCTTAGCCAGGCTCTGCCTGGCCTGTTGGCCCGATGATCGCGGGCCTGGCCTGTTCTCCCCAGATCGCAGGGCAGCTTGGCCTGGCCTGTTCTCCCCATGATCGCAGGGCAGCTTGGCCTGGCCTCTCCATCCCATGATAGCGGTGCTGCTCAGCCTGGCCTCTCTGCCCTGTGATCACGGGGCAGCTTGAACCTGGTCAGGCAGCAGGCAGCATTAGGCACTGCCCCTGCCGCCTGCCCGGGGCCCAAGCCACCATCGCAATTAAGGCTTGAACCTGGGCAGGCGGAGGGGCTGCAGGGGGCTTGGACCTGGGCAGGCAGCTCCAGGCGCTGCCACCACCACCTGCCGAGTCCCCAACTGCACTTTTGATCCTGCAGGCGGCATAGGGCACTGCCTGCGACACTTGCATATGCAAATTTACCCACCATCTTTGCTGAGTTAATTTGCACATCACTCCTGATTGGCTGTGGATGTAGCAGAGGTATGGTCAATTAGCATTTTTCTAATTAGTGTAGATGAATGGATTACCAATGAGATCAAGCAAGAAATTAAAAATTTCCTGGAAACAAAAGAAAATGAACACACAACCACTCAAAACCTATGGGACACAGCCGAAAGCAGTGCTGAAATGGAGTTCATAGCACTACAGGCCTACCTCAAGAAATAACAAAAAGGACTAACTAAACTATCTAGCCCACCAACTAAATGAAGTATAGAGAGAATAGCAAGAAAAGCTCAGGGGAAGTAGAAGGAAGGAAATAATAAAGATCAGAGCATAAATAAAGGAGATAGAGACTAAAAAAAAAAGTCCAAAAGATCAATAAATCAAAGAGCTGGTTCTTTGAAAATATAAACACAATTAGAAACCCTAGCCAGACTCATCAAGAAACAAAGAGAGAGGAACCAAATAAATAAAATCAGAGATGAAGTAAAGACTGACCCCACAAAAATACAAAGGATTGTAAGAAAATACTAAGAACAACTATATGCCCACAAACTGGACAAACTGGAAATGGCCAAATTCCTAAAAAACATACCATCTTCTAAAACTCAATCAGAAGAATTAGAAAAACCTGAGTTGGCCAATGACAACGGATGAAATTAAAGCAGTAATTTAGAAACTTCCAGCAAACAAAATTCCTGGATTAGATGATTTACAGGAGAATTTTAGCAAACATTCAAAGGAGGACTAACACCTAACCTCCTCAAACTATTCCAAAAAATTAAAAAAGAAGATATACTTCCAAGCTCTTTTTACAAAGCCAGCATTATCCTAATTCCAAAACCAGATAAAGACACTACAAATAAAGAAAATTACAGGCCAATATCCCTGATGAACACAGATGCTAAAATCCTCAACAAAACATTAGCAAATCGGATCCAGTAATATACTGAAAAGGTTATACACCATGACCAAGTGGGATTTATTCCAGATGCAAGGCTGCTACAATATTTGCAAGTCAATAAATGTGATACATCACGTAAACAAATTGAAAGATAACATGAGCATATCAATAGATGCAGAAAAAGCATTCAACAATATCAAGCACCCTTTTTTGATTAAAGACTCTCAGTAAAATGGGAATACAGTGATCATACCTCAACATAATAAAAGCCATATATGACAAAGCTACAGCCAATATAATACGCAATGGGCAAAAACTAAAAGTGTTTCCTTTAAGAACACAAATAAAACAAGGATAGTACTGGAAGTGCTAGCCACAGCAATCTATATATATAAAACCCTAATATGCAAGTAGACCAAATGGCAGAACAACTGAACAACTGGTTGCTATGATGTGTGATGACTACCAGGGGCTATGAGCAGAACATGGCAGGTGTCGGCAGCAGGCAGCAGAGCACAGAACATGATGAGTGCTGGCCACAGTGGGATGGTGGAACAGGTGAGTAGGGGCACCAGACCAAGGTGGGGCACTGGTTGCAAGCCTCTGATGGTAACTGAAAATTCTTTGCTCCTGCTGCCTGCACTGGTCCTGCTCTCACATGCTGCAGGTGCTAGACTGCCACTTGCACCCGCTGCCAGAGCCTAGCACCAGCCTCGATCAGCAGATCCAAGCAGAGGCTGTCTGCCCCAATAACCCCTCAGGGCTTCTTCACCTCCCCCTGCTCTTGAAGGGCAATCAGGGCCAGTAGCCACTTCTCACTCCCACTGCCAGCACCAGAGCCACTGCTTGCACCCACTGCTGGCACCAGCCTGCTCGCACCTGCTGCCGGAACCCAGCACCAGTGCCAATTACTCCATGCCATCAGCAGGTGCGAGTAGCGACTACCAGCCCTAATCACCCCTGAGGGCTTCTTCACCTCCCACTGCTCCTGAGGGGCAATTGGGGCAGCAGTTGCTGCTCACATCTGCTGTGGGCATCAACCCAAATCGTTCCAATGCCATCAGTGGGTGAGAGCAAGGCTGGCACTGTCAGCATGTGGGTGCGGCAGCAGCAAGACTGCCAGCAGACAGGGAACCCCAGGCCGCAGCAGGAAGTGTCAGGTGGTGGGGATACAGAGGATGGGCCAAGACCCGCCCTTGTGCCCACCACAGCCTCTTGCCCACAGTTCCCTCAAGGTGCATGAATTAGTGCACTAGGCTCCTAGTCCTATATAATCCTATATAATAAAGAGCTAATATTCTAACTAGACCAAACAGCAGAACAACCATCCAGACAAAGCTGGGGCTGTGAGGGCCCGAGGCAGCTGAGGCTGCAAGGGGTCGAGGCAGCCATGGCTGCAAGGGTCGAGCTCCTTAAACGAATTTCATACATTGGGCCTCTAGTCAGACAAAAAGAAGAAATAAAAGACATTCAAATTGGAAAGGAAGAAGTAAAACTGTCACTACTTGCAGATGACATGATACTGTACATAGAAAACCCTAAGACTCCTAGACTTAATAAATGAATTCAGCAAAGTGACAGGATACAAAATCAACATCTAGAAATCAATGGCATTTTTATACACCAATAATGAACTCTCAGAGAGAGAAACTAAAAAAAATTCCATTTACCATTGCAACAACAACAAAAATAAGATACCTAGGAATAAACTTAACCAAGAAAGTAAAAGACCTGTACTGGGAAAACTATAGGACATTGAAAAAAGAAACAAAGAAAGATACAAATAAATGGAAACGTATACCATGTTCATGGCTGGAAGAATTATCATCATTAAGATGTCTATACTACCCAAAGCAATCTATAGGTTCAACACAATCCTTATTAAAATACCAAAAGCATACTTCACAAAGCTAGAACAAATACTCCAAAAATTTATATGGAACCATTAAAGACCTCAAATAGCTTGAGAGAGAAGAATGAAGTAGGAGATATCACAATACCAGAAATCAAACTACTACAAAGCCATAGGAACCAAAAGAGCCTGATACTGGCACAAGAACAGGCATATAGACTAATGGATCAGAACAGAGACCTCAGAAATTAACCCACAGCATTACAGTCAATTAATATTTGACAAAGGAAGTAAGAACATACAATGAAGTA
Source organism: Lasiurus cinereus (assembly GCA_011751065.1). NCBI lineage: Eukaryota > Metazoa > Chordata > Mammalia > Chiroptera > Vespertilionidae > Lasiurus > Lasiurus cinereus. Next base: position 219,965 of record JAAGEH010000381.1, read on the forward strand.
AAGACAGTATTTTCAATAAATGGTGTTGGGAAAACTGGACAGACACATGCAAAAAGATGAAACTAGACCATCAACTTACTCCATATACAAGAATAAACTCAAGGTGTAAGGCATGAAAACATAAAAAATCTTAGATGAGAATATAGGCAGTAAAATCTCAGACATATATGCATGAAAACATAAAAAGCTTAGATGAGAATATAGGCAGTAAAATCTCAGACATATATCTCCTAGGGCAGTGGTCAGCAAACTGCAGCTCTCAAGCCACATGCGCCTCACAAGCCGCGGTTTGCTGCTCTGTTGACTAATGAGTTTGCTCTTTACCTCACTGCACACAATATGCCACAATTGCGTAATCCTCACAGCTTCCGACTATATGGTAACATTTAGTCCAGCAGTTTGCCAACCACTGTCCTAAGGCAAAGGAAACTAAGGAAAAAATAAACAAATGGGACTACATCAAAATAAAAATCTTCTGCACAACAAAAGAAACTACCGTCATATTGAAAAGGAAACCCACTGAATGTGAGAACATATTTGCCAATGATACATATGATAAGGGGTTAATATCCAAAATATATAAAGTACTCATACAACTCAACAAAAAGAAGAAAAACAATCCAATTAAAACAATGAGCAGAAGACCTGAATAGACATTTATCCAAAGAGAACACACATATACAAGAGACATATGAAAAAATGCTCAAAGTCACTAATCATCAGGGAAATGCAAAGGTTATCACCTCTCACCTGTCAGAATGGCTACCATCAACAAATCAACAAACAAGAAGTGCTGGAGAGGATATGGAGAAAAGGGAACCCTAGAACCCGGCTGGTAGGAATGCAGACTGATGCAGCCACTGTGGAATACAGCATGGCATTTCCTCAAAAAATTAAATATGGAACTTCTGTTTGATGCAGCAATCCCACTTCTGGGGATATAGCCGAAAAACACCAATCAGAAAGAATATATGCACCCCTATGTTCACAGCAGCACTATTTACAATAGCTAAGATTTGGAAACAGCCCCAGTGCCCATCTGTAGATGAGTGAATAAAAAAAAAGTTGTGGGACATTTATACAATGGAATACTATGCAGTGTTAAAAAGAAGGGATCTCTTACCCTTTGGGACACCATGGATGAACCTGGAAAATATTATGCTAAGGGAAATAAGCCAGTAGGAGAAAGACAAATATCACATAATCTCATGTATTTGTGGAATCTAATGGACAGAATAAACTGAGTAACAAAATAAGACCCAAAGCAGGGAGATATGGAACAGACTGACATACTCCACGTGGGGTTGGAGGGACAAGAAGAGAGTGCCTGGGCTGCACTCTCTCTCAGTCTGTGACCCCTTGGGGGATGTCCTACTGCTGGCTTGTGGCTGGATGGCCTTCTGCTGTTGCACAGCCTGCTGCTTGAGCTTCAGCAGCTGTTGCATGTGCACGGGCTGGGCCACCAATGGTCTGGCCTGCAAACATCAAGTGGGGGAGTCAAGCACAAAGGCAGACTCACCCTAAGTTCCCTGCACTTCCCTGAGTCACAGAGTTGTTCGGACTGACTGCCTTCCATAGAGAACAACACCAAGATCGGACCTAGGCCAGCAGTTGGACATCCCTCTCACAGTCCAGGACCCCTCGGGGGATATAGTGCCAAGTGGCAGGCAGCTAGGGAGGAACCTGGATCAGGGCCAGGCACCGCGCCACTCGAGCTCATCCCAGCCCACTACACCTATGCTGCCACTTGGTAGTGCTGCTGTGGAGTCGGGAGAGGCTCCCACTATGGCAGCTGCACTTGCCAGCTGTGGGCCTGGCTTCTGGCTGAGAGGAGCTGCCCCTGTGCAAGCACAATGACCACCAGGGGGCAGCTCCTGTGTTGAGCATCTGCCCTCTGGTGGTCAGTGTGCATCGTAGCAACAGGTCATTCTGCCATATTGGTTGTCCAGCTTTATTATATAGATACTAGAAGCCCGTTGTACGATATTCGTGCAAGAATAGGCCTTCCTTCCCCTGGTTTCACTCCCAGCCGCCCAGGAGCCTGCAAGTCCCCACTCCCCAGCTGCCCAGAGCAGGCAAATCCTCGCTTCTGTCTGGAGCACCACTCCAGTAGCTCCCTCCGTTGCCCACCTTCCCCTCGTAGCAGGCTTCACACCACTCTGTGCCTGCATATGCAAATTGACCTCCATCTTTGTTGAGTTAATTTGCATACTCACTCTGATTGGCTGTGGGCATAGTGGAGTGATGGTTAGTTTGCATGTTTTTCTTTTATTAGGTAAGATATATAGCCCAGGGACATAGGCAATAGGATGGTGAAGACCTGGGGGCAGGGAGCAGTGGTTGGGAGAAGGGGGGCAAAAGAGGAGAGGGTAAAGGAAAATATTTGTAATTCTATCAACAATAAAAAGTATATTTAAAAAATAAGTCAGACAGAGAAAGGCAAATACCATATGATTTTAGTTATATGTTAAATCTAAAAAACAAAATAAACAAAACAAGCAGATGAATGGATACTGAAAACAAACCAGAGACTGGCAGATGGGCGGGGTTTAGGAGACCAGGTAGGAAAAGGTGAGGGATTAGGAGGTACAAATCAGTAGTTAAAAAAGGGTCATGAGGATATGGAGGGTGGCACAGTGACTGTAGTGATGCCAGGTGAATACTAGACTTAGATCACCTGGCGGATTAGAGAAATGTCAAACCAGTATGCTAATATAAAATAATATTGAAAGATAAAAAATTAAAGATTAAAACAAGATAGTAGATATAACTATACCAGGACTCCCGTGTGGGACAGGAAGGAAAGTTGCATATCCCACCAGGCTGTGGAGGGGAGCAAGCGACTTCACTCAAGAGCAGGGTTATAACTAAGCGAAGTCAATGCAAGATGTCGGGGGGAAAGCTGGAAAGGAATGAGGTCCACAAAGTCATCAAGAGACAATCCTTCACAAAAGAAATCTAGTTCTCCCTCCTGGCAGGAAGGGAGCGGGTAGGGGCTTCCTTTTGAAGTCTTCTTTCTTCTCTGACTGGGAGGCGCAGTCTGAAGAGGTGAAGGAAGTGGCGCCCCACCACTTCTGTGAAGCGGTGTTAGCACCAGCCTCCACTTCCCATCTTCCCTGCACACAGTTCACACTCCCCAGCACCTGTCCCTTGCTGAGTGCTTTCTTGCTCTCTGCTGAGTATGAGCTCCATGATAGCCCTTGAGGAATGCCAGCTGAGTAAACGGGTAAGAACAATCACCGAGGGTTTGGACAGACAGGCCCTCCTGAGCAAGGAAGTGAGTCGGCCAACCAGTGAGAGACTCCACTGTGGATACTAGTCACTGAACACATCTGAACAGAGCATGACCACTCTACCCTGCGGGATGCCCGCCAGCTGTGCACAACTGCGTAGACTGGGGCTCAGAGACGACCATCAGCTGGGCTCTTGCAGGGCTGGGCCTTACCAAGTGGTCCTCCCCAGCAATGGCGCCAGCTGCTGGGCCCACTGAATGAGTGGATGAGCAGGTTCCTAGTCCTCTCTCACGGGGCAGCCTCACACTGTGGTCCAAGCAGCTGACGTGTGTCTATCTGCCCTGGGCATCACTGGGGAGGGTTGCTGAAGGCAGGTTGATGCACCTGAGATCCCTGCACCCGCTGTCTACCTTGCGTGTGGCTAACAATGTCCTAAAAGGGCCTAGGGCTGGGTCTCAAGGGCTTGTGAGTCAACAGCATGTGGGCTTTCATTACCTGTGGGCTTTTATTATATAGATATGTGGCAGGGGTTGGGTGAGTGCCAACGACGACGACGACACTGCCCACTGCTCAACTGCTGCCTGGCACTTCCTTGTCACATGTATGCTGCTGCTGCCCACTCTGCGTAGACATGACTCATTTGCAGTCTTCACTGAAGAGAAATAAGCACTAATTTATCTCCCCCAATCTGTTGGTGAAGGTGAGTGCTTCATAACACGTTCCAATATTTTAAATTAAGACATCAAGATTGGATGTTCTCTTCTGAGGAGCACAGTCCTGTGACAGGAGAGCTTCAGTCTCAGAGCACTGGATCCGGCGTGGTCTCCGAGGCCTCACCCAGTGGCAGACACCTGGGAGCCAAGGGTCTCAAACCAACATGTTTTCATGCGAAAGCCTTCAGGATCATCCTTATGCAGTGCTGCCACCAACCATTTGGCATGGATAAACCAACGAGGAACTATTTTTATTTTTAAAATGTTAATTAGTAGAGATGCCTCATTTAGAAGAGGCAAATGGCTCTAGCCTGTTTGACTAAGTGGATAGAATGCCAGCTGTGAAAATGAAGGGCCCCAGGTTCAGCTCCTTCAAGGGCACAAACTCAGTAGTAGGCTCCTCCCTGGCCCTGGTCGGGGTTCGTGCGGGAGGCAACCAATTGATGTGCCTCTCTCTCATTGATGTTTCTCTCTCTCTGTCTCTCCCCCTCCTTTCAACTCTCTTTAAAAAATTCACTGGAAAAATACCCTGGGGTGAGAATTTACAAAATAAAAAAGAAGAGGCAAATGAAACATATATCAAGAGGTTATAATCACAGCTGATCGCTCTAAAATTCTTTGAAACAATTTTTTTTCAGGAGAATGCTATTGTTCTCACGTCGAGTTATGGTTCCACACTTGAGAACATAAAACCACCTCGATTGCTCTTCAAAAAGCTGCAGCTGCACTCTCCTCACAGGGCCCTCATCCTCGAGTGCTGACAGGTTTCTGTGGGTCCAGGAAGCTCAGACTAGATGGCTAAAAAGTTACCTTAGAGTCAACCCCTTCTTACCTCTTACAAGAGAGCAACATGCTCCAAAGAATGCTCTGAGCCAGGCCACTGTGCGTGCCCTTGGGCAGCAGGAAGCGATGGACAGCACGCCTCCACGCAGGCAGCAATCAGCCTGCCCATTGCCTGCCAGCTCCGCGGGGGTGGGAGGGTAACACCCACAGGGATGAACGGGCATTTCTCACAGGAGCAGAGGCTGCACCCCCATGAGTCTCCTGCATCCAGGTGGCAGGCGAGCACCTAACAGCTAGAAGGGACTCAGGACAAACCCCAAATCTGTGAGCGGCGCCAGGCCTGAGTGACCTGTGCCAGCACTCGCGGAGCCCAGTGAGCATCAGCTGACCCAGGAGACAAGCTCAACACCTTCCCTTTCCCTGTCCCCACCGTGGACACTGACGCAGGTCTTCTATGAGTGCAGGGGCACACAAGGGACGACCCTGTGAGGACACGGTGGGAAGATGGCCATCCGCACCCCAAGGAAAGGCCCAGGCCCCTCTGGTGGCAGCCAAGCTGGCGGAGGCAGAGTCCCAGCCGGAGGCTCCTCATCCCATGCAGGCAGCCCCAGCAGCAGTGACCCTTCCCACTGCCCGGGGCTTGCTGCTCCCCTGTGCGGCCCGCTCGGTCACCACACGGACCCCCTGCCACGGTCACCCATAGTCCACAGAGCAATGAACACAGCCATCTACCCAAGTCGCTCACCCCGGCTCACCACGCCGGCAAGTGGTAGGGATGGCCCTGAGGCCCAGCTGAAGCCTCCAGACCATCCCCCACCACCCAGAAGGCAGAGGGGCCTGGACCACGCTGTCCATTGTGCACGCACCCTCCTCAGTCACCACCTGAGGTCCAGGACATCAGCTTCTCACTGATACTCAGACCCCCACGCTTAGGGTGGGTCCTTCCTCAAGCACAGTGGGCGCCTCTGCCTTTCACATCCAGACCATTCCACCAGCTTTGGCCTCACAGAGTCGCCACGGAGTTCCCAGGGAGGCTGAGAAAGGAGCAAGAGAGGGTGACGCAGGGCGGCAGGGGGACACCCACACAGCCACCACCACAGGAGCTTCAGGAAGCAGCATCCACAGTGCCCTCGGGCCTTGGGGCAGCCTGTGGCACACATTGTCTCGGGCACCTGGCGAGCTGCCGCACCTCCTGCTCTCCCCGCTGCTCGCAATCTGGTTTCCATTGTGCAGTGTCTGGAGTGTTCCCCAACCACATTTCCCTTTAATTACGATAAAAGAGTAACTTCATCAAGCATACATCCTGCTGAAATGAACATGAGAAAATAAAGGGTAACTCAAGAGGAGGGGTGCATACTCCACCCACAGGTCCCCAGATTTAGGAAGAGGAACATGGACGCCTGGGGAATAGAGCAGTGTCCAGCCAGGCCGGCCCCGGCAGGCCCAGGCTGCTGCAGCCCCCACCCTGGGCTTCAGTCCACCCAGGGCTGACCAAGCAGAGTGAAGACCATCAGCAGTCACCCAGCAATGGAAAGATGCACACCTGTGCACACCTCACAGAGCCCAGGAAATCTCAGAAATGCAGAATCTCCTCCAACCCAGACCTGAGGAACCCACCGCTCAGGGAAAGGTTGGGATACTCTACACAGCAAGCCCTCGCTCAAGATGTGGACCCTTGCTCTTTGGAGCCAGTCTGATTCACGCAGAGGCACGATGTTGGTTTAAAGAACAAGAAACTCCTCCAGACAATGGAATGTCTTTCAGCGATAAAAACAGATGATGTGTCCAGCCCTACAGGCATGGAGGAGCCTTCAGTGTGGGTGACGGGAAGAGAGGCTCTGAAAGGCCGTTCCGAGGAAGACAAAGCACGGGCCGTGCGCATAGCAGTAGCCAGGGCTGCTGTGGGATGCTGTGCTGCGGGTGCATTCATGACACAGCCGTCCGACCCACAGCATACTGTAGACTGGTGTCCTCACAGAAATGAGGTCTAACACCAGAAGTGGCTCTCCTGTACATGATGGACTCCAGTAGTCAGGACCTGTCAGCACAGCCACGGCGGTGCCCCACACAACAGGCACCACGTACCACGCGCCCCCAGAGGGGGTGTTGGTGAGGGGGAGGCCATGCTGTGGGGGCAGAGGTGTTGGGGATCTGTGCCTTCCACCCAAGTTATCTGTGAATCTAAAACTGCTCAAAAAAAAAAAAGTCTATTTATATTTTAGAAATCAGAGTGACTTTGAGCTCTCTTAATTACTTCCTGGCTCACAGCATTCCTCGGTGCCTGCCTGGATCCTGTGTGTCCCCAGCACTGACATGTACACCTCCACCAGGATGCCCTGTGCTTAGACAGCCTCTCCACCTCACAGGTGAGGGCCATGAGCACAGCAAGGCCATGCAGCTGGTGCACGCCTCCACGCGGTGTGTGGCCTTGGGGCAGGGATAAGGGCCAGGGCCTTCCTCCCACCTGCACACAGCCCAGTGGAAAGAGAGATGCTAGAAAGGCCAATGGGGCAGAGATCTGAGCCTGGGGGCCAGGTCAGGGTGAATGTGGGGCCAGGGTCAGGCTGAGTGCGTGGCCAGGGTGGGGGCACATGTGGCTGCCCCAGCAGGGCAGTCAGTGAGAACCTGATGACTCAGGAGGAGATGTGGGCACTGCCCTGCCCATGAAGGCAGGAGTGACTCAGTCCTGACCACACAGAACATCTCTCCCCTACACCAAACAAAGACTTGGCTGAAGTCCTCGAAGTCTCTGGCTAGAGATGGACGTGTTTGAGCAACAACAGATGTGAGCAGCTCCAGCTCTGGGGGTGTCACAAAGGAAGCTATACAGAAGACCCGGCTGCCCGGCCCCACCACGCTGGGCACCAGGCGTGTGGCTGGCAGGCTCTGGCACTATCCATGGGATAACAGCGGCAGAGCAGGCCTGTCGCGGGGAGCGAGCAGGGGGTCCTGCTTTTAGGAGGGTACAGGGGACCCCTCAGGAAGGACTCAGGGTCAGGGCCCTCTCATCAGGAACTTCTGAACAGTGAGCTCCTGACGAACTCACAAAGACCTTCAAGGAGTACAGCTCACTTGAGGGGCCTTGGGGCTCCCACGAAGTGAGCAGGAGCAAGGTCCCACCAGGTTGCCTCCGGCTCTCTGGAGGGCCAGAGCAGGGCAGGAGGAGTCAGGAAGAAAAGCCGGTTTCATCCACCTGTGAGTGTGGTGATGATCAACATGTAAAATATAAACACAAAAACTAATATACAAAAAGCCATCATTTTCCTACACACCAACAGTGAGCAATCTAAACATGAAATTAAAGGAAAAAAATGTATTTATATTAGTATCAAAAAGAATGAACTACTTAGGAATAAATTTCACCCAAAGAAAGGTACAAAATTGCAAGGTGAAAACTACAAGGCCTGGTTAACAGAAGGCACAGCTGGCCCGAGTCAACGGAAAGGCAACACGCTCCTGCCTGGAGGCGGTGCTGGAAAGTGGCAGTGTCCCCAAGTTTTTCTATCACTTGAACACAATCCCTGCCAAAACCCGAAGTGGTTTTTTCCAGAAATTGATCAACTTATCCTAAAATTTTTCATTAAAATATAAGAGATCCAGAATAGCCAAAACAATCTTGAAATGGAGCAACAAAGTTAGAGCCCTCACTCCCTAGTAATGGAGATGGGGTAGGGCTGGCAGAGAACAGCCACAGAGGCCCGCGGAGCAGAATCGGGTGTCAGAAGGAGCCCTCACAGATATGGTGAAGTGGATTCTGCCAAGGCCACCAAGACCACTCAATCTGTGCTGGGACAACTGGATTCCACATGCAAAAAAATTAAGTTGAATCACTTCCTCAAAATACACAAAATTAACTCAAAATCTATCGCAGACCGAAGTGTATGAGCTAAAACTATAAAAAGTTTTGAAGCAAACACGTGTGTGAAGCATAGGGTGTGAATGACCTTGAGTTAGGCGATGGTTTCTAAGGCAGGATGCCAAGACAAAAAAACTAACCCAGAACTACTTTGGTGCTTCAATGGGCATGATTAAGAATGTCAAAAAAGAACCACACCATGAGAGGAAATCTGTGTAGCATACATTTGATAGGGAGCTCTATCTAGAATCTACAGAGAACATTGCTATAGATGGAATGCTTTTGTCCCCCTAAAATCCATATGCTGAAGCCCTAAAATCTATGTGATGAGGATTGGGAGGCGGGGCCTTTGGGGAGGTGGGGGAAACTGGGCTTAGATGAGGTTGTGACACCGGAGTGAGATTAGTGACCTCATAGGAAGGGGCAGAGCCCAGAGCTCTCTCTGCCATGTGAGGACAGTGAGGCGGCGGCAGGAAGAGAGCCCTCCAGGGACCTGGCCGGCACCAATCTGGGACTTCCCAGCCTCAGAACTGTGAGAAGTACATTTCTGTGAGGACACAATCTAAAACATTTTGTTACGGCAGCCCAAGTTAGTAGAAACAAAACTAAATAATGAAAAGACAAATAACTCAATCATAATATGGAATCTGCATAGTCATTTCTCCAACAATGACATACAAAAGGCAAACGAGCACATGAAAGACATTCAACGTCATTCGCCACCATGAAATGTCAGTCAAAATCACACCGGAGCAGCGAAGCAGACCTAAGTACCTGTTAAGATAAACCTAAATGGGCTTCTTTTTGATGAAAATGTTTTAAAGTTAGTTGTGGAGATGGCTGCAACTCTGTGCATATATTAAAAACTACTGAATTGTACACTATAACTGGTGACTTGCATTTGTCTACAAATCATATCTCAACAAAAATGTATCAATAAGAACGACTCACCTGCAGATGCTAGAAATGAGAAGGACAGGGGACAAAAGCTAGAGCAAAAGCAAGCAAGCAGAGGCTGAGTGGAAAATACGGTGGCTTCAGGAAAAGCAGAGGAGGTATCCGTTGGGAGAGTCCTGGGCCACATCTGTGTGCAAGGCATCATCCTTACCTGTGTGCAATTAATCCCCTTCTCTGTGTCCCTAGAATTTCAACTCAGCCTTAAAGGCCTCAGGACTTGTGTTAGAGTATCAGATGGTGCCCCGGGAGCAGGCCCTTGCGTTTCTGACACACTCGTCCATCTTTGGGCCAGAACAAGGTCCGGTTCTTGCTACAGAGAAAACCTACATTCCACTGATTAAACGAACTCGCTCCAGAAACCCTACCCACCCCTCCTGGGAGCCCAGACTTGGGCCACAGACAGCGGAGAAGGACAGGGGAAATGGGAGCGATGCCAGTGCCCACGCCACAAAGGGGCCCTCCTGTCTTGTCACAGAAACTTACTTACAACTTACATGTGTTACAATGCTTATGCCAAAGTTCTCAGGAAAACGCTGCCACAGACGAAAGTGTGTGAGAGGCACACAGCCTGGCTGGGAAAGCCACCTGAGGCCAGTCGGCCTGTGTCCTCCTGGGGCAGGCAGTCAGCAGGAAGCCGGGCACCCACTGTCTACCGCACCCACAGGGCCTGCCAATGGAGGCGACAGGCCCACCACTCTCAAGAAACGCTCATTGCAGACAACTTATTTAAGAGCCAGATCATTTTCACTATAACTGAGCCCAGAAAAGGTAACAGGTAAATCAGATCTTGGCAAATCCTAATACACCATTTTATTTCCACAGATGTTACCCAGCCCATTGCCTCTGCCTTCTGTCTGCTCAGAGAGAGGACAATGAATGGCTCATGCAGACCCAGTTCTTGTGCATGGCTTTAAGAGACACTTTCTCAAAGGGGCAATTTAAATGGTCATATTATTTCTCTTCCCCGAGATTCCTGTGCAAAACACTCTCCCCAAACAGCGAAGTCCTTGACTCGGTTTTTGGTGACTTACAAAATTCCCCATAGAAAGAGCTAAGGCTAGAATTTTTTTCACTCTAGTTTTTCAAATACAGTAATTCTATATGGCAATAAAAAGTTTCAGATCTCTCCACCAGTTCTTTCTAGGACAACAAAGGGAGAGCCACGTGATGGCATTCCCAGCTCAGAGCCCACGGCTCAAAGCAAATGGGTAACTGCACACTTCCTACTAGCAAGTTCTCCCACAAATGACAGGGACACCTCTCTCCACCTGATGCCTGAGTTACAAAAACAGTCCCAATTAGAGACTTGTGCATCAAATGGCTCAATGGTGAAGCTTCTTTTTTCACTGAGAAAAAAGAAGAGACTTTAATCACACTAACTTTCCTCCTCTTTATGAATCAGGATGTCAACATGCTGACTCTGCAGGAATAGCAGGGAGAGTGAAAGCATCATTTCATTTTTCTAAGACCACAAAGCAGTCAGAAGCAATTTTCTAAGCAGCTTACTTAAGCACTCAGAACAGACAGCCTTCTGCACATTAGGCATTTGTCCTTCCTAAAACATAGACAAGGGCATGGTAATATTTCAAAATATGGACCCAAGACATGAGTTTATTTAAACGAGCAGCTATGAGAGTGTGAACTAAGTTCTACTTTGGCTTTCTGGTAGAAGCACGTTTGGGGTTCAGTGAAAAAAAAGCCAGCCTCTTCAGGGTCTGATTCACCCTGCCTGGTGACTTCTAGAGGAAGGGGATAGTTTCCTTGGTGCTGCCAGGGATGCCCACCCCCAACACGTAATGAAGATGATGTTTTCTTTAAACTGCTCCAGAAAATATATCTCTAACATGGGACACTCTCCAATTTAGCAACACCTAAAAAAACAGCCGCTTCCTGAACCACCTAAATCACCACCTGCCACCTGTCAGGTTATACCTGGAGCCGCGGCACAGAGCTCAGAACCTCGAAGGGGGAGCCGGGACCAGTCCTTCTCTGGGCCCATCCCAGAGGGGTAGGAGCCGCCTGAAGCTTCACTGCAACAAGGGAACAACGAGACACACGAGGGAACGGACATTTGAATTAATTAAAGTTGAAGAAGATTTGAAGTCATGTTACGTAATCCAACGAACCACATTTTAAATGCTGAAGAGCTGCATGCGGCTGCTGGCTGCCATGCGCAGATGTGGACATTTCCAGCACCCTCAGCACCTGCTTGGGAGAGAACTGAGAAGCAGCTCGCCTGAAGCCCCGCATGCAGATGTTTGGAGAGAACATCATGCAAATATGGAGAGAACCCTGAAATCTGCAAATCCTTCCTAAAACGGGGTTGGTGTTACTGTGTTTGAACACAAAATAAAAAATAGACCCAAACTGCAAACTATCTAGCATCATCAAAACACCGTAAACACTGTGGTTCTGTACAAGAAGATGGAGTGAGACCCTGCCCACCTCTCCCACTGAGTGACCCCGGCCATGACCCCAGACCTCAGCTAACACAGCATGAAACTCACATGTGGCCATGAGCACAGAGGAGAGAGCCACAGGAGGAGCCTGCCAACTCCAGGTGAAGAGATAAAAATAAATACTTTCCCTTCTGGAAGACTGGGAAGCAACCAGTCCTTTATTTACCATTTTCTTCATTCTCTTACATCCCAGGCCCCACGCATTGCGCTGCATGTGGAGCAGGAGCTGGCAGCAGGAGCACACGGTTCTGAGGGAGAACCTACTGCCGCCACTGAAGGGGCTGGGCTCTACAGTGACCGTGAAACATGGTGCCCTTTTCTCTTTCTGTCCTCCAACCGCTTAGCCCCCGGCCCAGCACAGTGGATGGAGTACAGGCTGTTGTACAACAGGTAACTGAGGCCAAGATTTGTGCCAAAAGATTGAAAACAGACCCTTGAGATACCAACAAGTACAGGGGAGGTCACGAGGAAGGAGAAATGCAGAAAAGTGATTCCCTTAAAATTGTTTATAAACTCCTGAGACCACCCATGAGCTGTGCATGTGTGGATCTGACCCTAAACAGATGTTGAGAATAGAACTGAAAAACAGCACCATGCAGGTCCACGCAGGACAGACCCAAAGAGCACGTTGGATCCACAGACCTTGCAGCCCAAACCCCAGTGGATCAACCAGCTGCTAGCACGGTATCTACATTCCTCAAGGAGGCTGCACAGCACTCAGAGCATCAGACAGGATAGCATACTTTAAATCTCCATGGAACGATACCAAACTACTCAACACACAGAGCCAGGAGAATCTCAATCAGTAGACTTTGTACACAAGATGGTGTAGATGCTGAAATTATCTGAAAGAAAGCTCCAACCAGTAAGGATAAGCATGTTGGAAACCAACAGAAAGATGCAATTTTTATACCAAAGAATTGGAAGTAAAAAAAAACACAACAACAACCTTTAGAATGAAAACAACAAATGGAAGGAAAACTTCAGAGAATGGGATAGGAGAGTAGTATGGAAATGACAAAGATGTCAATAAAAATTATAGAATCTGAACAAAGATTGGAAAAAATGGACTCTTACACACCTGTGGGACAAAATTAAGTTATAGTTATATCACCAGTCCCAGAAGAAGAGGGGGGAAGAAGTGAAGAAATGAACTTCCTAAATGGAGCAAGAAATATCAACTCACAAAATAAAAAAACCTCAGGAAACCTTAAAAGACAAACCCAAAGAAATCTATACCCAAACATATAACAATCCAATTACTAACAAACTAAAGACAACAACAAAAAGGAAAAATCTGAACACAAAATCTCAGGAAAACAAATTATATACAGAGGAAAAACTATTGTGATGGCTACAGATTTCTCAGTAAAAACAGTGGGGTCAGAGGGTAGGGAACAGAACATGAAAGCACTCAAAAAAACAAAGTATCCACTCAGAAGTCCATGCAGCCAACAAAAGTATCCTGACCAAAGGAAGGGAAACGGCAGCACCAGCTGCCAGCAGCCCCCCAACCCAGGTCAGAAAGCAGGCAGGCACACAGCTTGGCAGCTTCTTACAAAGCTGAACACATACTTACCATATGACAAAGCAATCCTCTAGGTATTTGCCATAAAGAAGTGAAACTTATGATCTCACAAAACCAGGACACTCATATGAAAGCAGCTCTATTGGTAATTGTCAAAAACTAGAAATAACCCAGTGCCCTTCAACAGGTAAATGGGCAAGTAAATTGCGGTTCATCCATACAATGAACTACCGTTCAGTAACAAAAATAAATAAATGATTGATAACTAAAACGAGGTGTTACGGGGACTCAGAAGTTAAATACTTTATGATTCTACTAAAGGCCCGATGCACAAAGATTTGTGCAATAGGCCTTCCTTCCCCTGGCTGCCGGCACTTATTTTCCTCCAGCACCCAGCACCCAGGCTGCAGCAGAGCCAAGCCTTCAGCCTTCAGGCTTTGTTCAGGCAGACCCTTCAGTCTATGTTCCGTGCCTGTGTATGCAAATTAACCCACCATTTTGCTGGGTTAATTTGCATACACACTTGTGATTGGCTGGTGGGTGTCCTAGAGGTATGGTCAACTTGCATCTTTCTCTTTTATTAGTGTAGATGACATGACTTTTTTTTTTTTTGGCTTTTTCAAACATAGATATGGGGTTTTCTGTATTAGTTACAGGTATATAGCACAGTGTTTAGACAATCATATACTTTACAAAGTGTTCCCCCTGATATTTCCAGTACCCATCTAGCACCACACATAGTTATTACAATACTAGAGACCCGATGCACGAAGATTCGTGTAAGAATGAGCCTTCCTTCCCCTGGCTTCCAGCACCACCTTCGCTCCAGCCCAGAGCCATCTTTCTGCCTTCACTCTGACCTGGAGCCACCTTTCTGCCTTCCCATGCTACCCAGAGGTGCGGAGCTGCTGGGGCAGTGCAAAATGCCTGTGTCACCGCCATGGCAACAACACAAGCATCCCACCCTGCCCCGGCCACTTGGTGTCTGTGTATGCAAATTAACCCGCCATCTTTGTTGGCTTAATTTGCATACTCACTCCTGGTTGGCTAGAAAACATCACAAAGGTACGGTCAATTTGCATCATTCTCTCTTATTAGTATAGCCTAAAGACTCAGTGCACCAGTGGAGTCCCTCGGTTGAGCCTGCAGGATTGAGTTGAAACTGGCTCTCTGACATCCCCCGAGGGGTCCCAGATTGTGAGAGGGCACAGACCAGGCTGAGGGACCCCACCAGTGCATGATCAGTACCAGGGAAGATCATGGGAGGTTGGCCAGCTGGGGAGAAACCACAGATGGGCTTCAAGGCGTGCCCAGCCCATCTTGCTCAGTCCTGATCAGCCAAACCCCAGCAGCAAGCTAACCTACCAGTCGGAGTGTCCCTGGTAGTCAACGGATGTCATAGTGACTGGTCAACCAGTCTACTGTCTGCCCCTTGTGGTCAATGCATGTCATAGTGAGCAGTTGAGCAGCCTTAGCATATCATTAGCATATTACACTTTGATTGGTTGACTGGACAACCAGACACTTAGCATATTAGGCTTTTATTACATAGGATTATTAACTACTAGAGGCTCAGTGCCAAAATTTGTGCACGGGTAGGGTCCCTAGACTAACTGGCAATCAGGGTCAATTGAGGACTTCCAACTGTGTCAGCCAGGGCCTTTCTTAGTTCCATGCTGCTCCCTGGTGGTCAGCACATGTCATAGTGAGTAATTGGTCTCCTGGTCAAACTCCCATGGGGACAATTTGCATATTGGGCATACACACACACACACACACACACACACACACACACACACACACTAGAGGCCTGGTGCATGAAATTCGTGCATTGGGGGAGGTGTCCCTCAGCCCAACCTGTACCCTCTCCAATCTGGGACCCCTCGAGAGATGTCCGAGTGCCTGTTTAAACTAATAGTATCCCAGTAAGATCTGGCCTAAACAGGCAGTCCAATATCCCTTTCACAATCCAGATGCTGGCCCCCAACTGCTCACCTGCTGCCTTCCTGATTGCCCCTAACCACTTCTGCCTGCCAGCCTGATCACACCCTAACCACTCCCCTGTCAGACTGATTGATGCCTAATTGCTCCCCTGCCAGCCTTATTGCCTCTAACTGCTCTCCTCTGGAGGCCTTGTCACCCTTAACTGCCCCCCCTTGGAGGTCTGGTCACTCCTAACTGCCCTCCCCTGCAGGCCTGATCACCCTAACTGCTCTCCCCTGCAGGCTTAATTGTCCCCAACTGCCCTCCCCTTGCAGACCTGGTCCCTCCCAAATGCTCCCCACTGCTGGCCTGATTGCTCACAACCGCCCTCCCCTACTGGCCTGATCCCTCCCAACTGCCCTCCCCTGCTGACCATCTTATGGCAACATCTCGTGTCCACATGGGTGCAGCCATCTTGTGTGTTGGAGTGACAGTCAATTTGCATATTACTCTTTTATTAGATAGAATAGGATAGAGGCCTGGTGCATGGGTGGGAGCCAGCTGGTCTGCCCTGAAGGGTGTCCTGGATCAGGGTCAGGGTTCCCTTCGGGCGTGGGGCAGCCTGGGCGAGGTGGTTTGCAGGCTGGCCATGCCCCCCAACGAACCAAGCAGAGGCTCTGGTATCTGGGATTTATTTATCTTCTATAACTGAAACTTTGTAGACTTCAGCAGAGATGAGCACAGGCCAGGAACTTGGCTTCCTCCATTGCCGGGGAAACCCAAGCCTCCTATTCGCTCCATGGTTGCAGCCATTTTTGTTGGGATTTATTTATCTTCTATAATTGAAACTTTGTAGCCTTGAGTGGAGGCCTGGGTCGGCCAGGGTGTGCAAAAAGCTTGGCTTCCTCCATTTCCAGGGAAACCCAAGCCTCCTGTTCACTCCGTGGCCGCAGTCATCTTAGTTGATTAATTTGCATACTCGCTCCTGATTGACTAGTGGGCATGGCTTGTGGGTAAAGTGGAGGTGCGGTCAATTTGCATGTTACTCTTTTATTAGATAGACTAGACTAGAGGCCTAGTGCACAAAATTCATGCACATGGGGGGAGGGGTTTTGTCCCTCAGCCCAACCTGCACCCTCTCCAACCTGGGACCCCCCTCAAGGAATGTCCAACTGCCAGTTTAGGTCCTATCCCGCAGGCCTAAACATCCCTCTCACAATCCGGAACCACTGGCTCCTAACCACTCACCTGCCTGCCTGCCTGATTGCCCCTAACCATTTCTGCTTGCCAGCCTGATAGCCCCCTAACCACTCCCCTGCTGGCCTGATGGACACCTAACTGCTCCCCTGCCAGCCCAATCGCCCACAACTTCCCTCCCCTGCTGACCCAGTTACCCACAACTGCCCTCTCCTGCCACAACTCACATCCTCCATCGGGACCAGCCTCCTCCGCACCACACAGAGCTGTGGGACCCCCAGGCCTCACTGTGTAAACTGATCACTGGGCCCCGCTTCTGCTGTGTGCTGTGGTGGCCCTCTTAGTAGTGGCCATCTTGTGACAGCCATCTTGTGACAACATCGTGCACAAGGACCACCTAGGCTTTTATTAGTACAGATATTTCCTATGCTATACTTAACATGCTTGCGACTATTTTGTAACTGTCAATGTTTACTTCTTATTCCCTTTACCTTTTTCACTCAGCCCCCAACACCCCTCCCCTCTAGTAACCATCAGTCAGTTCTCTGTATTCATAAGTTTGTTTCAATTTTATTTGTTCTTGCTGTTCTTTAGGTAGCATATATAAGTGAAATCATATGGTATTTGTCTTTCTCTGATATACTTAATTCACTTAGCGTAACACCTCTAGGGCCATGGTGAGATTTCATTCATTTTTATGACTGAGTAATATTCCATTGTATTTATGTACCACCGCTTTTTTAATCCACTCATCTATTAATGGACACTTGGATTGTTTCTACATCTTGGATATTGTAAATAATGCTGCAGTGAACATAGTGGTATGTATAGGAGAACTTATTTGCCAATGATATGTCCAAGTAGGGCTTAATATCCAAAATTTATAAAGAACCTACACAACACCAAAAAAACACACAATCCAATTTAAAAATGGGCAGAGGGCCTGAACAGACACTTCTCCAAAAATGACATACCGAAGGCCAAGAGACATGAAAAGATGCTCAGCATCACTTACCATCAGAGAGATGCAACTTAAAACCAAAATGAGCTATCACCTCACACCTGTCAGAACGATTCAATAAGTCGACAAACAAGTGCTGGCGAGGATGTGGAGAGAAGGGAACCCTCATGCACTGCTGGTGGAAATGTAGACTGGTACAACTACTGTGGAAAGCAGTATGGAGGCTCCTCAACAAATTAAAAATGAAACTGCCTTATGATCCAGCGATTCCATTTCTGGGTATACATCTAAAGAAACCCAAAACAACATGACATTCTTGAAAAGACAAAAAACAGGCCAGAGAACAGGTCAGTGGTTGCCAAGACTTATGGGTGAAAGAAGGCATCTTCTAGGGTTCCCCGAGAAGCTCGAGGCTGCGGGGACCAGCCGCATCCTGATTTTGGTGGTGGTCACACAAACTGTCCACACCTGTGATGTTGAAAGCAATTCAGAAACAAAAGTAATTTTTCAGTGTTAACTAAAATACTAACTGCTGAATGTGCAAGTGACAAAAGAAAAAAACAGCCTTGCTGTTTCCACAAATCTGACTGCATTAGTGCATGTGGCCTACCAATGGCCGCGTCGGATTTGAAACTGACCTAAAGGAGAGCCTGAGCGAATGTGGAGGACACTTGCACACACCTGGGGAAACACTTATTCTAAGGACTCTCACAAGGGCAAGGTAACTCTAGGCACGATTATTCTTCAGTTTCCAGAATGCTGTTAGCAAGAGTTCATATTAAGTAAAAATATAATTGCAAAAAATTGTTAATACCAATGCTTAAAATAGTACTACTCTACACCTCAATCAAAGCACTCTCCAGCTCTGGCCAGAGCTCAGTTGGCTGAAACTTTGTCCTGTACACCAAAAAGTTGGCAATTCTTTTCCCAGTCAGGGCACATACCCAGTCAGGGAGGCAACCGATCGATGATTCTCTCTCACAATACCAATCAATATGTCCCCGGGTGAGGATAAAAATAAATTACCTCTTTCAGAGAGGCACAGACATCCAGACTTAGGGGCTCTCCTGGCCACAGAAACCCGTGGCTGTTCGCACCAATGCGGGGAAAGCTGCCCCCGTCTTCCAAGGAGAAAAGGCAGGACTGGAGGGGTCTGCCCTGTGCAGCCCTCGTCTGCCCCCCGCATGTCTCTAGAGCAGCGGTTCTCAACCTGTGGGTCGCGACCCCTTTGGGGGTCCATCAACCCCATCATAGGGGTCACCTAAGACCATCAGAAAACACAGGTATTTACATTACGAATCACAACAGTGGCTAAATTACTGTCAGGAAGTAGCAAAGAAAATAATTTTATGGTTGGAGGTCACCACAACATGAGGAACTGTATTAAAGGGTCCCGGCATTAGGAAGGTTGAGAACCACTGGTCTAGAGGGTCTCACTTTCTGCTCACGCACTGGCCTCCCTCCATGCGTGCAGCCACCAACTGTACTGTATGTACATCCCTCTGTATTGGTCTTTAGCCCATTATCTGTGTCTTTCACTTTCTCTATGGTTCCTCCATCTCAGCATTTTTTGGCTGCAAGGCATCACACAACATGTATTAATGTTTGTTGAATGAATCAATCAACCTGCAGATTGGAAGACCATATTCACGAGCTAAAACAATCAAGAGTGCAGGTGCCTATTGTAAAGGGATTTTATATTCACTTTTTACTTTAAGATCTTGTGATGAGTTATACTGTACAAAGAAGGCTACAATTTCACACGCTCTTCCAAAATGACTCTGACAGTCTCTCTCAAGAGCCGGGGTCTGTTTCCCTCGCCTGTGGACAAAGAGTACACCCTGGGATAGATCTGACCCATGGAACATATGGAAATGGCCCTGCACCAGTTCTGATTGGAGCCCACTGGTCAGATTTCACATTCCATCCTTAAAACTCTCATTCTTGGGATAGTCTTTCTGGGAATCCAACCGCAATGCTGTGAGGCCAAGCCACCTGCAGGGGCCACATATGGATTCTCAGGTGGAGGAATGTGAGCTCTGAGCCAACAGTGAGCATCCACCACCAGCCTTACCAGGGCACCCTCTGTGCATCCAGCCCAGTCCAGCCTTCAGATGAACCTACAGCCCCAGCCAACATCTTTGCACAGCCACATGAGAAGCCCAGTAGCAACACCTTTCACCCACAGAACTGGGGGACACAATAATAATGATCTAAGTTGTGGCGTGTTCATTGCACAGTGATAACCGAAACAGACCTACGGAGGAATTTCATTTTCTCTGTGATGATTCTAAATGGTAAGTTTACATTATTTGTTCAACCTTATTTGCCTTTTCTTCTTTCTCTTCCTGGAAAATAGCATAAAAGAAGTCTTTGGTAAGTTAACTGAGTCTATGGAGCATGGAAGGTTTTCTGACCCAGGTGTCTCATATAAATGCATTTAGAGCGACAACCTAAGATTGTGGTACCCTTTGCTCCTTGTTGTCATTTTCATTATAAATAGTCGCATCACCCAAGGAAGCTACTGTTCTTTCTCAATAGATGTCAGTGGTCCCCAAGATTCCCAACCGTCGGACAACTCCTGCTCCTTCCCCTGCCTGTTCCACATGGCTGACTCAACTCTCCGCTGGTCAGCACAGATTTCTGTAAAGTTGATAGTGAACGACTCTCCCTTCATCTCAGTGTCCCCAACTTGCACTTCAGGGCTGTTGTACTGAAAGGATGCTGTGTTCTGTGTGGCCCTCACCCTCCACATACAACAGGTAGCACTCCCAGCTGCCAAAACACAGGGCATTGCATTTTGCTATGTACCCCGGAGGCTGGTCTAGAAATATAAAAGGGGAGGGTGGGGGGCGGGAATTCCTTTAGCAGCTTCTGTATAAATGAGGAAAGCATGACTCTTGGCCAAAGTAAGAGCAGCGCTGAGAGGAGTCTCGATACTGCAGGTCCTATTCACACTGAGAACAATTAAAGACATGCTCCACCTAAAACTACAGAACGAGACCCACCAAGTCCACAGGCAGTGTGCCCCTGACCATGGCATAACCCGCATTTCTGGCTCTGTAGTTCCTGTGAACTCGTCTCTTTCCTGTTCCCCTCCCTCATCTTCATGCTTCCTCCACTTCTGACTGCTATGGGCTATGGCTCCTCCCCAGCATCCTCACTGGCCTGTGGGCCTGCCAGTTCCTTCCTCTGGAGAAAGCCACACAAGGTTGGTTTTTACCACCTCCTCCCAGCACTTTCCACTTACGCAGACTGCACATCGACTTCCTGACGCTACTGGAGTGCATCTGACCTGCGTGTCCCTTGTCGGCCACTGTGCTCTTCAGCCAGAGTCCTACGCCCGAGAGCACCCAGTGCAGCAGGGCCCCCACTGCCATCCACAGACCCTGCAGTGAATTCCACCAGGCAGGTGGGTACACCACTGCCATGGTAATACCCTGCCCAGCCTGGCAAAAGTGCCACTGGTGACAGTACTGTAACCACCCAACACCCACCACTGAATCCGAGTCCAATGCCTCACTTTACATCCAGATTCTTCCAGCGATGTCTTCAGGGAAACTTCTTCCCTGAAAATTCAGGCTGTAAATTGCCTTTGGCAAATGAACTTCCACTTCTCTCAGACACAAATGTGATGGGAGTGCACCCTGAGTGCACTCCAAAGGCTTTCTGCCAGGGCCTAATGACATGTGCTGGGCCACGCGGGCTGGGCCACATGGGCGCCTTTTGCCTCAACAAAGGCTTATCACCTGTACTTCAGTGTCTGTCCACAGAAAGGCAAGCCAGGACACGGGGAAATAATAGCAGCCACCAGAAAGGGGGCCAACAACACTTTACCCCAGAAAGGACCTGCAGGAGCCATTAAAAATGGGTTCACACTCGGGGGGAAGAGGAGACCCTTCCCTTCCACTCCTAGGGGGGACCCAACCAGCTTCCCAGGAGAATTACTCCAACAAAAGGCTCTCAGCCAACTTCTACTCAAACAGCCTTGCCAGTGCACCCTCTTCAATCTCTCTCTCTTGAGCGAGCCCTGGTGGCCCCGTAAACGCACTGGCCAATCAAAGTGAGTCCACACTCCCCACTTCCACTGTGTGGATGAGGGGCACATAGTGTCAGGACTGAACCACACCTGCTCCCAAACCCACTTAGGACAGTCGCATTTATTAATTAAATTACGTAGTTAGTCATCTAAATCTGTGACACTGATGAGGACATGTGAGGGTGAAGGGAGTTCTTCCTAAGAAAACTAAGTTGGCTTTGAAAAGACTCAATACCAAGAAGAAACTTAGAATGAGGTGGGAGATGAAATTATAAATGATTTTAAAAATATAAACATCTCACCTCCACCTGCTTTACAAGCTTCTTCCAATTTTCATTCAATTTAAAAAGCAAAACAAAACTGAGACCCTGGCCCTGTAGCTCAGTTGGTTTGTTGGTTCGAGCATCACCCAGTAGGCCAGTCAAGGTTGCGGTTTGATTTCTAGTCAGGGTACACATATGAACGAACCAATGAGCACATAAATAAATGAAACAACTAAATAATGTTTCTTTCCCTCTCCCTCTCATCAAGTTTTTTAAAAAATCCACATTGAAAACCTTAGCTGTGGTCTATGCACAAAAGGCCACTGGGAACACCCATCAGGTGACCCTCAGAGGAAGACCTGACCTACATAAAGACTGGTGGGTTCATGGGCATTGACATAAGTTGAATGCAACGTTGAATATATGAATGTACTGTTTTCTTGTGTTTCCTTGCCTTTTAAAGACATCTGTTTGGTAAGCCCACCCAATAGCACAGGGTACGCCTTCTACTCCATTCAATACACGAGGCTGCCAGTGAAAGCCTACAGAGACTCTCCAAGTGCCTTCACATTTTTATTAATACCCACATTTTTAAGTGGACAAGAATTCATCTCAAACACCTGGCAACAAGGAGTGTGTGTAGAATCTCAGGAGCACTCTCAATGCACTTTCAAAGAGTAGAGATGTAAATGCTTTTAAAAGAATTTCCCAATCCCCTTAATAAAGTAACTGGCTAACTTTCTTATTTTAAGAGCCAGCAGAATATAGAAAAAGGCCTCTTCCAGTGCTTCTCAAATTAGTATACCAGTAATGAGAAAATGATGGATGAACCACGTTTTTTTCTTTTTCCCTTTCTAAAAGCCCCACAAAACAATAGGAAAGAAATAAAATGAGGCTCAAACCCACAACCACACGGAGAGCAAGAGAAAGGTTACAGGAGATAAGCAAGTTCCACAAATGTATAGAAGTAAGACAATAGGTACAGAGTACAACATGCAAGAGAGCCCACATCCTCGGCGTCTGGGTATGCACAGGACAAAGTAGCATGAAAGAGTCCATGTGGCTCACACAGCACAAAGATTCAGAGCTCAGAAATATCAGACTCAGCAGAGAGCAAGGTGGGGAGGGAAGCAGTGGACCTGCAAACACACAGACCGGTAGTGAGACTGCCAACTCCCATCTCTGCTATACCCACCATCCTTTCCCACCTGAGCAGGGACACACAGGCCTGTCACTGCAGGATCCATTTGTTTATCTTACCCTAATCCCTAACCCTTAACCCCTAACCCCTGCAGGGGGCAAAAACAAAGTGTGGCTGTCATCCAAGAGTGAAATGGAACAGACCACCCTTGGAACAGGCTGTACACCTTGTAAATGAACTTGACGGATGTCCACCCACCCATTTGGGCAAATGGGCCCACCAGTCCTAGGCTATTGTTTCAATCAAAAATCAAATAAGAACCACCAGACACCTGAAGAAAGCACCCAAAATGAAAAGGAGGTGCCAAGACAGAAAAACAAAGGACTGCAGAAGAAACCAAGAAAATTGCAAAAGAAAGAAAGAAAATTAGATCTTTGGAGACATTAGAGGTGGTATTTAAAAATTATCAGAATGTAATAAAAAATAATGATAGAGAAGGACCTATTGTAAATTAAAATATGATGCCAAAATGAAAACAAAACTCAATAGAAAGATAGGAAGGTAAAATTGAAACATCTCAGGGAGAACCAGAAGGGAAAGATAGGACAGAAAGAATGGGAGGGGGCGACTTTCAAGAAAGGATACAAAGAACATTATCAAACTGAAAAACTCAGCATTCATATTAAAAGAATCAAACCACCTGAGAGCAATGCGCCAGGACAGGAGCATGTATTCTATCACTTTGTTCTATTACCATGAAAGTTCTGATACCAGGATCAACAGAAGACCCTCATGTCGCTCCAAACTAACGCACGTCGCTGGAGAAGAACGAGGCTCTCAGAAACAGCGGGAAGTAGCATAGGTGCTAGGCTGCTGTGGGTGGTGTTACAGGGAACACGGCCTTCCCTGGGAATGATGCCCAGCCAAACTGCCAGTTGAAATGATACCCGGGCATGTGCAGGTGGAGCTCACACATTTACACACACACCACTTCTTAGAACGGTCCTGTGTCCTATCCTCATGCCTTCCTCCGCTCTCCTTCCAACTTCACTCCACTGCACACTCCAGGCTTCCTCCTCCACGCTTCCTGAGGGAAGACCATCAGAAGTCCCAGGAACTCCTGGCACCGGCACATGCTCAGCCCTAACTCCTGCACCTACCCAGACGGACGGGAAATGCACTCCCAGAGAATGGAGGGCTTCTGTGATCAGAGAAGAATCAAGAAGGTCGGACAAAGACTGGCATTCAGAGAAAGAAGAGCAAGACCCAGAAAGGAGAAGTCACCACTTCTATGTGCACAAATTTCTAGGACGCGTATTAAGCGCTGCCAGGTGACACTATCATCACTCTTAAGAGTTCATTCTTTCTTCCTCAGTCTCTAATAATTCTGGAGAATCAGCAATGATGTTATCAAATATTTTAAAGCTAGAGCTTGTTATATGGCAGCTTTTCCTGTACATACATTAGAGGAGGCAAGTCACCTCTCCCATATTTAAGTTTCTCCTAAAGCAGCAGGGGCAAGGTCTAAGAGGCAATCACACTGGCCTCCACTACAGGGGAGATGGTGAGAATTATAATTACAATGCTTTTGCAAACTGTTCCGGAGTGTCCCAGAGAGAAGGGCTATAAATAACTCAAGCTATTATTATCCCCAATGATAATCAATTATTTTCTCATCAAAAGGAGGCTAACAAAGAAAAACTTTATGTGGGGCACTCTTCATTTGTGCAAGCCCCCAGCTTTAACAAGATTTCCACAGTGTTTAGAACTTCACGGGGCCCCAAAACCAGCTCCAGCTTCCTCTAACAAATGAAATATTTACAGTACCTGAAAAGTCCCTTTGTTGCTGGAAAAATACCAGAGTAGCACTTTAATTGTGCCTGTTAATTAAATTCACTTATTCTACAGACTGGTGAGGAGGAGAAGGGGGATAATGGGAGCCTCTCCGATCCCTAGGCCTAAGGTCCCCTATTCCTTCACACCTCCAGGTCCTCCTCTCCTCCTGTGAAGATGGCTCAGCCCTCATGGTCAGCTCCAGAGGCCGAACACTCTCACACAGCCTTCCTGACGTCACCTAGAGGACCAGTGTTTCTCTTCCGGGTCCTCACTGTGTTTCAGACCCAGCTCACAGCATGTGCCAGGTGCGCATTCACTCACGGGGTACATTCTATAAAGTAAGAGGAACTGAGGGGTTCTGTGTTAACCCGTCGTCAGCAGTCCCATCATCATTTCATCTTCAGCACGGTGCTGGGCTGGACCCTTTTCTTTAATGATTCAATGAAGAGTGATAATTAGCTTCTTCTGGATGTTACTCAAAGGCCTAAGCCAGGAGGTGACTACCCATCACTTTCTAAGATGCACAATGTGAGGGCACACAGTCTCTAGAGACCAAAATTCAAAGCCAACCATACTTCCTGAATCCTCCAGCAAAAAACTCACACACACACACACACACTCCAGTTTTCTAAAAACGTCAAATAAAAAAGGCAGCCCTAAAGGCCATGGGAAAGGCACTCTGCCTGGGTGCCATCTATCTGACCACATCACAGGACAGACCTCAGCTCAGTTCTCAGGATGGAGGCAGAATGCAGCTCCCTGAGCCATTCCACCAGGGCAAAGGAGAACAACACCTTCCAGATCTGAGGACAAAGGACACAGCCTGAAGTGAACACTAACCCTCTTCACGCTCCACTTCCTTTTTCCAAAGATAAATGTTATCTATTTTCTGAACAGGTTAGTATTCACATGGAGCACAATTCAAAATTTATCAAAGGAAGCTCCGGCCTCCTTCATCCTGTCCTCAGCACTGCCTTGTACCTTCCAGCTATTTAACTCTCAGATGCCAGGGGAGGATCAGTGTTAAGTGGCGGTGCCACCCCTTTCCACATCGAACTACTGGCCCCCGAGGACACACCTGCGTCCCCTTCAGGGAGGAAGAACTCTCGTGCTAGTGAAGACAGAGAGAGACCATGCTGGACCAAGGAGCTGCAGGCTGTAATGGGCAGTGTCCTAAGAGTGCCAACATCTTTCGTTCAAATGAGTTAAATTATTGGAATGCACAGGTTTTTAATATGCAAATGAAGTTTTAAAACTGGAAAAGAATATCCACAAACCCTTGACGTCTTTGGGTGGGCAGCCATGCATTTACAGGACAGAAGTGGGAGCCGGATTTTAAATATGGGAGAATCCAAGATGGCGGCATAGGTAAACACCTACACTGCTGCCTCGTACAACAATTTCAAAACTACAACTAAAAGACAGAACATCATCCAGAACCACAGGAAAGCTGGCTGAGTGGAAATTCTACAACTAGAGGGAAAGAGAGGGGCTCACAGAGACCCAGAGGAGCTGCAAAAAGCTGAGGGACGGAGATGCGCACATGGAGAGAGCAGGTGCCGGAGTACCTGGCTGGTTTTCTCTGGCAGGAGGGAAACGAAGACTCTCAAAGGCATTGAACCCCTTATCCTACTACACTAAACCCCAGATCCAGCCAAAACTCACATGGGGGAGTTTGGACTGTGAAAAGGGAGAGGTGCACGGAAATTTAGGGGAGTCGCAAAAGATCAGAGGTCTGGTGGCGCACACGGCACTGCTCAGAGGACAGACTGCTGATTGTGCTACTAGCTTTCGCGAGAGGGAAGGAGACAGACCCTCCCAACTGTGCCACTTCTGACTCCACTAATCCCCTGGGGACCCAGACTCATGTGGTCCTGGAGCGCAGGGGAGCCAGAAAGGCAGCGGTCTAGAGGCACTGTGCGAGTGCACAAGGACCGCTCCAGTGATTACCCAGTCATGTGAGACTCAGGTGCCATGGAGGGCTGGGCCAACTGGAAGGCAAGGCTGTTGCTTAAGCCCTGAGACTCCACCCATCCCAAGCACAACAGAGAGGCTTCTGCGGTTTTGCAAGTCTGGTATCATAAGGCTGAATCCAACACAAAAGTTCTCCAGGCATATTGAAAATGCCGAGACAAAGGAAGGGATCACAAAAAAAAGAAATGGAGGAAAACAAACAACTGGATATAGAGTTCAAAACCACGCTTATAAGGTTTTTCAAGAATATCCTAGAAAAGTTGGATAAAGTTAGTGAGAGCCAAGAGGAGATGAAAAAGGACCAACTAGAGATGCAAAAGATCCAACTAGAGATGGAAAAGGACCAACTAGAGATGGAAAAGGACCAACTAGAGATGGAAAAAGTCCAACTAGAGATGAAAAAGGACCAACTAGAAATTAAACATACACTCACTGAAATAAAAAATATTATACAGAGTCCTAACAGCAGACTAGAGAAAGGCAAGAATCAAGTAAAAAATTTGAAATATAAAGAAGCAGAAAACACTCAACTGGAAAAGCAAAAAGAGAGAAGAATCCAAAAATGTGAAGATAATGTAAGGAGCCTCTGGGACAGCCTCAAGCGTACCAACATCAGAATTGTGGGGGTGCCAGAAGAAGAGAGAGAACAAGATAGTGAAAACCTATTTAAAGAAATAATGACTGAAAACTTCCCACAACTGGTAAAAGAAACAGACTTACAAGTCCAGGAAGCACACAGAACCCCATATAAAAGGAATCCAAAGAGGACTACACCAAGACATATCATAATTAAAATACCAAGAGCAAAAGACAAAGAGAGAATATTAAAAGCAGCAAGAGAAAAACAGTTCATTACCTACAAGGGAGCACCCATACGACTGTCAACTGATTTCTCAACAGAAACGATGCAGGCCAGACGGGAGTGGCAAGAAATATTCAACGTGATGAATATCAAGAACCTACAACCAAGAATAATCTATCCAGCAAAGCTATCATTCAGAATTGAAGGGCAGATAAAGACCTTCACAGATAAGAAAAAGCTAAAGGAGTTCAACTCCAAACCAGTATTATATGAAATGCTGAAAGGTACTCTTTTAGAAGAGGAAGAAGAAAAAGGTAAAAGACAAAAAATTGTGAACAACAAATACATATCTATCAACAAGTGAATCTAAAAATTAAGTGAATTAAAAATTTGATCAACAGTATAAACTGGTGAATATAATAGAATCAGGAGCACAGAAAGGGAGTGGACTGATAATTCTCAGGGGAAAGGGGTGAGGGGTGTACAGGGAGAGACTGGACAAAAATCATACACCTATGGATGAGGTCAATGGGAGGGAGGTAAGGACAGAGGGAAGGGTGGGAGTTGGGTGGAAGGGTGCTATGGAGGGGAAAAAAGAGAAACAAATGTAATAATCTGAATAATAAAGATTTAATTAAATATATATATATATATATATATATATATATATATATAATATTTAGCCCTGGGAAAAAAAAAAAAAGAAGTGGGAGCCAGGCAGGAGAGAAGCGGAGCCTGGGACAAGCCGCCAGCCCTCTCTGAGCCTCAGCGAGCCCGGCAACAGCAGGCATTCCCACCGAGAAACAACCCTAGAAAAGTATGTGGCGGGGTTGGGGGGAGCGGGGGAGGAAGCCTGGGCCACACAGACTCACCAAGTCTCCCTAGAGGCCTCCCAACTTAAACAAGAACCATGGAGACTTGAGTCCTAGTCCCTGCCTGCTCTCTCTCTCTGCTCCTACTCAGAGGCTTTGCCTCCGCTTGCACTTGTTGTCTGAAGATTCTTAGCAGGATGAAGGTCAAAATTGAGTTTTTATCACAGTGAATGCCAGCCAGGATATCAGTGCCAGAAAAGCCTCCTTCGTCACTGTCACAGCTGCAAGGCATCCCCTGGGCAATACACCTGAGGTCTGACACTCAGGATCCCTGAGCGCGCCCTTATCCGGGAACATGGCCCTTTCCAGAGGGGACTAAGTGAAAATGAAGTTGTTAGGGTGGACTCTAATCCAATGTGACTGATGTCCTTATAACAGAGGAAACTTGGACGCAGAACCGGCATAGAGAGGACACAGGGAGATAGCCATCACTAGCCAGGCGAGGCCGTCGTGGGAGCAACATGCCTGCCTGGACCCTGACCCGGACTTCAGCCACCAGCGCTGTGAGAATGCACGCATGCTGTGCATGCCCCAGCCCCAGGCTCTGGTCCAGCAGCCCCAGCACACTAATATATAACATACTGAAAGTGCGTGTTTGTAGACACATGAGCAACAGACAATGAAGCCACGGCCTTATGGCAGTGGCAGGATTACCCCTGAACAAAACAGGAGCCCTCCTTCCACACTGACAGAAGTAAACAACGAATAAAGTGAGTCTGGGAGGCAGGAATGATTTCACGTGTCCCCCCCCCCCTCCTCCCGAGTTCCAAACACTGGTTCATTTCCAGGGGAGCCTGGCAGTGAACCTCATCGCTAAGGGACAGGCTGAGCCTGCACACCATCATAAGGATGCAATGAGATAGAGCCACACAGCATCACATCTTGGCTGCCAACTGTGCCAGACTTGATCAACCAAGGAGTGGAACGGTCCAAAAAACTGGGCTGTTCCCTTCTCAAAGTCAAGGTTGCAGAGTCAAGAACAGGCTGAGGGACTAGACAACTGACTAGAAAATAGGCAAACATTAACAATGGTTGTGGAAAGGCTATACATACAAGAAAAATATCACATTACAACAGCATATTCATATGACCACAAATGAAAATTGAAGTAAATATTCCAATTTTTAAAATATTTTTTAAATCCTCACCAAGGATATTTTTTCCATTGATTTTTAGAGAGAGAGGGAGTATGGGAGGGAGAGAAACATCAATGTGAAAGAGACACAATGATTGCCTGCCTCCTATACACACCCCGACCGGGGCAGGATATCGAAACTGTAACTCAGGGCCATGCCCTTGACCAGTAATCAAGTCCATGACCCTTCGGTGTGTAGGCCAATGCTCTAACCACTGAGATACACTGGCCTGGGCAATATTCCCAATTTTTAAGCATGAGTTATCTCCAGTGGCATAATTACAAATAATTTTTTATACTGTTTTCCTTCAAAATATTGACATACATGAATCAATCTTATCACCAGATGAACAATGGGGTAGAGGTGAGCATCACAGAGCTACTAAGCCACCACAGTGTAGTCATCAGCAAGAGTTTTAAAGCAAGGCCATGTAGGGCTGTGGGGACATTTCAAAGAGGCCTTCCAGCAAAAGGCCCATTGAGGGAAGGGAGCCTTTTGGGTGAGGGAGAGGGGAATGCCTGCCAGGGAGAGGAATTAAGAGAGCAGACATGTGAAGTGGTGGCTGGGGAGAAAGTTCTCTCAGGCCAGGTGGGCAGTGGCCACTCACTCTGTGCATGTGCGCATCTGGCTGAGACAGAGGGAGTGCCGGGTCCAGGAGGGCCACTTCGCACCAGATCCGAGAAAAAGCCCAAAGGGGCTTTTAGAAAATGGCGGCGGAGTAGACGGACGCGTCTGGAGCTTTGTCGCTGGGCAGAGGGAGAGAGAGCGGCTGAGAGTTCCATTGGGAGTGTTTGTTGGCAAGCTAGGAGTCAGTTGTCCTCCAGGGGAAGGCGGGGAACTGCTGGAAGGGGCTCTCCTGGCCAGGCAGCCCCACTGCCACGGGGTTTTTGTCGGCCGGAGCCACCAGCAAGAACGCGGAGCCCGAGCCATCTGGCAGTGGGAGGTGGATGTCTGCGGTGCTCTGAAGCCTTCGGCTAGGCACCCATCGAGCAGCCAGGAACCCGGGGACCCAGAACTCCGCTCTCCAATCGGCGCAGACACTTGGCGGAATCAGAGATCCACAGAGCACACGGAAAGGTCAGATTGCGCCTGACTTAAGGGGGAGGTGGATGTCTGCCGAGGTCTGAAAGCTGCGTCTGACGGAGGCACCCACAGAGCAGCCAGGACCCAGAGCGCGCCTTCCCAGGCAGCACAGACACGCAGACTGAGGATTCAGAGACCCACACTGCGCGCGCGCGGAAGGGTCAGATTTCGCCTGGGCCAGGGTGCGGTCTCCTACCCCCGCAGGGCAGAGACGCGGACACTGTGGGAGCCGGGCTGCGGGAAAGCTGCCTCTGGAGAGGTCCGAGGAGGTGGTCAGGGCGTGATCCCTGAGTGTGAAGGCAAACCCTCTGAGCTGTTGACAGAGGAAAGCTCTGGAAAACGACTCGTTTTTTTTTTCTTTTTTTTCTTTTTCTCTGGGGCAGAGGGACAACCTGGGAGTTATTGCAGTGTCCAGGTTGCAAAACCCCCACAACCTGGTTTTGGGAACCACAGAGTAGCAGGAT
Source organism: Lasiurus cinereus (assembly GCA_011751065.1). Classification (NCBI taxonomy): domain Eukaryota; kingdom Metazoa; phylum Chordata; class Mammalia; order Chiroptera; family Vespertilionidae; genus Lasiurus; species Lasiurus cinereus. The sequence goes on from JAAGEH010000381.1 coordinate 251,185, forward strand.
CTGAGCACAGCCTAGAGAGGTCCTGTGCTTTGTCTCATAGATCAATTCCGAAACACTGCCACCCAATGGATGACACACAAATTGACTCTCGCATAACCACAACAGAATAGAGATTAAAACACCAAGAGGGGAACACAGGGAACTGCAATACCTCCCCTACTGGGAAACAGGAGTGCCAAGCAGAATAATAGTGGAAGTGAAGGAACATTCTATTTTTCTTCTTCTTTTTTTTCCCTTTTTTCTTTTTTCTTTTTCTTAATTTTTAATTCTTTATTTTTCATTTTCACATATTTTAATTAAAAGAATTTTTTTTCTTTCTGCCTCAATTGATTTTACCTTTATAATTACTACATTTTTGTTTTAAACTAGTATTATTAATTACTACTAGTACTTTACCGTTTTGGGGGAAAAAAAGTGTCATTTTGTTTTCTCTTTATTTTATTTCGGGATTAGAGTTCTACATTCTATTTTCATCTTCCCTTTAGCATAATTTTACTCCAACTCAACTCCACCTTTATGCCAACACTTTCCTCCTAACTTTCCCCATTTTGCTGTCTTGTTTCTCTTTCCCTTTTCCAACTTTAGATTCTCCCTATTTTTCTCTTTACCTGGTTAAAATTTCACCCCATTTATATATCTAATTTCAAATCCCCTACTACAAGTCCATACAAACCTCTCCCCTCTTGTCTTCACTAGGCTAAAAGTTGTTTTTTCTCTATGTCCTTTTGTTGCTATTTGCCTGAAAAGTGATTATATCGTTTTTTTGAAAATTTTTTTGAGAGATTGTTTTAGTTTATTCTACTTGTTTTATTTTGCTTTTTGCTTGCTTTGTTTTCTACCTCTCTTTTCCCTCATCTCCCTCGATACCAGTTGCTATTTGCAATTTGCATCAATCTCTAGGTACTGGTTGCTGGCCTTTATTGGGATTAGTGACTGTTCTATTGAACTTCTCTCCTGACATCTATATTTTGTTCCTCTTTTCTCTCTTATACACTTTCTTTTCTCTCTGACTTTTTTCTCTTCCTCTTTCCTTCTCCTTTTTCTCCTTTTTATTTTCTTATTTTATTTTATTTTATTGTTCATTTATTTATCTTTTTTTTTCTCACTCTCCCAATTTGATCTTGGCACTTCTTTCTTTTCTTTCTTCCTCATTTTCTTCTTCTTCTTTCTCTATTTACCCCTAATTTGTCCTTCATTGGTGGTCACCTTATTTGTGATTATTAACATCTTGAATACATTTCTACTCAGTGCCTTGTGTGCTGTACCTGGTCGTGTTGTAGTTTGTGCCTTTCAGTCAACGTAGGAGAGAGCACTACATAACCAGACACCCAGAGAAGAAAGACCATGGTCAGAAAAAGAAACAGCCCACAAAAGACAGAAAAGCACGTTTCACCAGAAAAGGAAGTAAACGAAATAGAACCACAAATAAGCCTACCAGAGAAAGAGTTCAGAGAAATTATCATAATGTGGTTGAAAAGAATGGAAGACAAATTTGACAATATGAGTAAGAGCCAAGAGGTAACGAATAAGAACCTAGAGGAGATGAAGAAGCATGAAGAAGAAATGCAGAAGAAACTAGAGGAGGTGCAGAATAAACAAGAAGAAATGCAGAAGAAACTAGAGGAGGTGCAGAATAAACAAGAAGAAATGAATAATGACATCACTGCTATAAAGAACTCAATAGAAAGCATCAAAAGTAGACTAGAAGAAGCAGAGGACCGCATCAGTGAGCTAGAAGACACGGTAGGAAAAAATACCCAAGTACAGCAGCTTCTAGAAAAAAAGTTAAAAAGCAAGAGGAGAGTCTAAGGGAACTTTGGGATAACATGAAACAAAATAACATCCGCATAATTGGGGTTCCAGAAAGAGTGGAAACTGAACAAGGATTAGAGAACGGGTTTGAAGAAATAATGACAGAAAATTTCCCCAATATAGAAAAGAAAAAACCCACACAAATCCAAGAAGCTCACAGAGTCCCAAGCAAAATGAACCCCAACAAACCGACACCGAGGCACATTATAATTAAATTCGCAAACACCGACAACAAAGTAAGAATCTTAAAAGCAGCCAGAGAGAAACAGAAAGTTACCTACAAAGGAACCCCCATAAGACTAGCTACTGACTTCTCAACAGAAACTCGTCAGGCCAGAAGAGAATGGAATGAAATATACAGTCATGCAAAGGAAGGGTCTGAATCCAAGAATACTGTACCCTGCAAGACTCTCAATCAAAATTGAAGGTGAAATCAAAAGCTTCACAGACAAAAAAGGACTAAGGAAATATATTACCACCAAACCAGCAATGCAAGAAATGTTAAAAGGTCTGCTGTAATAAAAAGAAAGAGGAAGCGAAGAAGGAACTCGGGGGTAAGGACTAAAAATGGCAACAGATAAGTACTTATCAATAATAACTTTAAATGTAAACGGATTAAATGCTCCAATCAAAAGACATAGGGTAACCGATTGGATAAGAAAACATGATCCATATATCTGCTGTCTGCAAGAAACCCACCTTAGGAAAAGAGACGCACACAGACTGAGGGTGAAGGGATGGAACATGGTACTTCAGGCAAATGGAAATGAAAAAAAAGCTGGGGTTGCAATACTTATATCTGACAAATTAGATCTCAAAGTGAAAGACATAACAAGAGATAAAGAAGGCCACTTCATAATACTAAAGGGAACAATCCAACAAGAAGAAATAACTCTGGTAAACATATATGCACCCAATATAGGAGCACCTAAATACATAAAAAAACTCTTGGAAGATAATAAGGGAGAGATTGACAGCAATACAATCATAGTAGGAGACTTTAATACCCCACTGTCACCATTGGACAAATCCTCTAAACAAAAAATCAACAAAGAAACATCAATCCTAAATGACTCACTAGACCAGATGGAATTAATTGACATCTTCAGAACATTTCACCCCAAAGCCACAGAATATACATTCTTCTCCAGTGCACATGGGTCATTTTCAAAGATAGATCATATGTTGGGTCATAAGAAAAGTCTCTTCAAATTCAGGAAGATAGAAATCATATCAAGCATTTTCTCAGACCACAGTGGCATAAAACTGGAAATCAACTATAATAAAAACAATAGAAAGAAATCAAATACATGGAGACTAAACAGCATGCTTTTAAACAACGACTGGGTAACCAGAGAGATCAAGGAAGAAATAAAAAACATCCTGGCAACAAATGACAATGACAACACAACAATACAAAATTTATGGGACACAGTGAAAGCAGTCTTGAGAGGGAAGTTCATAGCCCTACAAGCCTACTGCAAAAAAACAGGAAATAGTGGTAATAAATCACCTAAACCTACAACTCAAAGAGCTAGAACGTGAGCAACAAGAAAAGCCCAGTGTACTCAGAAGGAAGGAAATAGTGAAGATCAGAGCGGAGATAAACAACTTGGAGACCAAAGAAACAATTCAAAAGATCAACAAAACAAAGAGCTGGTTCTTTGAAAGGATAAACAAGATAGATGGACCCCTAGCCAGGCTCACCAAGAAGTAAAGAGAGAAGACCCAAATAAACAAAATCAGAAATGAAAGAGGAGAAATAACAACAGACCCTGTGGAAATACAAAGGATTGTTAAAAAATACTATGAACAACTCTATTCCAACAAATTGGACAACCTGCAAGAAATGGACATTTTCCTAGAAAAATATAACCTCCCAAAACTCAATGAGGAGGAAGCCAAACATCTCAATAGTCCAATAACTATAGAAGAAATTGAAGCAGTCATCAAAAAGCACCCAGCAAACAAAAGCCTGGGGCCAGATGACTTCACAGAGGAGTTTTACCAAACATTCAAGGAAGAATTAAAACCTATCCTCCTCAGACTATTCAAAAACATTCAAGAAGAAGGAATACTACCAAACACCTTCTATGAAGCCAGCATCACCCTAATACCAAAACCAGATAAAGACAACACAATGAAAGAGAATTATAGGCCAATATCTCTCATGAACATATATGCCAAAATCCTCAACAAAATTCTAGCAAACCGGATCTAGCAGTACATCAGAAAGATCATACACCATGACCAAGCAGGATTCATCCCAGGAATGCAGGGATGGTTCAATATCCGCAAATCAATAAATGTGATACATCACATAAACAAATTGAGAGATAAAAATCACATAGTCATATCAATTGATGCAGAAAAAGCATTTGACAAAATCCAACATCCTTTCTTGATAAAAACTCTCAGCAAAGTGGGAATAGAAGGATCATACCTCAACATCATAAAAGCCATATATGATAAACCCACAGCTAACATCATACTCAATGGGCAAAAACTAAAACCATTTCCCCTAAGAACAGGAACAAGACTGGGATGCCCACTCTCACCTCTCCTGTTTGACATAGTACTGGAAGTATTAGCCATTGCAATTAGACAAGAAGAAGAAATAAAAAGCATCCAAATTGGAAAAGAAGAAGTAAAGCTGTCCTTATTTGCAGATGACATGATATTGTACATAAAAAAAACAAAGGATTCCATTCCAAAACTAATTGACTTAATTAATGAATTCGGCAATGTAGCAGGATACAAAATTAATGCTAAGAAGTCTGTGGCATTTCTATACACTAACAGTGAAATTATAGAAAGAGAAACTAAAAAAGCAATCCCATTTACCATCGCACCAAAAAAATTAAGATACCTAGGAATAAACCTAACTAAAGAGGTAAAAGACCTTTATGCAGAAAACTACAGGACACTGAAAAAAGAGATAGAGGAAGATGTTAACAGATGGAAGAGCATACCATGCTCATGGATTGGGAGAATCAACATCATTAAAATGTCCATACTACCCAAAGCAATCTACAGATTCAACGCACTACCCATTAAAATACCAACGACATATTTCACAGACCTACAAAGAATTCTTCATAGATTCATCTGGAACAAAAAAAGACCACGGATAGCTACAGCAATTCTGAGAAAAAAGAATAAAGTAGGTGGGATCTCAATACCAGACTTCAAGCTATACTACAAAGCAACTGTTCTCAAAACAGCCTGGTACTGACACAAGAACAGACATATAGATCAATGGAATAGAATAGAGAACCCAGATATCCACCCAAACCACTATGCTCAATTAATATTTGAAAAAGGAGGCATGAACATTCAATGGAACCAAGATAGCCTCTTCAATAAATGGTGTTGGGAAAATTGGACAGATACATGCAAAAAATTGAAACTGGACCACCAACTTACACCAAATACAAAAATAAACTCAAAATGGATACAGGACTTAAACATTAGAAGGGAAACCATAAAAATACTAGAGGAATCCACAGGCAGCACAATCTCAGATATATGCCGAAAGAACTTCTTCACTGATACTGCTCCAAGGGCAATGGAAGCTAAAGAAAAAATAAACAAATGGGACTACATCAAAATAAAAAGCTTTTGCACAGCAAAAGATACCATCAACAAAACAACAAGAAAGATCAATGCATGGGAGAACATATTTGCAAATGCTATCACTGATAAAGGTTTAATCTCCAAAATCTACAACCAACTTATACAACTTAACAAAAGGAAGATGAAGGATCCAATAAAAAAATGGGCAATGGACCTAAATAGAACCTTTTCAAAAGACGACAGAAGGAAAGCCAAGAGACACATGAAAACATGTTCAAAGTCACTAATTATCCGAGAGATGCAAATCAAAACGACAATGCGATACCATCTTACACCTGTCAGAATGGCAATCATCAACAAATCAACAAACGACAAGTGTTGGCGAGGATGTGGAGAAAAAGGAACCCTTGTGCACTGTTGGTGGGAATGCAGACTGGTGCAGCCACTGTGGAGAACAGTATGGAGTTTCCTCAAAAAACTAAAAATGGATCTCCCATTTGACCCTGTAATACCACTCTTAGGAATTTATCCTAAGAAATTACAAACACCAATCACAAAGGATTTATGCACCCCTATGTTCATAGCAGCACAATTTACAATAGCCACAATTTGGAAACAGCCTAGGTGCCCGTCAGCAGATGAGTGGCTCAGAAAACTGTGGTACATCTACACAATGGAATTCTATGCTGCCATTAAAAAGAAGGAATTCTTACCATTTGCAGCAACCTGGTTGGAACTGGAGAGCCTTATGCTTAGCGAAATAAGCCAGTCAATGAAGGAGAAGCATCACATGATCGCACTCATTGGGGGATAATAAAGAACATTATAAACTGATGAACAAAAGGATAGATACAGAGACAGTAAAGCTTCAAACAGACTGTGAAATTACAGCAGGAAGATTAAAGTTAGGTGAGGTAGATAAGAGATCAATCAAAGGACTTGTATCTATGCATATAATCATAACCAATGAACATAGACACTGGGGGGTTGGGGTATGCCTGGGAGGGAGGGGGGGGCAATGGGAAGATATGTATAAAAAATTAATAAAAAAAAAAAAAGGAAAAAAAGAAAAAGAAAAAGCCCAAAGCAACAGCAAGTGTGGTTTTCTTCTGGCCCATTCAGCCCCAAAGAGAGCGCAGAATGGACTCTGGGCCCACAGAACTAGCTCATTCACCTGCACCACACCACGAGGACTGAGAGGTGTCTCCTTGAGCATGGAGAGACAACGACAATGCTGAGCGCAAACAGCACCCCTAGCATGCCTCCATGTAAACAAGTCATAGGGCAAGTGACGATCTTCAGGGAACATCTGGCTCAGCTGTACGCTGCCAATTCACAGGGAAGGCCTCACCCGCAGGCTTCCGACGGTGACTGCCTTCAGCGGTGGGGTCCTCAAAGAATTAATTACGTGTAAGTGGGCTTGCCAGGGTGGGCCCTGATGGAATGTGACTAGTGTCGGGAGACAGGAGTGGGTAAAGCACACAGTATGGTATAAAACGTGGAGTCACTAGATTGTACACCTGAAGCTAACAATATGTATCCACTGTAAGAAAAGAAGCATTTAGGGCACAGACAGGGAGGCAGCCATGAGGAGATCCTGCAGGGGATGGCATCACAGGCCCGAGAGGCCTTGGGGAAGCCAGCCCCCATCGACAAGGCCACTGCGGGCGGCAGCGCCCAGGGCTGTGGGGCGATCAATTCCGTAGCTTAAGCCATCCATCCAGCTGCGTCACTTGCTCACAGCAACCCTAGGAAACTAGCCCACAAATGCACCTTACCATGTGGTCAGACCACCACAGGAGGAAGTGCATGGTGAGTATAAGAGGAAGGACACTGTTCTTTATGAGCTAAGGGAACCCAGAGACACGGAGAACAACTCTCAAATTCTTCAGCCCAGAGGTATGCACCCCGCTACCCAACTCCCATGCTGCTGACCCTCCCACAAGTGACGGCAGTCCTTTAATAGCAAAAGCTCTCTCGGCCCTGACCAATATGGTAGCATCAGCCGCATAGCACTCTAACTTAATTAAAATCAACTCATAAAACTAGAACTTCAGTCACATCACTAAGTGCTCAGCAGCCATGTCCAGCTGTGCTGCTGCCCTGGGCACCACAGGGGAGAGTGTCCTGGCAGCAGACTCTGTGGGTGGCGCTGCTCCACGCAGATCTGCAGCAAGAGGCCCAGGCCCGGGGAAGGGGGGTGGTTTCGGGGGGACGCTGCTCGCTTTGGTCCACAGATACCTGAGGCCTCGGCTGAAGAGCTCAGGCAGCCACGGCCCCTTCCTGAGGCCCTGCTGCTGGGAGCTGAAATGCACGGGAATCCCTTCTCCTAAGGACACCTCAGCAGCCTGGCCCCCAGGACCCTTCCAGCCTGACTTCCGCTGGGACTCCCACCTACATGGTTCTGGTCTGGGTACCCCGAGTGGTGAGAGGAGAGATGAGCCGAGCCCTGAGCTGCTGTGAGTGCTTTCTCTCTGGTTTTCCTCCTGTGTTTTTTGCTCTTCCCAGGACTCGGGGTGCCCCGTCCAGCCCCACCCAGCAAAGCCGGCCTCACCCGTCCACGTGAGGCTTCTGCTGAAATCAGTCCAGACAGACACAGGCAGTGACACCCGTAGAGGAGCATTTCGGATGGTGCCTGTGGCCATGCGCGGCAGGAGGCCCTGTGACACAGTCACTCTCCAAGAACAATGGGGAGGACCCGGCACAGCCACCCCCGTGCCCCACAAAGAGGACACCTGCTTCTTACCCCGGGTGCTGAAGTGTTTTCCTCAGCCCCTCCCTGACCTGCCAGTGTCTGGCAAACTCATTCCTATCCTGGGCTCAGGCTTGAGCGGAGCCGGAGTCCCCGGGCTGCCAGGCATGTCCACGCCTTGCCTTCTAGACACTGAGCACACTTCCATTTCCAGTTTGGCAAAACTTTTGAACCTTTTTAAAAAAAATAAATGTCAGGATATAATTTGGATAGATATTAGCATGCACTAAATTATGTCCGAACAGCCTCTGGACCAACTTTTTTTAGTCATAGTTTCTAAATTGAGTCATCATCGTCTTCCTGTGTTGAGAAGGTGATTAATCAGTGGGGGGGGGAGGAAACATTTTATTGCCTTAACTCCGCATTGCCCGAGTTGCTAGGCAAAGTTCTCAGCATTCCAGGTCAACACTGTGCTCCAGAACCAGACCCGGCAGCTCCAGCGCCAAGGAGGGAAGGCAGCAGTGCCTCTCTCCCCAGGGCCTCCGCCTGGGTCTGGGTGGCACCCAGCTCTCCCATTTGTTACTCAGGCCCCAGGAGGCAGCCGGGTTCCAAATGGCAGCGTGTCCTGCAGCTGGTCAAGAACAAAGAAAGGGGTGAGCAAAGGGCAAAGGGCAAAGGTGGAAGAGCAGTTATAAAACAAACATGCTGGCCCAGGTTTGGGAGGGGCCCTATTCCTGGGCCTCTTCAACTGAGCAAACCAGCCTCAGGGACAGGCTCTTCCTGCAGCAAGGTTTCAAGCGCCTCTAAAGTCAGGGTGACTAATGGCCTCCTTAAAAGGGTTTCCAGGTCCCTCTCTCTCAGGGCAGGCTAACGGGTTGCGGGCTGTAGTGAGACCCAGCGGCTGCATCACTGCACTGGTGAGTAGGCCCGAGGCAATCCCTACAAGGACAGAGCCAAACAAGGGTGGCTGGACCTCACCAAACCTGGGGCGCACCGAAAGGTCATGGCAGAGAAGCATCAGGGCGCCCAAAGCCCCTCCCCTGTGGCGGTTTCCTCTGGCCACTCTCATGGGTTTAGGTCAACCATCACCTGCAACATGTGGGCCTCCCCTCATCCTGGCTGAGCATTGAAAGTACCTTTTACATTGTGAGTGGCTGTCACAGTCTCAGGGGACCATGCCTCTGTCGAGGAGCCACTCTCTGAGGCATACAGGAAGGCATTTCCAGATGAAATTAATGGAGAGCGGAGGACACAGTGGACAGCTGCGGCTGGAGCTAGGAGGCCCAGGGCTCCCGCCGTGCCTCTGCCTCCAGGTGAGACCTAACATGCACCCTTCCCATCCCAACGGGCAGCAAGTCTGGCTAACTGCGGGCTCACAACATGGACTCAGGCCTCCATCTACACATAGCACTCCGTCCCTACCACAGGCTGTCCACACTGCGGGATCTGGCTGTAGAGCCAAGATCCGAAGCAGCCAGCACCCCCTTCGCTGAGACAAAGGCCTCCTCCGTCCAGGCTGGATGGCCCCTCCTGGAGTTTGGGGAGGCTCAGGGAGTAATCCCGGGCCAGCTTCTCTGAAAATAGTAATCAAATTCCTTCCCAGGATGAAGCTTCTTTTCTTCTCTCCTTAAGAAGAGCAGCAAAGGGGGTAACTGCAGGCATCTGGAGCACCGACCCTCCCCCTAGGGAGGGGTGAAGAGAGATTAGCAGATGAAAGGGAAGCTGGGGTTACTACTGGGGTTATCTTCCTTCTCACCAAGGGTCAGGGCCCGTGACGTAAATGCCTGCAGGAGAGGACCCTGTGAATATATAAACAGCCCCAGAGAGGGCTCTCCCCACCCCCACCGACAACGCCAGAGGGCCGCTCTCAGCTCTCCGCCTGCAAGAAGTCAGCCTCTCCGGGAATCCCGTGAACCTCAAGCAAGAGGACCTGGAGGGCCAGGCTGGGAGGGGGCAGATCAGGCAGCCTGGTGACAATCTCCGACCTGGGCTTGGCGCATTAGTCAGGGGAAGTAACATCCCATTATTCAAAGGTTTTAGGATCCATCTGTCCTTCGGGTTTGGGAGTATTTTATTTCGGTATGTATTATTTCAGACAGATCCGGGGAAAGAGATGAATACACTAGCCAAAGGGAAAGCCCTTGTCCTCTCAGCCTCCCTCAGAGCCCGAGCTCCTGCCTCTGTTTAGTATTCCCATACACAGCTGTGCCCTCCCCACTTCTGTGTCAATCCCAAAGCATCACACAACATCGCCTTGCATGGATTTACCCTCACCTGATAGCATCCGGCCACGTGTAGCCCAGACCAGCTTTTGCTGCCCAGATGTGCTGTGAGAGCCATCATGTTGGAACCAGAGACTCCACTGGGCTCATCCACCACGGGCTTCTGTGACTGGTGACAGCTGCCTGGCATGGGCCTGGAAGTGGGCTGAGAAGCAGAGGTGGCCGCTTCCCCAGGCAGGGCTCCGTGCCTGTGAACATGGGCAGACCAACCGGCACCCTTCCAGCAGTTCCTCTCTACAGACCACATTTGCCAACACTTGGAATTGTCAGGCACATACTCTGAGCCTGATGAGGCAAGCTCTCCTGGAGATTTTCACTTGTGGTTCCCAGTTCATGAGCCTCTGGAAGATTTCTTCTGGGTGAAGGTGCTGTTTATATTCTGAGCTCCCTAATATCTATCTATCTCCCCCCCTCGCTACCCTCCCCCCCCCTCTCACCCCCTCTCTTTTCCTCTCTGAAATCAATAAAAATAAAAAGAATATTTCCTCTTCTGCATAAAATCAGGACCGGAGCAGCCCAGAGAGAAGCCAGGTGGCTAGGCGGCTCTCTGCACAGGAAAGGGTCTTCACGCTGCCAAGGCCAGCTGGCTCCCTCAGAGGATAGCTGTGGCTCCCGCCGGGTCCACACCTCACCCACAGCTGCCCACCAAGCAGCTGGTGGGGTTCTTTTTAACATTTATGGTTCCATCTTTGCTTTCTAACTGGGTCTCAGCAACTTCTGGGAAAAACAGTCACAGGATAACTCCACCTGGAAGAAAAGCTTGTAAAGAGAAACATGCCTGCCAGCACAGCCCCTCTCCAGCCCTCCACCCCACTACGCCCTTCCTACCGGGTTGACTCAGAGTCCGGCCTGCAGAGCTGAGCCTGCCCATTGGGCTGACACACAACTGCGGGGCCACTGCGTGGGGGGCACACTGGGGAGGCCCCTCTCAGGCTAAGTCCTGAAAGTCCCAAAACACAACTGCTGTGCTGGGGGCTCTGGCAGGAGGCTTCAGCTTGGGGAGGGGAGCAGATCCCCTTTGTGCCACTCCTGGCTGTGCACAGTGCATGGATGGTCCAGACGTAGCAGAAACACCAAGATCACCCTCAAAATCTCAGCATGGGACACACTGATCCCCTAAAACTGAGCCAGAGTCCTGGTTTCAGAAAGACTGATAAACATGTCTTGAGGTCTGAAATTACTGGTTAACTTTGAAATCACATTTCTGCACTTTGCATCTTCAGGGGCCCTGGGAGTGAGAAACAGTGCTTCCTGGCTGACCCATGCAGGGAGCCCCTTGCACCCCATCACTAGGGTGTGGGCCCTGCGAGCGCGGTTTGGGGACACATCTCTGCAGCGAGGGCTCCAGGCCTCCCCTCCGTGCCCAGGAGGATGTCTGTGGCCTTGGCAGTCAGAGCCCAGCATGGGTCTATTCGGCTTCTCTCCTTTGTTCTTTTCCTAGGAAATGGAAACAACCTGGTTTCCTCAATTTCCTGGAAGAAAAACCTGAAGACACTATCAAGCCGAAGAGCCCACGTCTGGGGGTGCCCATAGGACAGCAGGACATGCTCCTCAGGGCTGCACTCAGACTTCAACTACTGGAAACTTCCAGGGAAACCCAGCAGCCTGTCCTTGCAAGCAGTGGACGCAGTGGGCGGTGTCCCCGCTTCCGGCTCCACTGCTGCATGCAACCCACGCCCGTGTCCCCAGATACCGCCAGGCCCCACGAACCGAGATCTTTGAACAGACGTTATAACCACAGCTTCCGGAACACAGCTGGCTTCAAAGGCCTCCACGGCCAAAACAAATGTTAAAACCCAAGGTTCACACACATTGAGTCCATTAATATGATTCCCCGGCTTTTCTGACAGAAAAAGGATCATTTTCCTATTGAGAGCCATTTTTCCTGCATGTTCTGGGGTAAAGTTACCATCACCATTCCATACCTACATGTTGGGTTTAAACGGAAACACCAGCAATGGCGGTCCCAGGAGCAGCCGGCTGCTGTACAGGGGCAGGGGCTCTGGAACAGGCTCCGCCCTGCCCAGTGCAAGGGGGCATCCACCGATCCCACTGGGTGTCTCACTCCCCTCCCCCGCTGTCAGCCTGGCCTCCTTTCTCCAGAACAGACCATGAGTTTCAAAGTGGGCGATTTTCTCAGTAAAAATAGAGAAGAAATCACTCCCAGATCTTCTCTTCCCTGTGGAAGGGCATGCGTCAGTCCAGGAGCAGGAGTGCCTGCCCCATGGCAGATGGAGTGAAGGCCGCACTGAAACTCACATCGGTAACTCTCAGAGCAGCACCGGAACGGGCGTTTTGTGAATGGTGAGGAGAGAGCTATTTTTTCCTAAATGAGCATCTCTTTTATCTATCTCTAATAATAAAAGCGTAACACGCAGAAGGGAAACGGGGCCGGCAGCGTGGGAAGGAAGGCCTGCTCTTGCACCAATTTTGTGCATCGATCCTCTAATCATAAATGTTCACCAAGACCAGGCTTCTTTTCTGGGTTCTCCTGTTTTCTTACGTGGCTGTGTGTCAGTTTTCCAGGGCTGCCATACACAGTGCATGGGGGGCGGGGGGAAGGGGGAGCTTAAACAGGACTGCACTTCCTCCGGGTCCTGGAGCCTGCGGTCCGGGATCCCGTGTCAGGGCTGGTTCCCCTGAGGCTTCTCTCCGCGTCCTCACAGGGGCTGTCCCTCGGGGTGTCTGTGTCCTAACCTCTTCTTCTAAAGACGACACCAGTCACATTGGGCAGGGCCATCCTACTGAGCTCATTTTAGCTTAGTTACTACTTTAAGGATCCCATGTCCAAACACAGTCAGATTCTGAGGTAAACGGGTTGGGGACACCATCGGCCTGTGGCGGCCTCTGCTCCTCCATCAGCACCACAAGTTCAACAGGAGAAGGTTGGGGATTCCCCTGCACAAAGGCAGGCCCCACTGAAATGCAGGTGGAGTCTGAGGTGCAAGAGTGATGCCCGAAGAGCTAGCGGAGAACTGACATGGGAACAAAATGAGTCTTCCAGGGGCTGGCAGACTTCTCCTCCCAGCTGGCCTCCTCGTGGGGCCTGTTACACACGGTACGGTTTTCTTCTCGCGGACAGCGCATGCCTTTTGCTAGGCTCCATTCTCGGCGTTTTACGGGTTTGCTTTTGTGCCCCTGATGTGCCAGGAGCTGTGGGCTCCTGTGCAGTGCACTTTGTCTCACGGCGCCCACAAGCGCTGTGTTCTTTAGAAACAAAGCTGTGGCCACCCTGTGTCAAGCAAGCTGATGGTGCCATTCCCCAGCAGCACCTGCTTACTTTGGGTCTCTGTGTCACATTTTGAACATTGTCTCAGTGTTTTAAACGTCTTCGCCATCATTGCCTTTGTGTGGTGGCCTTTGATCAGAGGCCTCTGGTGTTGCTATTGTTGTTAAGCTGAAGGCACCACAATCCACACGTGCAGGTCGGCAATCTCAGTGAACATGCTCTGACTGCTCTACCACTGCTGTTGCTAGATTCACAGCCCTAGAGGATCTCTAAGTGTTCCAGGGAAAGGAAGGGTCATAAGTCTCTTCACTTTAAATCAAAAGCCAGACATGACTAAGCTTAGGGAGGAAGGCATGTTTAAACATGAGACAGACCAAAAGCTAGCCTTCTGGCACCAATAGTTAGCCAAGCTGTGATGCGAAGGAAAAATTCTCCATGGAAAGTGAACACGCTGTGCCGTGGACCCCGAGTGACAACACAAACAGCCTTCCTGTTGCCTCGGAGGAAGTGTCAGGATCCGGATGGAAGAAACACCACGGCATCCCTCTAAGCCCCGGCCAGAGCAAGGCCCTAACTCCAGGTCTGTGAAGGCTATGAGGGGAGGAAGTGTCAGAGGAGAGGTATGAAACTGGCAGAGGTAGGCTCCTGAGGGCTAAGGAAAGAGGCGACTCCATCACATGAAATGCAAGAAGCAGCAGCCAGTGCTGAAGAGCAGGGCCGCTCGTTCAGGGAAGTGCCTACGCTCAGCAACAGATTTCCAGTGCAGATGAAGCAGCTCAGTGGAGGAAGCTACCACTAGAGTTTCCACAGCGGAGAGAAGGCAAGGCCTGGCTTCAGAGCTTCCAAGGACAGGCTGACTCTTGTTAGGAGTTAACACAGCTGTGACTTTAAGCTGAAGCCAGTGCGCATCGACCATTCCCAAAACCCGGAGCCCTTCAGGACTGGGCGGATCTTCACTGTGTTCTGGACATGGAACAAGGCCCACGTGACAGACAGCACATCTGTTACAGCGGGGTTGCTAAATATTTTAAGCCACAGTTGCCACCTACTACTCAGAAAACAAAAGGTTCCTTTCAAAATACCCTGCTCACTGACAGAGCACCTGGTTACCCAGAGCTCTGATGCCGGTGGCAAAGGTGATCAGCACTGTTTCAGACCTGCTAACACAGCATCCATCTGCAGCCCGTGGATCAGACAGTCCTTCTGACTTTTGATTCGTATTAATTAAGAAATACTTTTCACAAGGGTATGGCTGCCACAGACAGTGGCTCCTCTGATGGACCTGGGCAGGGAAAATGAAACCTCCTGTCACTGGGAACATTCGCGATTCCTGGGAGAGCCAACATGTCAGCACCGCAGGAGTCTGGGAGAAGTGGGCGGGTGATTGCAGGGCCCAGCTTCGGTAAGGAGGTGCCTCCAGACGTGGGGGCAGCGAGGCCAGCCCCAGGGGAGCTGTGGCGGGAGAGCGCTGCGATCTTGTGATGGAACCTAAGGGTTGGGGAGCGGCAGCCCATGGATGAGCAAAGGAAGTGGTTGCTTGAGACAAACCGACCCCTGGCGAGGAGGCCACGGAGCCTGTCACCATGACAGCCAAGGCTCTAAAGTCTCACGTGAATTTAGCACACCCCCTACTGGGGATGGAGCCTGCAACCCAAGCACATGCCCTGACTGGGAATTGCACCGGCAACCTCCTAGGCAACCTCTAGCGCACGGGACAACCCTCATCCACTGAGCACACAGGGTGGGCAGGACAAACATTTTTTTCTCATTATTCTTTTAATATATTGCCAGGTCTTGTTTGCTCAATTCTACATAGGACAATTTGCAAGTGATTTCACGTGTTCAGTAGTATTTCCACTGCCGCATAACAAATCCCCATAAACTCCTGCAACACTCATGGTTAGCTCACAGTTCTCTAGGCAAGAAGCCCGGCACAGTGGGGAGCTCTTGGTCAGGGTCTCGCAAAGCTAACATGAAACTGCCAGCACAGCTGTGTTCCCTTCCATTGGCTCTGGACTCGCTTGCTCTTGTCTGAATTTGGTTTCTTGGCATTGGGAGGACTAAGTCCCATTCCCTTGCTGGCTGTCAGCTACAAGTCGCTCTCTGCTTTCAGAAGCTGCATCCACCTGGGACCTCCATCTTCAAAGCCAGCAACACATGTCAAATCCTTCTCACAATTGGACTCTTGACTTCCTGTCTCTGACCTCTAGACTCAGGTGTGTCTCAGGTAACGAGGCCAGGCCAGCTGAGTAACTTCCTTTCTGAAAGTCCACTGTGCCACACATCATAACCTAATGAGGAAAGAGAAGCTCTCACGGCCACAGGTGGGGTGTGGGAGTTGGGGGGCCTCCGGAGTGCCTCAGCACCCATCCCTGCAGAAGGTGCAGAGCAGCACAGCTGAGGCCAAGGCCCATGCCTGCAGTGGCGTTCCCTCTTCTGCCACTTCTGGCTCTGACCCCTGGCAGGGTTTTTATAACGTAAAACCAGATCACAGCATTCTGCTGCTCAAATGCTTCCAAAAGCCCCTCGAGAACATCCAGAGTAATAACTACATCCCTGCTGTGGCCCTGCTCTGTCAACACTGCAAGCTGCCCCAGCCTCAGGCCTGGCACAACCATCGGTTGTACCAGGAAAGCTCTTGCCTCAGACAGCCCAGTGTGTCCGTCCCTCTCCAGTGTTCGATGTGTCTCAGACTCATGTGACCTCTCTTCAGACGGTAATATGTGCAACTTGCTCACTAACACCAATTTCAGATTCATTATCACTGAACAGGAGATCACAAAACGTGAAAATTCCCACAGAGAACTGCAGGCCCCAAACATGCCCAGAGTTTTAAGCATTAGCTGTTTCTAGATGTCCCCTGCTGTTCTTGGGAATCAAGAAGAATTCTGTCCTTTCTGGTCCCTGAGGAGACTCCAGTTAATTCTTCCCTGAAAACTCTGCCCCCAGAACATGGACACTACCACACGCTTTGAGGATATGTGCCGCCCGAAGGCACCAGAGCTACTGGGAACGCAAAGTGGTGCAGCCACTTTGGAAAACAGTTTGGTGGTTTCTTACAAAACTAAACATACTCTTACCCTACACTTGAGCGATCGCAATCCTTTGAATTTAACTAAATGAACTGAAAAGGTATGCTCACATAAAAAACCTGCACGGGGACGTTGATAGCAGCTTTATTCGGAACTGCCAAGACGTGCAACCAAGACGTGCCTGGCAGGTGAATGGACAACTGCAGTGCACCAGAACGCTATTGCCAGCGCTCAGAGGAAAGCGCTGACAGCCATGAGAAGATGAGGAACCGTAAGTGCGACTAAGTGAATGTGACACCCTCATTTTTGACAAATGCAAAGTTTAGTGTCGCAAGCAATAACGTCCACAGGGTCCAAGAGAAATTAGGACTCATTATTGGAAAAGTTTCCCAAAATGTCTCTCCCTCCCTTCCTCCAGTAGGGAAACCCATGCAGTCTGCATCCTGCAGTCTGCAAGGGAAAGCCGCAGCAGGACACCCGCCGAGCCATCCATCCTAGCTACTGACTCTGTCTCTGGTGGAACCTTCTAGATGCAGCTCTGGACCCCTGCTTCTCCACAATGCTGTCCTCCCCACCAAGTTCATCTTCAGAAACACCACTAAAACCAGCAGCATTCCTCTCCAGCTCTCCCTTCTCTTGCAAGGCTGTCAGCGCCAGGTCTCCCTGCGGGTTGGGAAGAGCCGCTCTCGCTGGTGCAGCCAAAAGAGCATGGAACCTCGGGGACTTTTCTTGCTCAGCCCGGGCCGTGCTCCCCAACCTCTGGCTCCGCTTTCCAGTTAGAAACCTGCTTCCCTGAATGAGGATCATTCGAGCCTAAACCCCTCTGCTAGGTGGGACATGCCCATGTGCACTGTAGTCCCTTTTTAAATGGTTCCTAAGGGCCCTTTACTTTTCTTGGTGGCTTAGAACTGATTAAACAAAACGACGTTCTATCCAAACCTGTGTTTTTCTTTTTACTTCCTGGTCACCTTGCCGCCAACACAAAGGCCTGCTCTCTTCCAGCACTGGACTCTCTAATCATGCTTCGCAGGCCACTTTCTGCTCAGCTGGGCCTGCACACCCACGGGTGGCACTGCCTCCTCACTGCCTCAGACCCTCTCTCTTGGGATAACACAGCTCACCCATGGGTGGCACTGCCTCCTCACTGCCTCAGACCTTCTCTCTTGGGATAACAAGGCTCCTCCTCCTTGTCAGTTAGGTTTAGCACTGGGAGCTGGGTACATACTGGACATCACAGGGTGCTAGGGGCCTGCCCAGCCCAGCCCAGCCCAGCCCAGCTCAGCAGTGATCAGAATCAATCCTCCAAAAGTAAGTGGAGGCAGGAGCTTGCAACCCCATTAGACTTGAAAGTTGAGCTAATTATCAGTACTTAGAACTACTTACTGCTTAACTTTCAAAGCACATCTTTTGCTTGAGGTCAAAACAATGGCATGGGGAAGCAGGGCAGACATTCCCACCCATCTGCACAGAGGCAGGAGGGCACTGCCCCTGGCACGGCCTCCTGCTGAAGTCATGGAGATAATAAATGGTGCAAAGAATCTGTGCCTGAGGCAAGAGCATCACGGTGTCCAGCTGGGTGCTCCTGGTTATGAGAGGGCCCCCAGGGTCGGACTAAAGATGTCTGAGAATGGAGGGAGCGAGACACCCAGGCCACACATACTTCCTGCAGCTTTGGTCCAGACCAGCCATGCTGGGCCCCAGACCCTTTGCCCCACTCCCACACCTCACCACCACGGTCACCACCTCTGGAAAGGAAGTCCCGAATGTCGGCAGAGGAAGGGACACGTGGTCCTCTTAAAGGCCCCCAGTGCCAACAGCAGGCCTCAGGCAGTGCCAGGGGGCAGCACTGAGCTGGTGCCTGCCAGGCCACACCCCGCAGGGACGGAGGGCTGTGCCCTTTTGCAGACATGGGAATATTAAAGGACCTGGATACTAAATGGCCTGCCCGACACTCCAGGGAGCCAGGGTCCTGACCCCAAGGGTGCTGCAGAGCACTGAGGTTTGACTTACACGTTTTTAGGGAACCACAGAGGCCATGTGAGTGCCACGCACACCGCAGGGCTCCCTTCACAACAGGTCTGGGCTGGGACCTGCTGGCAAAGGGACCATCGCCCAGGTGCCCCACTCACAGACCATAGGGCGCCACAGGCCAGTCCATCCAGACGCCGAGTAGCACCCCTGTCGGGCACAGTGCTGCCTCCAGGTGGACCTGGGACAGAGGAAAAAAACTGCGCAGAGCCCCATGAACGGCACCTGCTGGCAGCCCATGGCCCCCGGCGCTGTGCCCAGAGCCTCCAAGTCAGGGGAGTCCTCAGACCCGCGGCCACCATGTGCCGAGGCCCCTCTCCCTGGCCTTGGCCCTGATCACTCTGCTCTGCCCCAGAAGCCCCCAGTGCGGCTTCCTGAACAACAGGGCAGCCGTGAGTAGCAGCCCTGTCATCCTTCGTGTCTCCAAGACACACAGTTGCCGGGAGCTTCCTGAGCTGCACCAAGAGGTCTAACTCACTGGGCCAGGCACTCGCACCCCAAAATCTGGCCTTTGGGCAAGGCCTAGATGGCAAATCCCGCCAGGGCAGTGTGGCAGTGCAGGCGATGGAGAGGAAAGCTGCATAGGGTTCATGAGGCAGAGAAGTGGCCACATGTGCTGACCTCTCAATTCATGGGGAAAATCCACAGGCAACCCCCTGGAGGGCCTGGTGCTTTGGCGAGGCTGGCATCCTCTGCCAGTGGGACACCAGTCTGGCCTCTTTCCTCCTCTACCTTGGGTTGGGTGCACAGGCACGTCACCGGGAAATCGAAGCCACCTGGGAAACAGGTCTGCTAGGGGCACAGAAGCAAGGAAAGGTGAACTGGGAAGAAGTGGGAAACAGGGAGGCAGGCTGAGGCAGCTACCGGAGACCAGGTTCCCCAAAGTGATCTCTACACTCTACCTTTACCCATCAACACCTCAACTCTGGCAGACTCACACAACAGAAAACTACACACTCACCAAAACACTATACACACTAACACATCATGCATATAAACACATACATGAGTACACACACACACCAAGAAATTACACACATAATCACACTACACACATACCAGGAAACCCAGAGTATGAGAATTAAGCTTATAAAGAATAAAATCTGAAAATATCTTAGTGGGGGAGAACCAAGATGGCGGCATAGGTGAACAACTACACTGCTGCCTCACACAACAATTTCAAAATTACAACTAAAAGACAGAACGGACATCATCCAGAACCACAAGAAAGCTGGCTGAGTGGAAATTCTACAACTAGAAGGAGAAGGGCTCACGGAGACTCAGAGGAGCTGCAAAAAGCTGAGGTACGGGGACGCGCGTATGGAGAGAGCTGGCGGCGAAATGCCTGGCTGGCTTCCTCTGGTGGGAGGGAGACAGAAACTCCCGACTGTACTGAGCCCCAGATCCGACTGCACTAAACCCCAGATCCAGGCATGACTCATATGGGGGAAGGGTGGACTGTCATGTAAAGGAAGGAGTGCACGGAAATTTAGGAACACTGCAAAAGGGCAGAGGTCTGGGGGTGCGCAAACCATTGCACGCAGAGAGGACGGACTGCTGATTGTGCTGCTGGCTTTCTTTAGTGGGCAGGAAACAGAGCCTCCCAACTGCACAGAACTCCACTTCCAACTGTACTGAACCCCAGTTTCAGGCTAGACCATGGGAACCCAGACTCATATGGGTCCTGGAGTGCATGGGAACCAGAAAGGCAGAGGTCTAAAGGCGCATACACGTACACGTGTGCATAGAGAGGGCTGCAGCAATTACCAAGAGACACTTGAGACCCAAGGCTATCTGCTCAGCCCTGAGTCTCCACCCCATTCAAGCTCAACAGAGTCGCTTTTGCAATTTTGCAAGTTTTGTATCATAAGGCTGACTCCAGCACAGAAATTCTCCTGGTGTAGTGAAAATGCAGAGACAAAGCAACAGATCACAAACAAAAGAAATGGAGGAAAACAAATATAGAGTTCAAAACCACGGTTATAAGGTTTTTCAAGAATTTCCTAGAAACAATGGGTAAATTTAGCAAGAACCAAGAGAAGATGAAAAAGGACCAACTAGAAATTAAACATACACTCACTGAAATAAAAAATATGATACAGAGACCTAACAGCAGACTAGAGGAAGGCAAGAATCAAGTCAACGATTTGAAATACAAAGAAGCAAAAAACACTCAACTGGAAAAGCAAAAAGGAAAAAGAATCCAAAAATGTGAAGATAGTGTAAGGAGCCTCTGGAACAACTTCAAGCGTACCAACATCAGAATTATGGGGGTGCCAGAAGAAGAGAGAGAATAAGATACTGAAAACCTATTTGAAGAAATAATGACTGAAAACTTCCCCCACCTGGTAGAAGAAATAGACTTACAAGTCCAGGAAGCACACAGAACCCCAAATAAAAGGAATCCAAAGAGGACCATACCAAGACACATTATAATTAAAATACCAAGAGCAAAAAACAAAGAGAGAATATTAAAAGCAGCAAGAGAAAAACAGTTAATTACCTACAAGGGAGCACCCATACCATTGTCAGCTGATTTTTCAACAGAAACTATGCAGGCCAGAAGGGAGTGGCAAGAAATATTCAAAGTGATGAATAGCAGGAACCTACAACCAAGATTACTCTACCCAGCAAAGCTATCATTCAGAATTGAAGGGCAGATAAAGAGCTTCACAGATAAGAAAAAGCTAAAGGACTTCATCACCACCAAACCAATATTATATGAAATGCTGAAAAGTACTCTTTAAGAAGAGGAAGAAGAAGAAAAAGGTAAAGATAAAACTTAACAACAAATACATATCTATCAACAAGTGAATCTAAAAATCAAGTGAATTAAAAATCTGATGAACAGCATAAACTGGTGAATATAATAGAATCAGGAGCATAGAAAGGAAGTGGACTGATAATTCTCAGGGGGAAAGGGGGAATGGGGGCATAGGGAGAGACTGGACAAAAATCATACACCTATGGATGAGGACAATGCGGAGGGAGATAAGGTTAGAGGGAGGGGTGGGAGCCGGGGAAGGGAGTGATGGGGGGAAAAAAGAGAAACATGTAATAAACTGAACAATACTTACTAAATAATATTATTAACAAAGAGGTAAAAACGCTGCTCATTTGAAGAGAACTCTTTTTAAAAAAAACGAAACAGGAATAACTGCTGAGGAGACAAATAAAGTAAAATTCATGGGAGGGCTCTTAAACCACACCAAAAACACGAGAGGCAGTGGTTATCCCCAGCCCCCACTGTGCTGGCTTTGCCCTCTGCTCCCGTGGGGTTGGAGGGAGGAGAAGGGGCAGAACAGCCTCCTTGACTCCCACCGGCTACAAGCGGCTCTTCCCAGGAAGGGCAGACTGACTTTTCAGGAGCTCATCCCGGTCCAGACGTGGGAGGTTCATAGTAGCAAACCTGCAGCTTATACAGAAAATTATCCCCTCCCAACGGAACAAGTTCTACACAGAGCAGCTTCGGAGAGCCTGGGATCTGGGGGGAAGGTGCTCCTAGGGACACGGCTCGGGCTGTGCTCCCATCAAACTGAGCAGCTTTCCCACGCCACATGCAGGCAGGGTGCCACCAAATTGCTCCATCACATGGGTCCAGTCCCAGCTCCCGCCAAAGGGCCACCTAACCTCAGCCCTGGGCAGCCTCTTGCGTCTCCCAGACGCACAGGCCCTTCTTCAGGGGAGTTTCAGAAAATCCCTTTGGTTGGTTGTTTTCTTCCCTTTAAGTCACAGTCTTTGCACTACTAAATGGATTTAAGCAATTATTTTATCTTATTTTTTATTCACTTTTTAAAATGTATTTTTATTCGGGAGCAGACACAGCTGATCCTCACAACCAATTGGCTTGGAGGTCAATTCCCCTTAAAAAATATATATATTTTTATTGATTTCAGAGAGAAGGGAGAAGGAGAGGAAGAAACATCGATGAGAGAGAATCACTGATAGGCCCCCTTCTAAGGATCGAGCCTGCAACCCAGGCATATGCCCTGGCTGGGAATCGAACTGTGAGCTCCTGGTTGATAGGTTGACACTCAACCACTGAGCCACAGAGGCCGGGCATTAACTTTTAATTATATTTCAGAAAGGCATCAGTTTGCAATGATCCCTGCCAGTCTGAAGCATGCAGAGCACTACTGGCGGCTTATCCAGGCCTGGGCATGTGCAGCTTCGTCCAGGCCAGTGCTCTCAATTCTGTAGGCCGGCCTTATCAGACTTTCTAAACTGCCATAAACACATGACATCGCAGTGGTGTTCAGTCCATGCACACTGCTGTGCCACCATCCACCATCGGAACACAATCCCTCCCAGAACTCCTTTCATCTTGCAAAACTGAAACTGCCCCCCTCCACAACACTCCCGCTGGAGCTCACCTATTGTTTTAAACCAAGGAGATAACTGACAGGCTGAGTCACAGCAGCACATGAAATCCACATGAAAGAGAAATCCTTCAGTCCTGACAGGAAGCCATTTATTTTACCAACTCCCTCAGAGAACCCCTGAGCAGGCCTCACACCTCAGGCCAGCCTGCAGGTGGCCAGCTTCCCCTCTCCAGGGGCGGGGCAGTGACTGACCGTGTCACACGGACACACCTGGTAAGGTCCTTTCCAAACACAAGTGGATGCAAATTTGTTCCAAATCCATTTCTCTTCCAAAAGGCAGAGAAGCAGGGACAGTCCTGCACTCTTGGGTGTGGGGTATTTGGGTGGCTGTCTGACCCAAGTTCTTTTAGGACATCACCATGTTAACCCCAAAGGCAAGTAAGATGTGAGATTCTGCAGAATGAAAACCAAAAAATAAAGGGCTAGAAACGGTGATTTCAAAATAGAAGAAATCAAAGCTGAATCCATTAGCCATCTGAGAACCATACTGGGAGTTGCTGTGGGCCTTCTTGGCCAGCATACCATGCCATTCCGAGCACTTTAATGCCT
Organism: Lasiurus cinereus; assembly: GCA_011751065.1. Lineage (NCBI taxonomy): Eukaryota > Metazoa > Chordata > Mammalia > Chiroptera > Vespertilionidae > Lasiurus > Lasiurus cinereus. The sequence goes on from JAAGEH010000381.1 coordinate 274,767, forward strand.
AACTTGGGGGGGAGGGGGGAGGCGGCTTCCATTCCTTAAATAGAAGTCGAATTCTCAGATGTGCCTAGGAATTCTTCTAAATAGAACCCAGAATGGCTGACCATCCAATGCAAGTCCTCTCTGGGTCCTGGAAAGATATGAAAGCCACAGAAATGTGCATGACAACAGTACTCACAGTAGCCAAGAGATGGAAGCCATCCAAGTGGTCATGGACTGAAGATTGGATATCCAGAATGCGGTCTATACAGACAATGGGACACTATTCAGCCTCAAGAAGGGAGGGAAGTGAATCCTGACATGCTACAACATGGATGAACCTTGAAGACACCATGTTAAGTGAAATAAGCCAATTGCTAAAGGACAAAAATTGCATGATTCCATCTACATGAGGTCCCTAGTGCCGTCAGACAAAGTAGCAGGCAGCTGGGGCTGGTGGGAAGCTGGTGTCCCCGGGCAGAGTCTCTGTCTGGAGGGATGAACAAGTCCTGTGGACGGGTGATGGTGATGGTGATGGTGACGGTGATGGTGATGGTGATTGATGGTGATGGTGATGGTGATGGTGATGGTGATTGAGGGTGATGGTGATGGTGATGGTGATGGTAATGGCTGCACAGCATGAGTGTAACTGATGCCACTGTGAGAAATGGCTCACCTGTCTGAAGTTCAAATGACTGGGAAACAGAAACATGGCGAAAATGAGACTTTCAATAACACTCAATAGCTGGTGCCCATTGTGTGTTAACAGGAACACGCGTGGGGCGGGGAACACAGCCTATTTACTTAGACCCTCCTTCAATTCCTCATTGGCTGAGTCCTATGAGGTCACCTAAGCCTTGTTGTCTCCAAATGGGCCATTAAAATACTGGGCTGGGGCCTTTTCTAGTTGCCTCCACCTCCCTTTGTCTGGGGGAATCTTCCTGGAACATGTGCTACCAGCCGCGTGTTCAGCTTCCCCCCTCTCCCTATCCCCCACATCCTGTTTGCTCTGGGGAAATTCAGGAACCAACTGGCCACATGCTGTTTCTTTTCTATGAAGATGAGTCAGAGGCATGTTTCTTACAACCACTAAAATATTTTACTGTTTCACTGCTTGAACTGAATGGTTAAAATGGTCAATTTTATGTTACATATAATTTACCACAATTGAAAAAAAATTGTTTAATTATTGTTAAACTCAAGACAAATTATTATTTTCTGGGCATTTGAACACAGTGGGGAAACCGGTACAGGAGACCAGCAACAGGGAGTTTGCATCCTTCCTCCAGGTTAGTAAACCAGGAAGTATACAGATGCATCCCGCGTTACATACCCACAGGCACAGCTCTCAGTTTGGTGAAGATGCTTCTAAAGCCATGCCGGGGCTCATGGGCAGGGCCTCACCAAGCAAGGTGGCCTCTGTGTTCTTCTGCTCAGGTGAGTCTGTTTCCCCCGCTGGGCTTTATCATATTCCCAGAAATTGACCTCCTCTGACCAGTTACAACTGAAGAGGGCTCCCTCCATCTGTGGACACTGTTGACTAAGAATGTGGAGATCACAGGGCTGGAAAAAGCAGGTGCAAGCTCAGAGCAAGAGCAAGACCCATACTGAAACAAGCCAGCCACCGTCCTCATGCTCCTGGGCACTGCTTTTCATCTGAGATGTCACAGGAGGGAGGTGAGGCAGCTGGAGAGAGGTTGTGACAAAGGGTCACTTGCCGCTTCCAGCAGCCACTTCTGAATTCTGTGGCCGCTCCAGTGTCAAGGCTCTTGTGAAAGACCCCCAGTGCCTGTGAAGGAACAGCACCTTTGCCACATAATGCAGTTGTGGGAGGCACCTCTGCACCTCACAAGCAACATAAGCACATGATGCAATCAGCCGGAGGGTCCTGAGCAGATGTGAGTGGGACCCACTGCAGAAATGTCAGGCCAGGCAGGGGACAAGTTAGGTGAGAGGGAGGATCCAAAGTCAGTCTGGAGCTGAAATGGACATTGTTGTATTATCAGTGAGGAAGGAACTGAAGAGAGGGAGGAGGCGGGAACAACTCCCAGGCTTCTGTCTCAGCCATAAGGGACATGCAGGGGACACTCCATGCCTTGAAGGACGGGCTGACAGACCCCAAAGGAGGCTGGAGACAAGTCTGCTTTTGGAAATGCTGCTCAGGGCTGAGGCAGGTCCAGCACCAGGTCTGCAGCAGTAACTGATCCATAGAGAGTATCCACCCACATCTCCAATTGGGGAAGTGCAGATGGCATTGTAAATAGAGCATTAAGCTGAGGAAAATATGTTTTCATGGCTTTATAGCCAGGATTACACAGGATTTGTGGAAGCTATCTTAGTAAACACTAATCAAATACTTTCTACAAGCCCAGCAGGGCCTTGCGGGCTTCATAGCTATTTAATCCCAAGAGGACAGATAACCCATCAGAGGGGTTGGAACTGGAACTAACCCTGCTGGGAAGGTTTTACACAGTCATCCAGAGCACACCATCACCACTGGGAAGCAACCACATCAGCCCCAAGAAAGAAGAATGACAATAAATTCAACATCCCTCCTCTGTCCCTTCAAACCAACTGATTAATTGATATGAGTAATAAATAAAAGTAGTGTCATATTTAAGAATTATCCAAAAAGAACGACTGAGGTTTTAAAACACTCAATAGTCAAAAGAAACTGCACTGAGATTTTAAGTGGAAGATGCCAATTAACAAAAATGACTCAAATTCCTAAAAGAAATGCAATCCCTTTATCATCATATAATAAAGAGGTAACGCCCTCACACAAGATGGCCACCCCCATCTGATCAAAGATGGCTACCACAAAATGGCCAGCAAGGGAAGGTAGCTGTGGGTGACCAGGCCTGCAGGAGAGGGCAGTTGGGGGTAATCAGGCCAGCAGGGGAGCAGTAAGATGTTGATCAGGCTGGCAGGGGAGTGGTTAGGGGGTGATCAGGCTGGCAGACAGGCGAACAGTTGGGATCCAGCAGTCCTGGATTGTGAGAGGGATGTCTGACTGCCAGTTTAGGCCCGATCCCGGGCCTAAACTGGCAGTCAGACATCCCCTGAAAGGTCCCAGATTGGAGAGTGTGCAGGCTGGGCTGAAGGATACTATCCTTCCCCACTCCCCCGTGCACAAATTCTGTGCACCAAGCCTCTAGTCTAATATATATAACAGCCTAAGTGACCAAACAACCAGTTGACTGGTTGCCATGATCAACACAGAAGCTGCCCCCTGTTGGTCAATGCACTCCTACAGCCAACCTCCCACAGCTGGCCAATTTCCCATGGCCAGTCTCACCCCCACCTCCCATCAGTCCCGATCACCCACCAGGCCGAGGGACCCCACCTATGCACAAATTCGTGCACCAGGCTTGTAGTTTCATTATGAAAACCTTGGACAGTTGGAGTCTGCTAACCAGGAATGCCCCCTTCCCATTACCCCAAATTAGTACATCATGGCCAATCCAGCATCAAGCCAACAAAAAGAATTCAAAAAGAAACCACAATGACCCCAAACCTCTTTAATTTACAGAGCACCAGATTCTATGGGGCCTAATGCAACATACCACTTTGCCAAAAACAACCTATAGAATTTCTTTTGGATGAGAAAATTAAAATGGCTTGCTAATTGCTTTTCCTTGCCAGCATTCTGTCCTGGCGTCCCTGCGCCCAAGCTGTGTCGCCTGCGGACAGCAGGAGCTACCCTGGCGCATTTGAGAGCTGGAGCAGGGTACCAGCTCTGTGGCCAACAACCACTTAAAACGAAGTGAATTTCTTTCCCAAGTTATCCCCAAACGCCCCTCTGCTCCAGCCAGGCTATGGTGTCAATAGCTAGAGAGCTTGGAAACCTGACTTTCATAATGCTTCCCTGATGAGGCACCTAGAACAGTCACAGCAGCAGAAGGCAGACATGGGTGCCAGGGGCCCAGGTTTGGAGAAGGGTGTTTAATGGGTCAGAGTTTCAGTTTGGAAAGAAGAAAAGATTCTGCAGATAGATGGTGGTAATGGCTGCACAACAGTATGAATGTACTTACTGCCATTGAATTGTACACTTAACAATGGTTAAAAAGGTAAATTTTATGTATATATGTAACTACAATTTTTTAAATGTTTAAAAAAAACCTTTCACGGAATAAGATTACACAGTCCCTCTAAAGTTCCTAGCCAGGAACTCTTCATACCAAAATGAAATACTCAGCCTGTTACTCACCAAAATCGGCCAGCAGTCTGACCACTGCACCGGCCCAAGGCCACCGGCTGCTTGCCTGGCCACGCTCCCTGCCGAGCAGACAGGCATCCAGCACAGCCAGGTGGGGAAGGGTGCTGCAAGCAAAATTAGGTTAACTTTAAGTCCACAAGCTAAGAACTCGGGCACAAACTAGCCTCACTGTAGTTCATTAAGTCAGGTTTTAAGTTGATAAATTTTATTTTTTCTGCCAAACATAAGATGACAATATTGCAAACATTTTTCAGAGATTTTAAGCCTGCATTACAGTTCAGTGCAATCTTGTCAGTAAATCAGTCACTGGAATAAGACCTAATTCCGGAGAGATACTCATACAATACAGTCTTATTTGTGTCTAATAGTTAGGATGCCTGGAGCTCGCTGAATGTCAGAAAAGCCCTAAGCACAGGCTCTCCACTTAGAAAGAGGTCTGTAAGGAGTGGTCCAGAGACATCACTGTAGCCCAAGCTTCTATCTGCCCATCCGATCATGCCTAGCCATGAGCTTTCTACCTTCCTGTGGTCATCTCCAGGGATCACACTTCTTAGTCCTGAAAAAGAAGCTCCTCCTTTCCTCGCTTCTCACTGGCCAGAACCAGGATAAGGACTGGCCTCAGCTAGTCACTGGCAAAACGGAATGTGATTGCCATGACAGGAGGCATGGCCATGGGGGCCATGCCTGAGTTCGGAGCTCTGCCAGCTCCCGGACACCTGGGCCCTGGCCACAGAATGGGGCAGGCCAGATAGCACAGAGCAGAACACGCACAGGACATCATCCTTCGGCTCCTTTTCACTGTTTCCTGGGAAACAGGGGCTGCTAGCTTAGGTTCTAGAACTAGCATCTCTGTATGCTATCTCAGCACCTGCTCTCAAAGGCTCCAGGAATCCAGTCACATGAGGGGCGTCCTGAAGCCCACGGCCTCCTATCTGGGCCACTCTGGCTCCACACAGGAGACCAGGGAAGGAGGGCGGTGGCTCCTAAGACCAGCCTGGACCTGGCCGAATCATGAGCGTCGGTTTCCGCAAGCACCTGGTGTTCATTCTCCCATGGTCTTGGTCCGTAACTTTGGAATGAAATTGGAAACTCAAAGTCATGAATCATGTCATTTGGATTCCAAGTCCTGTGAGTGCACTTGCTCAGTAGAAGCTCCCAGGACTCTTCCATCCTGCCAAGCACCATACCTGCCCCGAATGGTACGGGCACCCAGCTCCATCGCCTCCCCAGAGCTCAACTGGGCCCCTCCCTCCCACACAGTAAAGCAGGGACCCTGGCCTCTACCACTCCCACCCCTCTCCCCTATCCTCAGGACCCCTTTTCTACCCAATGCCAAAGTCCACTGGACTTCAAATCCAAAACCCTCTCTTAAAATCAGAAAATTCTCAAGTGGAAGGCAGGCATTCTAACCATTAGCCAGCCTAGCCCATTGTTGCCATTATGGTACAAAAGAATAACAATCGCTGTGTTTGGCCCTTTTCTACATCCTAACGCCAGGTATTATAAAATTGGGGGAGGAGAGGCGTAGAATAGAAATTTAGCAACACTCTTTTAGAATGCGAAACCTTATCATATAAATGATACTGAACTTCCGGTTTCTCCCAAGAAACAGGCAAAGGAGAAACAGGCCAACGTGGTGGAAAGACTCTCTGAGCTCTGTACGAAGAGCAGACTTCATGAGCACTCAAGGTTCATTAGGCCAGGACGACGAGCCCTATGTGCCCCAGTAAAGGCACTGGCCGGCCACACTCATGGGCCTTCAAAGTGTCCTCTGTGCTGAAGGAGAGAAGGAACTGCAAAAACTGAGATGGCTGTCGCTGTCTGGGAGGACCCAGCCCTCAGTACCTTGCCAACCCTCCCCACCTGCCTCCCACAGCAGGCACCCCTGCTCCCTGCTACTTCTGAGCTGCACGGCAGACAGCTAAACTCTGCAACACGGCTGACACTCAGAAAATGTCCAGAGTACGTAATTTCAAAAAGTTACACTGGATCTCTTAATAAACAAGTCTATCAAAAAGACGGGCAATTTAGACAAGTGTTGGTGAGGATGTACAGAGAGGGAGCCCTGGCACACTGCTGCCAGTGGGCCCGGACACACAGTCTGGAGGTTCCAAAACTTAAAACACATGAATGACCCCACAGTCCCACTCAAGGCAGGTTCCCAAAAAATATGGAAATGTGTGTCCCACCAATGGCTGGCCAATGTCAGGCAGGTAAATCCAGACAGACAGAAGCGATGGTTGTCTGCCAAGGCCCGAAGTTCAGGGCTCTTGGTGAGGGAACAGAAATGTTCTAAAACTGGCTGTGCCAATGACATGTACAAAACCCTGACCTGTACACCTTAACACGGGGAGTTTTTAAACTGCCATTTGACCCAGTGATCCCACTTCTAGGAATATATCCTAAGACCCCCTAAAACACCAGAAAGAATGTATGCACCCCTATGTTCATAGCAGCACAGTTTACAATAGCTAAGATCTGGAAACAGCCCAAGTACCCATTAGCAAACGAGTGGATTAAAATGCTGTGGCCCTTTATAGCATGGAATACTATGCAGCAATAAAAAAAAGGGGGCTCTCTTATCCTTTGAGACAGCATGGAGGGACCTGGAGAGTATTATGCTAAGTGAAACAAGTCAAAGAAAGACAAGTATCACATGATCTCACTCATATGTGGAATCTAATGAACAAAATAAACTGATGAGGAAAGTAGATCCGAAGACATAGAAGCATGGAACAGAATAATGAATCTCAGGGGAAGGGAAGTGGGGGCAGAAGGAGATTAACCAAAAAACTTGTATGCACATATGCATAACTCATAGACACAGACAATAGTGTGGTGAAGGCCTGAGGGAAGAGGGGGAGGGGGTGTAGACTTCCTTTCTGGTTGGTGTTTAAGAGTTCTTAGGATATATTCCTAGAAGTGGGGTCACTGAGTCAAATGGCAGTTCCATGTTTAAAAACTCCCCGTGTTAAGGTGTAGAGGTCAGGGGTATAGACTACAAGGGGTCAATGGGGGGAAAAGGAAACATCTGTAAAAAAAATTAAAAATAAAATGGTGAATTTCATGGTATTTGAATTCTATTTTAAAAATCTAACAAGATCAAAGATGGCTGCCAACGGAAAGGCAGGCTACAAGATAGTGTGTGAGTGAGAGAACAAAAGGAGAGTGTGTGGACATACGAGGAGTGTCTATTTGTGAGTGAAGGACAGCTGTATTCCAAGGGACTATTGGAGATTGCCAGACTGAGCTTCCCTGACCGAGCAGCTCTGCCACAGAGACTGTGCCATCTTGAAGAGGAGAGTGGCTGTGATGGGAAGCCTAGCCTTACCTTCACCTGGGAAGAATCAGATACCTCCCAGGATCCTACAACCATAACACCCAGGGACCAGCTGCAAACCCACAAACACCAGGTCTCAAGTAGTGTGAATACATGAACTCGGATGAGATCTGAACCTTCTTACGGAAAAATCAGATTTAGCCCAGAGAAAGGTGAGGTCTGCAATCCAGGCTGGAGGGAGAAGCTCACACAACGGGATCTAGAGGTTCAAAAGAAGTCTGTGTCCACAAAATCTGTGGACATTGGGCCCAGCGTAGTCCACGAATGTGGAAGAGGATACAAAAGGGCGGCTGACAGAAGGGAACTCTAGAAATCAACCTATAGCTGGGGTAGGCAAAGAAAGGCAGCCTGAAGCTTTAAGAGTAAGCTGGCTGAGCTGTGCCAGGGGAAAAAACATGCAGAGACACAGTTGCACGCAGTGCTGGGGTGAAAAAGTCTCGAGTTCGCGCACTTATCCTGGCTCTTTTTTCTCTTTAAATCCTTGGTTTTGATTACTGAGCCCAGCACGTAGGATCACCCAATTAAAAACACTCTCAGAGACTGCAGGGGAAAGTTGTTTTTGTGGAACCTGGGAACCAGAATGGGAAAAAACTATCAGAAAATCAGCTATGTGGCAGTCCATATCCCCAAACCAGTATTAAGTGCAGCAGGGAAAACAAATTCTAAATACTGGCTAGAGAGGACTTATAGCACTGGATGTCAACACAGAAACACAGCCACCCAGGTGCTGAATCACAAACTGACCCTTATGTAAATATAACCACAGACAGGCTGAGAAACAAAGAAATACTGCCTGCTTGAAACAGGATTGTGGCTTACGACACAGAGGAGCAGTGGAACGCAGCGAACTTCAATACTGTCCTGACTACCTGTCAGGAAACAGGAATGCCAAACAGAACACTAGAGAAAGTGAATAACCTTCACTACAGCACATTTTATTTTTTATCTTTTACTTAAGAAACAAATTATTTTTCTCACTTGATTTTACTGTTTAATTATTATATTTTTATTTTTAATCAGTATTAATACTATTATTTTATCTTTTTTAAGTTTCATTTTTTTATTAAAATTTTACTGATTTTTTATAGTTAGAAACATCGATGAGAGAGAAACATCAATGAGCTGCCTCCTGCAAACCCCTTACTGGGGATGTGCCCACAACTAAGGTACATGCCATTGACCGGAATCGAACTTGGGACCCCTCTATTCACTGAGCCAAACCAGTTAGGGCTAATTTTCTCTTCATTTTCTCTTCATTTAATTTTCTCTTTATTTTATTTCATTTATTTTGGGATTAGTGTTCTATATTCTATTTTCATTTTTCCTTTAGCATCATTTTACTCCATCTTAACTTTATCTTTATGCCAACACTCTCTTCCTCACTTTTCCCCTTCTATTGTCCTGTTTCTCTTACCCTAATCCTGCTTTAGATTTTCCCTATTCCTTTTTACCCCATTAAAAATTCATCCTATTTATATGTCTCATTTCCAACCTGCTGCTCCAAGTCCATACACAATTTTTCTCTTCTTTTTTTCACTATCCAATTTTTTTCTCTTTTCTCTTTTTTTTGTTGTTTGTTTTATATTGTTTTTTTTAATGTTTTCTGTTTTATTTTGTTTTGTTTTGCCCTTCTTTCTCTCTGTCCTATTGTTGTTAGTTTGCTTGTTGATTAGATTGGTTTGTTTGTTTGTGTGATTGTTTCTCTTTTTTTTTCCCTTCTGTTTTTCCTCTCCTCACTTGTTATTAGTTGTTGTTTGTAGTATGCATTCATATCTGGGTACTAGTTGATTGCACTTTTTTTAATTAGGTGTTGTTCTATTGAAGTTTTCTCCCCCTATAAATAGTTTTTCCCCTTTTTTAATTCTTTTTCTTTTTCCTCTTACTTTTTCTCCTTCTCTCAATATCATTTTTGCACTCTTTTTTTTTAATCCCCTAATTCACTTTTCTCTGGTGGTTACTTTCACTTGGAATTATTAGTATCGTGAATACATTTGTGTTCAGTGCCTTGTGCATTGTGCCTTGTTGTGTTATATTTTGTGCCTTTAAGTCAACGCAGAAGAAAGAGAACTACATAACCAGACACCCGGAGAGGAGAGATCATGGGGAAACAAAGAAACAGCCCGCATACAAAAAAAGAATGCATCACCAGAAAAGGAAGTAAATGTAATGGAGGCAAGCTATATGTCAGAGAAAGAATTCAGAGAAAAGGTCATAAGGTCGTTGAAAAGGTTAGAAGGCAAACTCAACAATATGTGTAAAAACCAAGAGGAAATGAAGAAGAACCAAGTAAAACTGAAAAATGACCTCGCTGGAATAAAGAACTCAATACAAAGCATCAACAAGAGACTAGAAGAAGTGGAGGATAGCATCTGTGAGCTAGAAGACAAGGTAGGAAAAAACACCAATGTCATATTTCAAAGATCTAGAACAAACTCTCCAAAAATTCATCTGGAATTTTTAAAAAAAAAGACTCCGAATAGCCACAGCAACCCTGAGAAAGAAGAACAAAGTTGGAGGGATCATAATACCAGACATTAAGCTATATTACCAAGCTACGGTTCTCAAAACTGCCTGGTACTAGTATAAGAACAGACATGTAGACCAATGGAACAGAATAGAGAACTCAGAAATTGACCCAAGCCATTATACCCAATTATATTTGACAAAGGAGGCAAGAGCATATATGCACCTAATACAAGAGCACCCAAATACATAACAGTATCTTTAATAAATGGTACTGGGAAATTTGGTCAGATACATGCAAAAATGAAAATAGATCACCAACTTACACCATACACAAAAACAAACCCAAAATGGCTAAAGGGTTGAATGTAAGACGGGAAACCATAAAAATCCTACAAGACTCCATAGGCAACAAAACTGCAGACATATGTTATAGCAATATCTTTACAGACACAGATCCTAGGGCAAGAGAGACTAAGGAGAAAATAAACAAATGGGACTACATCAAAATAAAAAGCTTCTGTACAGCAAAAGAAACCATCAACAAAACAAGAAAGCCCACTGTATGAGAGAACATATTTGCCAATTTTATCTCCGATAAGAGTTTAATCTCCAACATTTACAGGGAATTCATACAACTTAACAAAAGGAAGATAAACAATCCAATAAAAAAAAATGGGCAAAGGACCTAAATAGACACTTTTTGAAAGAGGACATTCAGAAAGCCAACAGACATATGAAAACATGCTCAAAGTCACTAATCATCCAAGAGATGCAAATCAAAACAACAATGAAGTACCACCTCACACCTGTAAGAATGGCTATCATCAACAAAATGACAAGTGCTGGAGAGAATGTGGAGAAAAAGGAATCTTCCTTCACTGTTGGTGGGAATGCAGATTGGTGCAGCCATTATGGAAAACAGTATGGCATTTCTTCAAAAAATTAAAAATAGAACTGCCATTTGATCCAGTAATACCACTTCTAGGAATATATCCTAAGAAAACAGAAACATCTATCAGAAAGGATATATGCACCCCTAAGTTCATAGAAGTACAATTTACAATAGCTAAGATTTGGAAATAGCATAAATGTCCATCAGCAGAGGAGTGTATTAGAAAACAGTGGAATACACAATGGAATACCACACTATTATAAAAAAGAAAGAATTCTTACCATTTGCAGCAGCATGGATGGAACTGGAGAGCATTATGCTAAGTGAAATAAGCCAGTTGGAGAAAGATAAATATCACATGATCTTACTCATTTATAGATAATAAAGAACATTATAACCTGATGAATGAAAAGACAGATACAGAGGCAGAGAAGCATCGACTAGACTGTCAAATTATGGTGGGAAGGCTGGAGAGGGGTGTGGGAAAGGTAAGAGATCAACTGAAGGACTTTCATGCATGCATATAAGCATAACTGTTGGGGGTGAGGGCCCAGGGGAAAGTCAATTGGGGAAAAAGGAGACATATGTACTACTATTTATAATACTTTAAACAATAAAAAAAATCTAACAGAAGATAGGGTGGATCATAAAAAGAGTGTTGCTATTCAGCCTTTTTAAAATTCATAGACTATTTTGTGAGCAGTTAATGTTTACAGAAAAAAATTGAGTAGAAAGTACAGTTTTCCATGGACCTCCTCCCACCACACCCCTCAATAGCTTCTCCCATTATTAAATCTTGCATTGGTGAAGTACATTTGTTACAGTGATGAACCAATATCAATATATGGTTACTAGAGGCCCGGTGCATGAAATTCAGCCCAGCCTGCACCCTCTCCAATCTGGGACCCCTTGAGGGATGTGCGACCACCAGTTTAGGCCTGATCCCACCGGACATCCCTCTCACAATCCAAGACTGCTGGCTCCCAACTGCTTGCCTGCCTCTGCCTGATTGCCCCTAACTACTTCTGTCTGTCAGCCTGATCACCCCCTAACCACTCCCCTGCCAGCCTGATCGACACCTAACTGCTCCCTGGCTGGCCCAATTACCCCTAACTGCTCTCCTCTGCCAGCCTGGTCACCCCTAACTGTCCTCCTCTGCTGACCCAGTCATCCCTAACTACCCTCCCTACTGGCCTGATCTCCCATAACTGCCCTCCCCTCAGACCTGGTGTTTCCTAACTGCCCTCCTCTGCAGGCCTGGTCCCCCACAACTTCCTTCCCAGGCAGGCCTGGTCCCCCTACCCCCGAAGTGTCCTCTACTGCAGGCCTGGTCACCCCCCAACTGCTCTCCACTGCAGACCTGGGCCCCCCCAACTACCCTCCCCTACAGTCCTGGTCCCCCCCCCAAAAAACTTCCCTCTTTGCTTGCCTAATCACCCACAACTGCCCTCCCCTGCAGTCCTGGTCCCACCCCAAATGCCCTCCTCTGTAGGCTTGGGTCCCCCCCAACTGCCCTCCTCTCCTGGCCTGGTCACTCCTAACTGCCCACAACTGTCCTCCCCTGCAGGCCATCTTGTGGCAGCCATCTTCGATCACATGGGTGGCAGCCATCTTATGTCTTGGAGTGACCGTCAATTTACATATTACTCTTTTATTAGATAGGGTTAACTGAAGTCCACAGTTACCTTAGGGTTGGGTCTTTGTGTTACAAAGTTCTACGGGCTCTTACAAATGCTTAAGTCATGACCTGCCACTACAGTGTCCACAGTGGTTTCACTGCCCTAACATTCCTGCATCCACCACCTGTAACTCAGCCCTCCCTGACCACCACTGGTGTTTTTATTACCTCCAGAGTTTGCTGCTTCCAGAATGCCATATGGTTGGGTCAGTCTGTCAGATTCTCAGACTAGTTTCTTTCACTTACTATTCCCATTTCTGACCTACAATGTCAGTGATCTCATACTGCTCATTCAATCTACTGGAATTATTTTCTGTCAGTATATACAAACAAAGCTTATGTATATGTGTGTGCATACATGTATATGTACAATGTGCATGTATACACATACAGGAACACACACACACCTGCTTTTGAGGTAAATCTGGTCATTCCTTCCAACACTGATTGACGACCTCTGGAGCCTGAGTCCATCTCAGAGTGCGCTGAAGGGCAGCAGTGTGAAGGAAAGCCACAGGCCGGTCCACAGGGAGCTTCAGGTCTGGCCGGAAAGCCAGGGCCCCGAAGCCACATGGGACACAAGCCCTCAGAGAGGTCACTCTATCTTCAGCCTGTGGGACCCCACACAAGGGCAAAGGCAACTTCCAGAACCAGGTCCTCCAGGAATAGGTGGGGGGTCTGGAGTGGAAGAGGCTGTCTCTGCAGCTGAGGATGGTGCTCTTCCCATGTAGTGCTCAGAACAGCATCTGGACAGGTGAGCTGAAGCCCGAGAGGCCAGCAGGGAGCCCTCCTGCTCTCTCCCGGGCTGTCCACCTGCCTCGGCTCAGCTCACTGGGCGCAGCTCAGAGCTCATTGGTTAGGGAGCTTTATAACTGGAAAGGTGATTGTTTCATCAAAATGAAATCTGTGACCCAGATCAGGCAGAATTCAGCAGTCAGCACCCCGACTTCCTGCTCTACCCGTGTCCTATTCACGACCCATACACGTATGGGAGTGCTCCGCCCCTTTTTGTTTCAAGGACAGAATTACTGAGGTCTAGTGCTAACCATAAAATCCTCTTTTCGTGTGTGCGGTCCCCTGGTTCAGGGCGTTCACTGAGCCCTGCAGCCGTCATCACAATGGAATTTCAAGCCACTGTGCCTGTTTTGACGCGACATGAGGTTGTACCACATGAAATTGCCTTTGACCATTTTCAATCCACAAAAAAGGCAATCTCGTATGTTCCAACTTTCAAACATTTGTCTTAAAGACTTTCTCCTGAAAACTAGTCTCAGATTTCTCCTCCTTTTTATTTTAAACCATCGTGAAGGTGTTGGGGCCCAAGGACCCCATATGTGGAGAAGATGTGCAGGGTTGGTGGGTGATGGTGTTGGGCTGCCCTCAGATCCTTGAACTTGGTGACAGTGGTCCTTTGCACTTGGTTTCCGAGGAAACATCAGGAAGGTGATATCAGTGGAGAGTGAGCCTCTTAGATGGACACAGTGCGTGTATGGGAGCGAGCCCCTGTACACACACTGTGTCCATCTCAGGGGCTCGCTCCAGTACACCCACTGTGTCCATCTCAGGGGCTCAGTCCTGTACACTCACTGTGTCCATCTAAGACATCTTTGTCCCAAAACTCTCTACTGCAAACAACTGTAGTGAAATACCCAGATCAGGCAGAACTCAGCAGTCAGCACCCCGACTTTCTACTCTGCCCACATCCCACCACAGCCTGCTCCTCCATAGATCCTGTCCTCTAAGGTCAGATTTTCCTGGCTGCCCGGATGGGTTCTTACCTCATCCGTCTTCCTGAATACATGGGAAAATCTATGAGTTTAAATACTGTGTTGTGAATGAACAACAGGAGGCTCTGGAACCAGCACCACTGAGCCTGCTCACAGCAGACTCCTGCTTTCACAGCTGCTTTCTCAGGCCCTAGAATCCCACAGCCTCTGCAACACTGATGTGCTTGGATGCAAACAGGAGTCTACTTCCTTTTACTCTGTTTTCTCTTTAAATAACAAGTTCATTCAGTTTACGTGCATGTAACAGCAAAGGCCAGCTTGTAAAAGTAGCAGTTCTGCAGAAGCCAGAAACCCCCTCTGCCTGTGAATGCAGGACCATCTGAAGCCGAACCCTGAATTTTATGACCTCCCAAATACGACCCTCCACCTCCACCTTGCCTCCAACACCAGCCAGCATCACTCGAAAACCTCAGAGGACCATTCTTGGTTAACAGCCTAGGTGAACATTTTCTTACCTCACAAGCACCTGGGTTCCCACAGGCCTCCACCCCATATATCTGCCCAGCCAAGGCTACCTCACCCCCACAAATGTCTGCAAGGGACAGAGGACCCCAGCCCCAAAATCCAATTCAAGTCCTAATATTAAGATTTCAGAGCTATTTGTTTCTCCTTCTCTTTTGAAGAATTGGTAAGAATTGAAAAAGACTATACAGTGCTATCACTGGGACCATAATATTGACATATAATATATTGCCTGACTCAAAAATTCTGGAACTATGGTAATTTTTTCTCTGAGTTATACCCCTGTTTGTATTTAAGAATAAGCCTTGGGCTTGCTCCTTCTGTACGTGTTAGACGTGTGGAGAGGAGAAAGGGTGTGTCCAGTGGGAGAAGACAGACTGACATCTCTCCCCAACTCAGCAACTCTTCCAGAAAGCCTGCTGCTCCAGAGAGGATCTGGCTCTTCCAAGTGCTAAGAAATGACCAACAGAGGAAAAGGAGACAGGAGGGAGCAGGGCACAGGCAAACATGGACACATCATGAGTAGGTCCAGAAGACGGTATGTTCAAAGGGGCAGAGCTGTGTGCAAAGCAGCACCACTAAGGGCCTGGGAGTACTGGGAAATGGTTGTAACTCATCACTGTGGCCCCAGACCATCAGGTATGGGCCAGGGAGGTGGAACCAGATGATGCCGACGTCGCCCGACAGTGCAGGCGCAGCCCCTAGGCAGGACCCCACACCAGGTCTCTGCATGCATTGGACCCACCACAGAGGCTGGACACACAGCGGCCCAGAGTTCAAGTGCTAGGTAACATGTGGGCCGCCCTGGGAAGTGGAGGACAGAGTGCAGTCCCTGCCTACAGGGGTCCCGCGGGCAGGCCCTAGATGTGTCCTGGCTCTCTCTGATGGCAGGACCACGAGAGCCAAGAACTCAACCTCAATGCGTAGCACGACGTGTCTAATAGAGGGCGCGAGTGGACTTCCCATGAAAGCCTGAAGAACCATCACGTGCGGTGACCCTTTGCCTGGATGCCCATCTTCTATAGGCCACATCTCTGCTAAAGGGAGATGGGACACATCCATGGCTCTAGGGCTGGGGGACAGCCGGAGGGGATGGTCAGGATGCCTGCCAGTTTGAAGGCACCTCAGCCTGTCCACCAGCAAGCTTTCCCTGCCCACCCTAACCTACTGGCAAGCCCTGCATGGCCGGGAGCTGCCTGTGTCCAAGCCTGGGAGCGCAAGATGGGCGGGCCCGGTGCTGAGGGACCCACAGAGCCAGCAACAAGGGCCGGTGCACAGATCAGAGCACCTCCCATTGCACCCAGACACTTAAAAAGCACAGGGCAGTCGATTTTGTGTTGGCACGTTTTACCCCAATTTCATAACGGTAACTGCAGTTTTTAAAAGAATGGCATGTCACAGAAGTTGGTAAAAAGGCTCTTTTGCCCTATTTCATGGGACAGACAGCCCCACAGAACAACAGCCGTCCTTTCTGGACCATAACCAGTTGGTCAACTCATCTGCTTCCCAGACAGCACTTTCTTCCCACACTGTGCCTCCCAGAGCGGTCCCCCTGAGTGCTGGCAGGGGTCTGACCCCAGGAAACTGGAAACCCAGCTCTCCACCTCCCTCCTGGTCTCTGCCTGCGGTCATGATCCCAAACTACCGACACCAACGTGTGCCTGGGCACTGCCCACAAGAAAGCCCCTCGTAGACATCCCCAGGGCCACTTGGGCCGCCCTGCCTCCAGGCTGCACGGCCCTGGTGGAGCTGCCAAGGCGTATGTCCTCACCACAGGGCCAAAGTGCCCACTGCCCGCTTCTCCCCGGCAGTGTGGGCACCAGCACCCGCCTCAATGCCTCAGGGAAGGCTGCCAGCCATAGGTAGTTCTCAGGGAGTACAGGGTGGGATCCTCACTGTGCACGCAGGCCAGGGCTCCCAGCCCTCAGTCACCCAGGGACAGGCATCACCGCAGCGGCAGCCCCCAGTCCCAGAGGGTGGCCAGTCCTCAGCGGGCGCAGTGCCAGACTGGCTATCCCTACTTCTGCCCGCACGGTGCTGCCAGGCAGGTATGGCCCCTGCTCTTGGGAGGAGGTGAGAGAGAGGGGTAAGTAAGAGCACCTTCTTTCCATTTGAACCCTACAGGCGCAGTCACTGGCACCTGCGCCCTGCCGTGGTGTGCACCCCTGGACACCCAGACCCAGGCCCGCCATGCAGGGCCATGACTCGGGGCCAGTCCTGCTGCCACTCACTACCTCAGTTTCCTCATCAGTAAAAGGGCATAGGAGCAGCACTTGTCCTCGGGGATGTTTCCAAAGACTACAGGAAGCAGTCTGTCCAGAGAGCATGAGCTGAGCAGGCAGCTGAGAGGAGGGAGCCTCCAGGTCTGCCCGTCAGCTGTCAGGTCCTTGGTCCCGGAGGTGGGCCTGGAGCGTGGGCACCAGTGGACTCTGTAGTTCTGATGCTCAATCAGTAAATGTCACAACCCTCCCACTTGTCCACAGCCCCTTATTCTGTGATGCGGCTCTGAGTGGATGAGCTGGTGAGACAGTAGCAACGAAGCACGTGGTGGCACTGTCACTGCGAATGCCCAGGTCCCGCCACGCAAGCCCATCCACACCTCACTTTCTGAGGGTCTGCAGACTCAGAAACAGTAACCCCCCAAATAAAAGAGCTCCATAACCAAACAAGTTTGAGAAACACCATGGTTAAAACCCACAAAACAAGTTCCCAGCCAGAGCCATTCCTGTGTGAAGGAACTCCGGGGAGAGTGCCAGGGAATCCTCTTTAGATACTGCTCTTGCAATCCAGAAGGGAATTTGAAAGCACTCAGAGGAGAGGTCAGTGGTCAGCATCGGTCCCCACACTACCAATGCTTTCTAGTAAGCACAGCCACTAAGAGGGCTCTGTGAGGGAGTGGCCAGAGGAGGGCTCCACCCTTTGACACAGTCCAGCCTGAAACAGCCCTCCCTGCGAAATGAGAGGCGGTCAAAATACAAAAGAACCAGGACCCGAATTTATTTCTGGTCCCTCAGGAATTGTTTTCAACTCAGCTTACGTTCCAAACACATCTGGACTCCAAATAAAGATGCAAAACAAAGATGTTTCACTCTACCCGCCCTCCACCATCAACCCCTCCATTTTCAAGAAAACTTAAGAACATCCTCAATGCAAAACACCAGAAAACTAGAAACAAATCCTGGAGCCAGACCTCACCTCCACAAACCCAGGTCTCCAATGCCTCCAGTGGCATTGCCCCAACCCCGTCCCAGAGCTGCTCCCTGCACAGTTGGAGCTCTTCCCCACCGGGGCTCTCACCTCCCAAAAATGACCCACAAACAGCAAATCTGCTTTGTTTCAGTTCCCAAACTCAGGTCCTACAGAAACAGCTGCTCAACCATGACTGTGTGCAAAAGCTGGAAGCTTTGAAAAAAATCTCCCATCAATGTTCCTCTCTCCCTTCTCCCTCTCCCTTCTTCTCTCTCTAAAAAAAAAAATCAATGAAAAAACATATTTTAAAAAGATTTCCCTGGCTGGTTTGCTCACTGATTAGAGCATCACCCTGCAGACTGAAGGGTCACAGGTTCAATTCCCAGTCAAGGGCACATAAGTCAATTGAAGGCTCCCCAATCCCCCTATAAGGGGCACATTCGGGAGACAACCAATTGATGTGTCTCTCTCACACAGATGTTTCTCTCCCTCTCTCCTCCCTCCGTTCTATCCTCTCTAGTAATCAATGGGGAAAAAAATATCCTTGAATGAGGATTAAAAATAATAAAAATAAAAAAAGGTTGAAAATCTCTGATCTAGAAAACTACATGACACTAGCCAGGAAAATTCCAGGGTAAACAGATAAAGAGATAGATTAACCCTACCAAATATTAAAAATTACAAAGCTATGGAATTGTAGTCAACAGACACTGAATGATCCAGAAATAACAGCAAACTAACATAAAATTTATTACCAATAAAAGGCTGCTTTTCCAGTAACAGAAAAAAAAAATGACTTTTCAATAAAGGATTTCATTCCTCCAAGGTAAATAAAATTGGATCTAAATTCCATGTGAATGAAAGATCTAACCAGAAAGAATAAGTCACAAGAGCCTCCCAAAGGATATTTTTAAAAATAATTTTGGAATGGCAAAACTCAAAATACATAAAATAAAAGCTGGTTAGTTTGACTAAATGAACCTTTCTGCATGGAAACAAATATCCAAAGCAAGTTCAAAGGACAATCTGAGAAAAAATACTTTTGCATGACCTGGAATAGAGTTAAATTTTCTTAGAAACTGGTGAAACAACTAGAAACAACTAACAGAAAATAAATAGAGCAAACGGTTATTTCTCAGAAAACAAGAAATACAAATGACTTAAGAAATTCCGCCTCATGGAATTTAAATAACGTCAATGCACAGAATCAACATGACATTTGTTTTCATACTTACTGAGATTAAAATGCCTGACAATTTCTAGTGTGAGGGCTTGAAAAATCTGGAAAAGCTCAAACATCCTTGCTGGGAGCATAAATTACTGCCACCTTCTGGAGGAGCAATTTTGTAGAATCTATAAAAAATCCTATCTAATAAAGAGGGAATGTGCTAATTGACCCTTGCACCATTGCAAAGATGGTGGCAGCCACAGCCAATAAAGAAGGGAATGCTAATTGACTTCCTCACCCTCAAAGATGATGGCATCCACCACCAATAAGGAGGGAATATGCTAATTGCCTGCCATGCAATCAAAGATGGTGGTGCCCACAGCCACAAGATGGTGATACCCAGTCCCTTCAGCCCCTCTGGGGCAGCAGGCATGTGGCAAGGCTGGGCCTGTCCATTCCGCTCACCTGCCTCCCGAATCCCCCAGTCCCCTCAGCCCCCCAAGCCACCCAGGGCCACCCGAGGCTCAGGTAACCAGGGCCGGCCAAGGCTGGCGCTGCTGGCAGTGGCCACGGCAGAGGTGTGATGGGGCATCACCTTTCCCTGATCACCAGGTCGCCTCCAGTCCATGAGGGCTCCTGGACTGTGAGAGGGGGCAGCTGGGCTGAGGCACACCCCGCCACCGCCCGAGCCAGTGCATGAATTTTCACGCACATGGCCTCTAGTACAAAAATAAATACCTTGAACAAAAAAATTCACTTCTGGAAACTGAAGCACACACACAAGAAAACAAAATATGTACCCACAGATGCTCCCTGCAGCTGTTTTATGTCAGACACTAAAATTAGGAGTACCACCCACAGGAGATCAACGAAATAACCTATCTACAGCCAATGGCAGGTATTAGCAAAGATTTAAAAACGAGGCACCTGGCATGAAGGGGTTATAAGACCTAATGTATGTGAAACAAGGAACCTCGGTTCAGTACATATGATACACTCTCACTGCACTGAAAACAGATCGGGGATGCAACAGCATGGATGAGCCTTGACATTATGCTCAGTGAAGAAAGCCAGACACCATGTATGCATGGTTCTATTTATATGAAATTTCCAGTATAGGAAAAGCTAGAGAGACAGAAAGATCAGTGGGTATCAGAGGGGGGTGGGGGAAGACTGCTAATATAGAGGGTTTACTTTTGGGGGGGGACAGAATGTTCTGAATCTAGACATAGTAGTTGCACAACATTGTAAATATACAAAATACCACTAAACTGTGCACTTTAAAATGGTTAATTTTACGTCATGTGATTTTTACCAAAATTTTAAAAAATAAAGGAGGTGCACAGAAAAGCATGTGTGTCTAGAAAATGTTTGGGATGAAGCACACAGACTGCCAGCCAGGTTTTGTTTTGTTTTGTTTTTTCAAATCATTGCATGTTACTAGGTTTTTTGGTTTTGTTTTATTTTTCTTGATTTTTACTTAATCAAGTAATAAATACATTAGCCAGATAAAAAGTTAAAATATTACAGACAAAGCTAAATGAAGTCTCTTTGATCACACCCAGCACCTCTTGGAAGTATTTGCCTACACACACACACACACACAAAAAAAAAAACACACAGAAAATATGCAGTATTGTTTTGTGAGAGTTTTCACGTAGAAAATATTTGCATTTATAAATAGATAATTGATCCCAGGACAAAGCTCCCTCAGTACCATAAAGACTTACCCCCACCACTCAACACATACCCACAACATTCATGGCAGACCCCAATCTACAGCTGGGGGGAAAGCAATTACAAAGAGCATTTTTTTTTAATTAATCCTGGACAGATCAACGTATACCCTCACTTAGCATTCATTCTTTCTTTTCTTTTGTGTTAGCCTGGCTTTTAAGACCCCATAAAAATGTTAGCTACTAAACTAGAAAAAGAAAACTGGACTATTTGGGGGGTTTATTATTATTATTAAAATAGAAAAAAAAGAGGACTTAGTTTAGCATAGCAAAAAAAAGGTAAGTGAACCTTATTTGACCTCTGAAAACACTTGGCTAATTAGAGGTAATTATACCTGAGTATGCCTTGTGAAACAATGGATTTCCCTTCTTGCAAAATAAAATGATAATGACATACTGAATTTTGCAAATAATGAAGGAAAATAGTATACCTTGAAACAATTGGCTGAATCTTACCTACAAAACAGCTATATACAGGACCATTATTAATACAACAGAAGGTTGTGTCTTGTGGACCCTAGAAAGAAGATATCTACTGGTGGCTAAACTGAGCTCACATTGTGAAAACAGAGCCTAGCAGCCACTTCCACACAGGTCCTCTGGCAAACCATACCTGAGGGAGGAGCCACACTGAACTGCTCCTGCCTCTGAGCCAGCCCCTATAAAGGAGTTTCTGAAACTATATTTTAATCAATAGGAGGAAAGCTTTCCCTGTCCAGAGAACTATGCACCTATCTCCCCCATCAGCATCTTCACTCACCCCCATCACAGCAGCTCCATTCTGACCAATCAAGCTAAGAAGATTAGAAGTCCTCATTTGCATAAGGATGGGCCAATCAGGGAGCAGCCCCTTTGGCTCAGAGAGCATACCATGCCTTTCCACCAAGGACTGAGAACTGTGTTTACCCTGCTGGAGCTGAATGAAACACCTAAGCCAGGGGGAGCCGAGTGGGCTGAATCTGACCAAAGCAGGTGGAGCAGAACAGAGCCATTTGCTCAGAGAGGAGCCTTGCCGTAGGGCTGCCCTATAGCTGTGCTGCTTCATAATTGAGCTGTTTGCACGGAATAGTTTCCTGCTATACTGCACCCCAAATTGGGGTTTCCTGTTGCACTGAATTGGCACCAACAACCAGCTGTTGACATATCAGAATCACCCATATTGTTGCGATCCAAAGCATCCAGTCAGTTCAATATATACGGAAGTGCATGCTGACACCCATCTACCACACTAGTATACCCTTTCCTAACTCTTCCCTCTGCATGACCCCATGTACACCCCACTCTTCAGCATCCAAAGGTGCAGCTGGCCATGCACCCCTGCTCCTATCTCCACAAAAGCTCCCCAGGCCAGCCCAAGTCAATGCTTTTTTCTGTCCATGGAAATCTGCGGCTGGTGGAGTGTTCTCCCTGGGCTTGGTAACAAGGTAGAAGTGAAGGAAGTGCCAAAGGACAGACAAATACACTTCCCTAGCCAGCCCGGGATCCTGCTTCCTCTCCAGGTGGCACTTTCCCAGCCCTTCCACTGGGCAGGCCTTTAGGGGCCCAATGGCCTCCTCCTTCAAGGTCCCCAGATAAGATAGATCAACAGGCTGACGGGCATCACAATCCCAGCTCCAGAAGACGTCTGCTTTCCTTGGGTTTATTTTTGTTGTTACCCAGGCTTCCCTGCGGAAAACAAGACTTGGGTGGGAGCCCAGCATCTTGGAGCTCCCTCATAGAGGGGCCACCTCACTTGCTCTGAGGCTCAACTTGCCCCGGGAGAGCCAGGCAATCAGTTGGGTAAAGTTGGAGAAGGCAGATGGTGGCTGACCAATGACCCTTGAAGAGCAGGCCTGGAAATGGGGTCAGGGCACCCAAGGGCCCAGAGGCCACCCAGAGCTGGCCATGTCAGACTGTGGCGCACAGAGAGCTCGTACCAGGCCTGAGGAGTCTGTGCCAGACTCCCCAACACTACCCAATTCTGGGCCCAGCCCATAGCTACACACAAGTCCCGGAAAGCTCAGGTAGAAGGGGTGTTGGTTAGCAGTGAACCTTTCTTATCAAATTCCTTTGCAGATGCTCCAAAAATAAAATCAATAGAAAAAAATACAAAAAAAAAAAAAAAAGCGAAGAAAGGACAGCAGACCAGTGAAGATCAAGTTGCCGGCAGTACTTATAGACTTCCTGCTGTGGACGTTCGCCAATCAAATCCATGGTCAAGACTCAAGCCTGATATAATTAGAGGTGACTTCCCACTGCTTTTGGAATCTGCCTCTTCAACCAGCCACAAAAGCCCTTTCCACAGCTGGCATCCCAGAAATGTCATCTAGTCACTGTTGCCAAGATAATCCTTGATGGGAGACCTCGTTTCAATGAAGGAGAGATCTCTGGTGTGAGTCTCCTTTTCAGAGTCCAATAAGGTAGTCTTTTCCTACAGATGTCTTAGGAATAAACTCAACAGTGTTTTTAACCTTCTCTGTTGTTCTTGCCTTTTTAGACTGCTAATTTTAGCAAAGGCTATGAAAGGAGCCTCATTCTCCCCTGCTTAAGAGATATCTTACTGCTTTGAGTGTGTTTTTCATTGTTGCTTTCATTACAAAATGAGTCAATAAAGTTGCCTTGCTCTGACCTTTTAAAAAAAGAAAAAGAATACCTGATTAGCATGCATGTGAGTGTAGACCTGTAAGTATGAGTCAGCTAGGGCTGCCTTCACAAAGCACCACAGCCAAGACAGCTTAAACAACAAACTTAAATGGCTTGGCTCTGAAGCTGGAAGCCGGAGATCATGGGGCAGGGTTGGTTTCTCCTAAGACCTCCTTCCTTCGCTTGCAGGTGGCCTTTCTGTGGCCTCACAGCATCTTCCCTCTGCATATCAGTCTCTGTGTCCATTTCCCCCTTTTTATAAAAATGCCAGTCAAAGTGGATTAGGTCCCCAATGACTTTGTCTTAACTTGCAAAGTCCTCTCCAAAAAAGTCACCTTCTGAAGTACTGGGAGTTAGGACTCTAACATATCTTTTTTGGAGGAAACACAATTCAATCTATAACAATGAAACATTCTCTTCATGAAGTCATTAAGCCTGGCCTGCGTGGCTCAGTGGTTGAGCCTCATTCCGGGCACCAAGAGATCACCTGTTTGATTCCCTGTCAGGGCCCAGGATCAGGTTGCAGGCTCGATCCCCAATAGGGAGTGTGGAAAAGGGAGGCGATCATTGTTTCTCTCATCATTAAGTTTCTATATCTCTCTCCCTCCCTCTCTCTTCCTCTCTAAAATCAATAAAAAACTATTTTTTTCAAAGTCATTAAGTAATTACTTAAGCCATAAAAACTTGAAACTGTAAATTCAGGGTGGTTTTACTGGGATATAATCTTATCTAATAAAAGAGTAATATGCAAATTAACCATCACTCTGCTACACCCACAAGTCATGCCCACTAGCCAATCAGTAGCAAGTATGTAAATTAACCAACCAAGATGCCGAGGCCACAAAATGAGCAGGAGGCTTGGGTTTCCCCGGTAATGGAGGAAGCCAAGCTTTCTACACACCCTGGCGGGCCTAAGCCTCCATTCAAGGCTACAAAGTTTCAATTATAGAAGATAAATAAATCCCAGATACCAGGGCCTCCACTCGGTTTGCCAGGGGGCATGGCCAGCTTGCAAACCACCACAGGCCCCTAGCCCAGGCCGCCCTATGCCCTAAGGGAACCCCCACCCTGATCTGAGACACCTTTTAGGGCAAACCAGCTGGCCCCCACCCATGCACCAGGCCTCTATCCTATCTAATAAAAGAGTAATATGCAGATTGACCACCACTCCAACACACAAGATGGCTGCTCACATGTGAACACAAGATTGCCACCCCCATGTGGACACAAGAAGGCCAGCATAAGATGGCCAGGAGAGGAGGGCAGTTGGGAGAGACCAGGCCCACAAGGGAGGGCAGTTGGGGGCAATCAAGCCTGCAGGGGAGGGTAGTTAGGGATGACCAGGCTGGCAGAGGAGGGAAGTTGGGAGTGACTGAGCCTGCAGGGAAGGGCAGTTTGGAGGGGAGGAGGGGGACCCAGGCCTGCAAGGGAGGACAGTTAGGGGCAAACAGGCTCACAGGGGAGCAGTTAGGCATTAATCAGCCTGGCAGGAGAGTGTTTAGGGGTGATCAGACTGGCAGGCAGAAGTGGTTAGGGGCAATCAGGAAGGCAGGCAGGCGAGCAGTTGGGAGCCAGCAGTCCTGGATTGTGAGGGGGATGTCCGACTGCCCTTTTAGGCCTGATTCTACCTGGATCTGGTCTAAACGGGCAGTTGGAAATCCCTTGAGGGGTCCCAGAATGGAGAGGGTGCAGGCTGGGCTAAGCTTCTAGTTGACATATATCACTGATAAAATTAATGTGTACCACACAACAGTCTGAATTACATGTATTGTGAAACGATTACCACAACACATTTAGTTAGCATGCATCTCATAGAGATGCCATAAAAAGAAAAATCAAATAAAGAAATCCATTTTCCCTGTCATGAGAACTCTTAGGATTAACTCTATTAACAACTGTCCAGATATAACAGCAGTGCTAATGAGAGTCATCATCTTGTCTATTATATCATTAGTACCTAGCTTATAAATGAAAGCTTGTACCTTTTGATCATTTCATATTATATTAGTTTCAGGCATATAACATAGTGGCTCAGAGTTTATATGCCTTATAAAGTGGTCACCATCAGTCAAACTATAGTTATTAGGTATTATTGACCATATTCCCTGTGCTGTACATTACATGCCAGTGGCTTATTTTATAACTGGAAGTTTTCACATCTTAATCTCCTTCCCCACTTCTGTCCATTCACCCAAGCCCCTTCTCCCTGGTTCCATCAGTTTGTTCTCTGAACCTATGAGTCTATGAAACTGCAAATTCTGAAAGGCAGCTCCAATCATATTTCCACCACCACAGCCTTTTAACTCTCCCAGATTCTGCTTTAGGTATCTCTACAGAAATGGGCGAGGAGGAGGGACTGTTTCAATCAATCATGTGCAACAATTTCCTTCTGCAACCTTCTCCCCACCCCTCTTTGAACTGTCCCTCTAGTGGCATCCACAGGTCTCCAAATTCAGGTAGTTCTTGCACAACAATCCATAGTTGAGACAGGGCCGCTTAGGGCTCCCATTAGAAGACATACCAATACTTTCAGTTTCTCACTATTAGAAACAGTAGAACAGGGAGCAGCATGCCTCCCAGGCACATATGTTGTTTTTAGGGAGGCAACAGAATACATGATTTTAATGTTGATAGACAATGTCCAATTGCCCTCAGAGTGGCAGCCTACACACCACAATGCCGTGCCCCCACATCACCACTGACACAGGCCTCCTCATCCACTTCGCTTGCAGTCAAAACTGAGAACACTGATGTTACTCCATTACACTCTGCACTTCCTAAATCCTAGTAAGGCCAAACTCTTTTCCGAAAAGTTTGCCCTTTTGTACTTTTGTTTTGCAAACTACCTGTTCTACCCTGTGTTCCTCTTTTCATCGGGGCACTTATTTTTGTTATTCGTATTATGAATTATTTACCAAGCTACTTCATCGATCTATAAGGCTGTGAACACATTCTCTCCACCCATCAGTCTGCATTTCCAAGGGGGATGCCAGACCCTCCACTTTGGGAAGCACAAAACAGAGTCTTCTGTTATTGCAAAGGGAGAAGACAGCACCCACCTGAGCTACCAGGCCTTCCTCCAGTCCCTGCTGCTCCGAAGGACCCCTACCTGGTTTTAGTAAGTCCAGAGCCCTCCATGGTGGAGAATGACCCACTCTCCACGGGCCCCTGCAGAACACTTCTCCTGGGGGTGGGAGAGGCAGGAGGGCACACCCACAAAGAGGGAATCAGAAGAAAGAGACTGGGAAGAGCTGGATTAGGTCAAGCTCTAAGGGACCTCCGTAGGCAACCCTTCGGCCCTCCTTCAAGTTGGGGAGGGTCCCTGGGCCTCCACACCTGCTAGAATTTAGAGCCCAGGCCCAAGGGAAAACCCAAGGTCCGACTGAAGGCTGTTCTGGCAGTAAAAACCAAGGTTCGTGGTTGCACCTGGCCTCCACTGCTGTAAAGGAACCCAATGTGAAAGGCCATTTCCAGAGAGCCGAGAGAGCAGCAGGCTTGGGTGCCGGCACACTTGCCTGTGGTGCCTGAGAACAGCATTGCGATTTTGTGGAAACCAGTTCTTACCATCCATGCTTCCGTGTTTCCAGATAAAACATGACGGCTGTCTAGGTCTCACAAGTGGGGCAGGGGATGGTGCCGACCTAACAGGCATGGTGCCTGCGGAGGCTGAGGAAACACGCACCGCTCTGACTCACATCTGTGTGACACCTTCCAGAATAACAAGCCAAGGGAACGTGTGAGAAGTTGTAGCAACCCAGACTTGGTGATCTCAATCCTGTCCATCAAATGCTGTCTGTCCTTGAAGGCATGTGGATCCCACCCTCCCCATCCCTGGGTGAGGTTTGACACCATTTCCAATAAAAGTATAACCATTTGAGTCTTTCTTGTAAGAGAATTCACTAAACTCTATTATTGACTCCACAGCTAGTCACACATTTGTACCACTCAACACTTTAAGTTCTTCATTTTAAAATCATCTCAAACGTATATAAAATGTGCAAGATTCATGCATAAAACTCTCCATATTCTTTACCCAAATTCACTAATTTTTCACGTTCCCCCCATGTACTTTCTCATTCTCCCCACACCCCATCTTTATTCCACACACTCTCAGAGGAGGCTGCAGACTTCACGCCCTTCCCCCTTAACACCTGGGGGGCACTTCCTAAGAGCAAGGACCTGCTCAGCATAACCTGTGCAAAGAACACATGCAGGAGCATCAACTTGAAGACACTTTTGCATATCATGTGTCCACATGCAGTCTTCAGAGGTTCCAATGCTGCTATTGGTGAGTCCTCCCTGGGGCACAGGCCCCCCTGGGATCTCACTCTGCATGTGTCTTGTGGCCCATCCTCCGCCGCATTTGTCCTTCACTCAGGCCAGTTGTTTCAGAAAATTCCGCACCAGACCTGACTGGGTAGCTCAGTTGGTTGGGGCCAACCAAAAGGTTGCAGGTTCGATTCTCAGACAAGGCACATATTATATGAGGCATGCCTCTGATTCATCTTCATAGAAAAGGAACAGCATGTGGCCAGGCGGTTCCTGAATTTCCCTAGAGCAACAGGGTGGGGAGAGGGGGAAAGCTGTGCACGCAGCTGGTAGCACATGTTCCAGGAAGATTCCCCTAGACCAGTGGTCGGCAAACTGCGGCTCATGAGCCACATGTGGCTCTTTGGCCTTTTGAATGTGGCTCTTCCACAAAATACCACAGCCTGAGTGATTCTATTTTGAAGAAGTGGCATTAAAAGTTTAAGTTTAAAAAAATGTGGTTCTCAAAAGAAATTTCAGTCGTCATACTGTTGATATTTGGCTCTGTTGACTACCGAGTTTGCAGACCGCTGGTCTAGATCAAGGGAGGTGGAGGCAACTAGAAAAAAAAGGCCCCAGCCCATTGGGGCCTTTGTTACACACCTCCCCCTAGGAGAAGCCAGACTCCAATGGGAGACGGCAGGCAAGACCCAGGTGTCGTTTGGAATAGGCTGTAAACTCCACAGTGCTCAGCCAAAGAGGAACAACTACATGAGGGACTTTCGGGCAATAGGATAAATATCGCCTGTGCCTGTGACCAAAGACACCCGTTCTCGAGACTATTTTATCAAAAGTCTCATTTTCGCCATATTTTCTGTCTCCGAGTCCAACCTTTGAATTCAGACAGGTGAGCATTTTCTCACACATACCTAACTTATAGGTTCAATCCAGCTGACCAATGTTTCTCTCTCACATTGATGTTTCTCTCTCTCTCTCTTCCTCTCTCCCTCCCTCCCTCCCTCCCACCCTCCCTCCCACTTTCTCAAATCAACATAGTCTAAGGAAAGGGGAGGAGGAGGGGAAGGAGGAAGGGGAAGGAGAAAGGGGAAAAAGGAAGGGGAAGGGGAAGAAGGAGGGGAGGAAGGAAGGGGAAAAGGGAGGGAAGGGAAGAAGGGGAAGAGGGAGGGAGGGAGGGAGGAAGGGAGAGGAGGAGGGAAAATGAGTAGAGGAAGGGGAAGGGAAAGGAAGAAAGAAGCACCTCCACCTGGGCTTGCTGGTTTGTGTCACCATGAGCAGGGCTGCCAACCTTTCGGACCTCTGACCATGAGTCTGCTTCTGCTCCCCCGCTGGACCTTAAAATTGTATCCTTCTTGGTGGACCATGTCCATCTGTCCACACTGATGCTGTGAGCCTCGCTTGGTCACCCAGTTAGGGAGATGTCTGCTTTCTCTGATCTACAGTCCTTCATTGTCCCCTGTGGGGACACATGTGAGCCATGAACACTTCCTGCTCCCCATCCAACATGAACCCACTTAACTAGAGTCAGCATTCATGGATGATTCTTATCCAAATCAATCTGTACAATTATTGTTGCAAATGTGCAACACACTTCGCATTTGTTATTTGGCATTTGCTGTAGAAAGTGGCTTCTTTTCACCGGCCTGCTTCCATTTGCTTTTGTGATGCACTGGGTTAAATGTCCCTCCAAAATTCATACCCATCCAGAGCTTCAAATATGACCTTATTTAGAAAGAGCCTTTCATAAGTAATGAGTGAAAGATCTGGAGAAGAAATCATCCTCGCTTTAAATGGGCCTAACTCCAGTGACTGCTGTTTAAAGAGGTGGAAGAGACACACAGAGACACAGAAGGGACAGCCCAGGACCACTAGGAGTGATCGCCAGGAAGTGAGGAGGCCAAAGGGATTTGCCTGCATGGCCTGGAGTGCGCCTGCACTGCAACACCTGGATTCTCAACTCCCAGCCCCCAGAACCCACAACGGGTGAGAGAATCCGTTTCCATTGTTTTAAGTCACCCACTTTGTAGTACTCTGTTACATCAACTCTGGGAAACTAATACATGTATTCAATTACTTATGTACATACTATCAATTTTGAATCATAAATTTCTATTTTTGTCCCACGTATACATGCTTGGCCTTATTTATTTGATGCTTAAATTGTCCCCAATTTAACTACTGGAATGCCTCCAATTGGCACTTGTGTATTTGATATGTTCCCATTACTTTTGATCACTTACTGGCTCGTCTTGTATTTTTCCTGTCCTGAACATACACCCAGGCATTTCTTCTTTCAGGTGTAACTGTATTTAGAAACCAAGATCTGGGCACTAAGAAAGCTCATGGCTAATGAGGTGCTAGGAAAGAACTGTTATGTCTAGGAAAAATATATATCAATAATTTTAAATAACTATAAAGGCAGTGTTTCTTAAACTACATTTTATTTTCAAAATTGAGTTATCAGCTGTTAAAGTGTGTATACATTTTTTGGAAAATCCTACATTTTACAAATTATGAATTATAATCTTAACATACTATTTTACATACATGTATATAGGTAGGTATATATTAATATACATATATGTATCATGAGTTATACCATTCTTACCAATTCTACTCCAGTCCCTACAGGTTCTCACCTGCCTTCCCTCATGCTGTATTTTTACCTCCCATCTTCCTCAGTGGGAAACCTGGCTCCAGTGCTATCAACACCTCGTATTTGCCCAATCCCACAAGTCACGAAATGGTTTCAGAATTGTTACACACCTCTCCCTAGGAGAAGCCAAACTACAGAAAGTGCAAGATTTGTCATCAGGCTTGTTTTTACCCCAGACTGAGGACATATAGTCAAGGACAGGGTCCACATTCACATGAACTAGGCCCCTCTTTCTCGAAAGTGCCGTTACATAATTTATTTGCATATAATTGAGTGCCTTGTTTGCATCCCGTTTTGGTTTCCCGCCATCTTTAATGATTGAATTTTATTTTTTTTTAAATATATTTTTATTGATTTTTTACAGAGAGGAAGGGAGAGGGATAGAAAGTCAGAAACATCGATGAGAGAGACATCGATCAGCCGCCTCCTGCACGCCCCCTACTGGAGTTGTGCCCGCAAGCAAGCTACATGCCCCCGCTGGAATCGAACCTGGGGCCTTTCAGTCCGCAGGCCGACGCTCTATCCACTGAGCCAAACCGGTCTCGGCTGAATTTTATTTTTGAACATGTAGAACATTTACACGTTCCAAAAGTCTAAACTATACAAAAATACATAAAAATAAGCTAAGAACAGAAAGAGCTACCTTAACATAATAAAGGCCACAGACAAGCCCACAGATAACATGATACTCAATGGTGAGCCACTGAGAGCATCTCCCCCAGGAGAACAAGACAAGGAGGTCCTCTTTCACCACTTCTATGCAATCCTGGAAACTCCAGACAAAGCAATTAGGCAAAAATAAAAAAAGAAAGAAGTAACATCCCAAATTGGAAAGAAGTAAAATTATCTGTAAACAGATGACACCATCTTCCTTATAGATTCACAAAAATTCTATTTAAGCTAATAAACGAATTCAGAAAACTTGCAATATACAAAATCAGCTGGCAAGAATCAGCTGCATGTAGGTGCTCTCCCTCCCAGGAACACCCCCACCACTTTCCCTTCCCTACCCGCTTCACCCTGGCCTGTCTCAGGCAGTTACCATCAGCTTCCTCACTCTCAGGCTCCTAGGACCCTTCCTTTACCTCTATGACTTGTTTCCTAAGCCCACTTCTTTCATGAATTACCTTTTATATCTTTGCGATTTACCCAATAAATGTTCTCTTAAAGTTTGGGCCTTGGCCTGAATTCTTTACTAACCAGAATCTGTTAATTAAAAACAAAATAAATGTGTTGCATTTCTATACATTAACAAAGGACAATCTGAAAAGGAAATTGAGAAAACATTTCCACTCACAATAGCATCAAAAAGAAAAATATACCTAGGAACAAATCCAATGAAGTGGGTGAGAGATTTGTACACTGAAAACTACAAAAACTATTGAAATTAAAGATCTAAATGCACAGACATCCATGTTTGTGAACTAGAAGATTTGTTAAGATGCCAATACTATCCAAAGCCATCCACAGATTCTGTGCATCCTTATCAAAATCTCAATGACATTTTTTGCAGATATAGAAAATCCTCCCTAAAATTCATCTCCCAAAGCTACAGTAAACAAAAGGGCAGCGTGAGGAGAGACACAGAGACCAATGCAAGAGCGAGCCTGGGGATAAACAGTACATATGTGGCAAATGACAAAGGTGCCAAAATTAAGAAAAAACAGTCTTTTCAAGAAAGGATGCTGGGAAAACTGTACATCCACATGCAAAAAAATGAAGTTGAATCCTTACCTAACACCATATACAAAAATTAACTCAAAATAAACTAAGAACCTAAGCAGAAGAGCTAAA
This sequence comes from Lasiurus cinereus, assembly GCA_011751065.1. Lineage (NCBI taxonomy): Eukaryota > Metazoa > Chordata > Mammalia > Chiroptera > Vespertilionidae > Lasiurus > Lasiurus cinereus. The sequence goes on from JAAGEH010000381.1 coordinate 307,018, forward strand.
ACTACAAAACTTTTTGAAGAAAACATGGAGGGGAGAGAAGAGGAGGGCGGGGAGAACTTCATGAGTTTGGATTTAGTAATTATTTCTTGGATATGACACCAAAAACAGATAAAATAAGAAGATAAATTGGATTCATTAAAATTAAATACTTTTTGTGCATTAAAGGACATTATCAACAGAGTGGAAAGGCAGCCCACTGAAAACATGTACAAATCACTTATCTAATAAGGAGTTAGTATCCAGAATATATAGAAGTCCTATAACTCAATCAAATATATCTAATTTACAAATGTGCAAAGGGTCCTAGCTGATTTTGCTCAGTGAATAGAGAGAGCATCAGCCTGCGGACTGAAGGGTCCCAAGTTCGATTCCAGTCAAGGTCACATGCCTGGGTAATGGGTTTGATCCCCTATAGGGGATGTGCAGGAGGCAGCCAATCAATGATTCTCTCACATCATTGATATTTCTATCTCTCTCTGCCTGTCCCTTCCTCTCTGAAATCAATTTTTTAAAAATGTTTAAAAATAAAAATGTGCAAAAGATCTGGAGACAGTTCTCCAAGAATATATACAAATGGTCATGAAATACATATAGCTGATGCAAAAAGATGCTCATCGTCACGTGTCATTAAAGAAATGCAAATCAAAACCACAATGAGATAGCACCTCACACTCATTATGGCTATTATCAATAAAACTGAAAATAACAAGTGTTGGCAATATGGTGGTTCCTCAGAAAGTTAAAAATAGAATTACCATATAATCCAGCAATTTTACTTCTGTGTATATACCCAAAAGACTGAAAGCAGGACTCAAACAGAAACCTTCATAACAGCGTTATTCAAAAAACCCAAAAGGTGGAAACAATCCAAACGTCTGCCAACAGATGGAAAAACAAAATGTGCTACACATATGGTATGTGAGAGATGTGTACATGTACACAATGGAATATTATTCAGCCTTTAAAAAGTTAAGGACTGACACATGCGACAGCATGGATGAATCTTGAAAACACTATGCTAAGTGAAAGAAGCCAGGCATAAATGAACAAATATAGTGTGATTCCACTTAGAAGAAGTACCCAGGCAGCCAAACTCATACAGACAGAAAACAGAAGAGTGGGTGCCGTGGTCATGGGAGATGGACTAGGAATTAGCGTTGGATTGGGACAGTTTCAGTTTGGGAAGAAGAAAAAGTTCTGGAGATGGGCTGTGGTGATGATAGCAGAACAATGTGAATATACCGAATGCCACTGAGTTGTATACTTAAAAGTGGTTAAAAGGGTCTACTTATGCACATACATAAAAATGTCTCTCATGATATGCATTAATGAAGAGAAATATTGATGTCACTTTCTGGTTTCTCCTTTATGTTTCTTTTTAAAAAAAAATAAGCAGATGCACAAGCAGCCATCCCTCCAATCCTGTCCTCCATCCACCCTTCACACCTCTTTTAAGACAAGAGCATACCTGGTCACCATTTCTTCCTGCAGAATTATTGTGGTGCTCAATTTTTCACTATTTTAAACTGCTCTGGAAACTAGCCCCATGTTATAAAAGTTGATGATATGGAGATCTGGGTGTTATTTCACTGTCAGAAAGAAAATTCTCAATTTCCAAATGTTATTTCCCCAATCTATATAATAGAGGAATATGCAAATTAACTGGGACGCCAAAACATCGCAATTGAACAGCAAGGACCTGAGTCTGCATGATGCCTGGCCAGGGTGAGAGACCTCAGACAGTGCCCCTTACCTGGTGGTGCTTGAGGGAGTACTTCAGGCCCTGACAGGGGACCTCATGCCACACCCCCACTCCAATACCAGGCCAGGGGACCTCAGGCCATACCACCCACCCAACGGGGCTTGACAGGGGTGGGGCCAGCTGGGTTTGGGTCCCACCCAATGGGGAGAGGCCATCCGGGTCTGAGTCTCCTGTGTTTTCAAAGCACATGAAGGTGCTGGGCAGGGACTTGACTCTAGGTTCCGCAGCAAGCCCCAGACTCTGACAGCAGGGAGATTTTCATACACATTTTACTAATTTTCTTTCATCTCTGATGCTTCCATTATAGAGAAAGGGCAAATAGCAATATTAAAATATTTCCTCTAATTAATTCCCTTTTAATGTGCACAAATTTCATGCACCAGGCCACTAGTCTTACATAATAATAGACAAACATGTAAACTGACCATACCTCTGCTATGCCCACAGCCAATCAAGAGTATGCAAATTAACCCAACAAAGATGGTGGGTTAATTTGCATATCCAGGTATGGACCAGCCAGGAGGGGCAGGACATCTGCTATGAAAGGGAAGGGAATTAGTGGAGGGAGCTACAGGAGCCATGCTCCCATGGGGATCAAGGACTTGCAGGCTCCCTGGTGGCCAGGAACAAAACCAGGGGAAAGAAGGCCTATTCTTGCACAAATATTGTGCAACAGGCCTCTAGTGTTCTATAAGAACACAAAATAACACTAATGACTGATAAGGCTACAAAGCAGACTTTACCCATGGTGGGTTATGACCCAGAAATTGTGCCCGAAGCTTCCTCACTCCAATCCTAACCCTCTTGTCATCCATTGTGGTTGCTCACATTCTAGATGAAACTCTTAGGTCCTCATCCAGATCCACAGGGACCCCTAAACCCTACTCATTCCCTATAGCTCAGGTTTCCTTGCCTTGGTCATCACACCAGCAGGGCCCTCTGGTTCCACAGATCAGAGACAAACTAATTCATTTTTGCTTCAAATTGCCCACAATCAACAAACAACACTCTCAGCAAACATCCAGAAGTCCCTCCTTGCTCCCAATTTTAGGAGATGTTCCTGAAGCAACAGTGACAAGCGGACAGAACTTCTGCAGTGATGTCAGCCAACTGCCACAGGCAACTAAGGAAATACAACTAGTTCCTTCAGCTTAATTACCTTTAACCTAAACAGCTACCTGTGCCTGGTGGCTGCCACAGTCCACCACACAAGTCTGCAGGGAGGACGACTTCTACAAGTTAGCTGCAGGCTGGTTAACTGGCCCTCCAGGAGGACCCAGTGTGGAAACCATTGTGAGGGAGCATTTAAGAGTTGGGGAAACCCTCCCCCACTCGCAGGGACTTGCAGAAGCAGATATTTCTCCCCAGATAACATCTCAAACGTGACAGGGTGCTTACTGAAGCTCATTCCAAAGACAATTAAAGACACATACTACCTCCCACTGGAACGTAGGACTTTGTAGAGGATAAGCCACTTATTCCAATTAGGCTAGATTTTCCTGTAATTATTTCCTTCCCTTTGGCTTTGAATTTTTTTATTCTTTCAGAGATAGAACTTACCAAAAAAAAAAAAAAAAAAAAAAGGCCAGAATCCCAACAATGAAGCTAACCACACCAAAACAATTCCCTATTTTTGAAAGGTTTTCTGAAATTTTCCAACATTGTTCAGGAATTCCTTGGCCACTCTGTTAATATGATTTTAAACAGAACACACCCCAGACATATTTTATGACAACTGCACATTCAACCAGTGCCATCCCACCTTTATTTCCAATTTGGCAAACTGCTCCACCAAACCAAATATACATACACTAGAAGGAGGGGCTGGTGCAAACCCAGTCGGTGCAGCCATAATTAATGGGCCAAGCTCCTTGTTTTGCTCTGATTTTCACTTAAAAATTCAAGAAACCCTCACTGTGTGCTGAACTAACATTTGGTACAGTGCTGCAATCAAGCAACCCAAACCCAAAGACCCAAAAGGAGTCCCGGGGAAGCAGTTTTCAGAACCAGTCCTTTTGGCCGAAAGATCCCTTCATGAGAATGCTACTGGCCACACAAGACTCCGATTTCACCGCCCTGAATGCGTCCTCTGCAAAGCGACGCCCCATGACTCTGAAAGGGATCCACTGGTGATCACTGCAGTCTCCAAAAAAGGAGATTCCTTAGTGACTAAACGCAACATCTTAACTTCCTTCACCAGGAACAGTCACAGCCTGAAAGGACACCCTTCCTCGTGGAGCCACAGCCTGTCGACCCTAGGCTTACTTAGTCCAGCCCTTCTCCATGTGGTAACCATCCGATTGGGGGTGGGGCACAAGCTTCCCTCCAGGTTCCCAGGAAATGGACCAGATAAACACCAAAAGGCCTCAGGCATTGGAAGCCTGTAAGGTAATAAACCTGGGGGGAGGGTAACACTTAGTAGCCCACTTTCTTTTCCCTGACTACAACTTGGAATTAGTGTAATTAGAGCTCTCCAGGGCAAGCACACAAATTTCCTGTACCTAATCAGACTGGTCCGGCTCTGCAGATTGGGGAGACCCAGCCTTTCACACCCAGTTCCATTTCAATGATAATGATGATTTTCCACATCCTGGCCTCCCTTGGAATGCATTTTAAAGGAGTGCCTTTTCTCCCGTTGAATCCTGGCTTTAGGGGATTCATCTTCCTTCCCTGTCAGACAGGCTGCTCCCCTTCCTCGGCATTTTCATTCCATTGATCTCAGGGAAAAGATTCTCCCAAAAAGGTCAGGAGAAAATTCTGACTCTGCCAGGATAATGATCTGCAAGGGTAAAACAAGGCAAGTCACAGGCTAACAATGACGTGCAAGTTCCAATTACAGCTGCCCTTTAACCAAACAATAGGAAGGTTTACCAATAAAAATAGAAGTGTTACTTCACGGTGCCTTGTAAACCTGCAGATCACTGTCACCAAAACCTACCCCAGTAAATGCACACTTCTGAACCGATGTTGCTTCTTTCCATGCAAAATAAGCAGAATTCATGAGTGCTCTAACAGCACGGTACTCATGGGAAGTTCAGCCCCTGACCAGCCCCCGCTGCAGTCACCGCTGCTTGGCCAGCAAGCTTAGACCGGATGTCACACAGATGGATGAGCAGCGCTCAGTCTCAGGATGGCATTCTTTATCCAGTAGGCGTGAGGGTTAAACTCGCTCTCACCATTAAATACGGAAACATTTCCAATGCGCTCTCCTTCTTCCCTTGGTACACAGCCATAATAAGAAAAACATGTTGCGTAGCTGCATACATAAAAACTGTTCTTTTTCCACAAAGTCTTCTTCAAGATGTTTTCATTTACTTCCAAATGGATCACTATCATTATTTATTATGACCATCACACCAGGGATCCGGGCCAGAAGTAAACACTTAACTGTCAAATTGGGGAGAGGGTGGACCCCGAACCCCCACTCCCAGCTCTCTCTCCTACGTAAGCGGGAACACAGTCCCAAGTCAGGAATTTGTCTCCTTGGAACAGAGCCTTCTATAGAAGGGAAAATAAGAACTTCTAAATCCTTTTAACATAAACTTTCGATGTTTTACACAGTAATTTACTTTTCGTGTATAAAACACTCTCAAATTATATGGATTCATCGTCACAGCAGAAGAGATCCAAAAACCCAAATCTCCTGTAACCGTAAAACTGATTCTTATTTTGAATGTGACCATATTCTTTGAATTTTCAGCTAATTCCAGGAGAGATCGCTGTTTAAGCTTTCCTACTCCCTCCCCCTAGAGAGCCTACTATTATGTTACTGGAAAAATAAAATTACCTCACACAGGATTCAAAAGGTAGCGAAAATGACACAGGATTGCTTCGTTCCTCAGAGATTTTTTAATTTCTACTGGAAACGAGGAAACCACTAAGCCCGAAAAGCGAGCCACTTTCCTGTTCTTGTCACAACCTTGAGGTAAGCAGCAGACTCATCACCCCTTCCCGCACGCCCACCTCTAGCCCTGAGAGCCGTACCCCGCCCCCCAAAACGCAACTAAAACCAACCCGTCACACGTCTGCCCTAACCCTGGGGTGGCCTCACGCCCACGCACCTGGCGTCCCAGAGTCTGTCCCCCACCCACACCCACCCAGCCAGCAGCGCCGCAGATGAACCCCCTCACTCGTAAGGGAGAAGCGTCCTTGCGGGTGCAGGGATGTTGTCAGATGCTCAGACTGACTTGGAATGGAGCAAACCAGTTAGCCGCGCGCCTCGAGCGTGAGTGTTTTTAGAGACTGCAAAGTTACCGCAAAGCCCCTTCCTTCGCCAGTCGCGGAACCAGACGTGTCCGACGTAATCAACATCTGCTGAAGCCACACGCCCCCGGGAAGGTTGCCCAGCGTCCCCGTCCGAGGACTGGCCTCCGGGGAGCGCAGAAGGCGCAGCTGGCGGCAAGGCGCAGGAAGAGCGGAGCCTCACACCGCGCGGGTCCCCTCGTGCTCACCCCGTGGAGGAATGTGGGGGTGGGGGCATACTGAGTGCGGTGGGCGACACTGAAACCTACTTGCGTGTAAGGGGGAGGCTCGGATTTTAGGACTGAAGTCGAACTTAATCTTGCAAACCTCCGACCTGGAGGCACGGCGCCTCCTCCAAATCGGCAGGCTACGCCGAATCCAGCCGCGCGGTGCAGAGGCAGGGGCGCTGCCTGGGTCTGGACGGCGAGAGCGAAGGCCACCTCCTCCCCCGACACCACAGGCCGCTCCCGCCAGCCCCCGTGAACCTCAGGGCAGGTCCTACGCGCCGCGGAGTCCTTCCCGGGCCTCCCGGGACAGAGGGTGCCCCTTACAGAAAGTGCCACCCGGTAGCCGGGCCGGTCCCTCCTTCTGTGCGCCTCATCCCGGATCCTGGGGTGAGGCCTGAAGGCGGTGAGTCCCGAAGGTGGTCCAAAGACCACCCGGGGACCGCCGACCCCAAGCACTGGACACGCCGCTTCGGCCACCTCCGGCGGTGGGGGAGGGGAAGGGGCCAACAAAAGGGAAGCCGAAGCCCCGCTCAACCGATGGCGGGGTGCGGAGCCCGCTTACCCAGGCGCCGGGAGGCCCTCGGGGGAGAGGCCGAGTCAGTCCTGAGAAGCACGGGCCGCATCTGAGGACCCGGGCCGAGCCGCGTCCCCGCTCTCGACCCTTGGAAACCCGGCGAAGGGCTCCCCGCGGCGGCGCTGGCCTTTGGAAACACTCAGCCGGCCCGTAGCGCGCCGAGGGGAAAGCACCCCGGCGGCAGGCGGGCCCGGGAGCGGAAGGGACGGGCTCCAGCCAGGAGCCCCGCGGCGCGCGGTCCTACCTGCGGTCCGGGACGCGAGGAGCAGGAGCGCGGTAGCCGCCCAGACGGTCGGGGCGCACAGCAGCGGCAGCGCCGGGCCCCGGGCCATGCCGCGGGCCGTGGGGGCCGGGCAGGGGGCCGGCGCGGCGCGGGGGGCCGGGAGCCACCACCCCTGTCGGCCGCGCGTTCGTGGCCTTTCTCCGGGGCGCTTCGCAAGATGGTCCCTTTCGAGGAACTTGTGGTCGCCTCCTCTCCGGGCGCGACGCGGGCCCTGGCGGACGGCGAGACTCCGGGACGCGGGCTCGGGAGTCCAGCCGCCGGGACGAGCGCGAGGGGCGGACCGCGGGCGCGCAGGAGGCAGGGTCCCCGCTCGCTCGCCCGCCCGCCCCGATGGGCAGATGGAGGCCTGGCAGGCGCCCCCTGCCGGAGGGACGCGCGGGCGATGGGCGTGGCGCACGGGAAGCTGGGGGCCCAGCCCCGGAGCCTCGCTCGTCCGCGGACTTGCCTCCGGCTCCCGACCTCGGGCCTGTGCCTGGGGACGCCTGGCCGCCAAGGGGGCGCCTGGGGGCGTCCAGCCACACCCACCTTCGGGGTGCGGGAGCCCAGGACGACACTGCACCTCGCCAGTGTCGACACTGAGAGCCTCCCAGTCCCAGCACCCAACGGCGCTGGGACCACGGAAGTGAGGGCTTGCGGACGGGAAACGTCCGAGAAAAGGAACCAGCCGCCGGTCGCCCTGTGGGGACCACCGAGTCCCGCCAGGAAGCTCAGAAACTGCTGGGGTGGGCTGCGTGGAGAGCGCCTCAGAGCGCGGCTCTGTCTGACGCCACCACCACAGCGTTTGGTTTACTGTTAAAAGCCAATTGTGCCATTTTACTCATTAAAGGCAGAACACTGTTTGTTCTCTGTAGAGCCCAAGAACATGCAAAAGTAATTTGCTTCACTTGTAAAAAAAAAAAACAAAAACATTTTGAACGCAATTCAAATGGCATCTTTTCTTGCTTATTCTTGGTTTTGCTTAACACATGCAAAGGCCTGAAATTGGAAGGCCAGTTCCTACAGTGAGTAGCTTAGGAATTTCCTTTGTTTTGCTCTCTTGGAGAAAGGATTTGGAATCTCCAGCGTCTGTTATTTGTTGTGTGAGGTTCATCTTTTAAACTAACTATAAAGCAGTTTGGTGTCTTTTGCTCAAATGCCATTTCCTGTTAGTTGGGGTGAATTATGGAGAGCCCAGGCTTTGGGCACCACCAGAGACCCCTGGAATTGCTCCTGCGCCTCCCTCACACATGGCAGGAAGTGAAAGCTCTGTCGCTAAGGTCTGAGGACAAGGCTGAAGTTGCCCCTGAGGCCTCTCGCCGTCTTTGCGAAATCTGTTTGTGGGAACATCCTGCACACTTTTCATTCCTCACGCCGATTGGAGGGACTGACCATCACTGGCCTGGGCAGCAGGAGGTCGGGGAGGATGGGAGAAGATGGTGAAATCATTGTTCAACTGCCCTGGCTCCAGCCCCACCACACAGCCTACTTTCGGCCACTGCTGGTGCCTTACCCAAAGTGGGCGGGTGAGGGCGGAGGGGCTGCTCTCCCAGTGTTGTTTGCAGACTGCCAGGGCTTTATCTTTGGGGTTTCTCCCCAAAGGGGCCCTCAAGGACGCCTGAAGGATAAACAAGGCTTTAAAAGCTAGTCTTGAAGCACTTAATTCCAGACTCCTCCTGGGGAACAGAGGAGGTCCTCTCAGTCTGTCCACTAGTCCGTCAGCAGAGCTGTGTCCGTCCAGCGGAGCTGTGCTCCTCTGCTTCCACTGCCGCAGCTGGAGACACAATTCCAGCGCCTGGGCAGTCCTGCCCCTCCTTGGTGTGAACTTGGGGAAATGATGCAATGGTGCTCAGCCCTCATCTGTGTGTAATTTCCATCTGACTGTGTTCCCCACAAACCCCACCGAGAGTTTAAACAGCAATACATATTTTGCTGACAGTTTCTTGGGTGGGGTCAGAAATGTGGGTTATATCACACATGATTTCTTAAAGCTTCTTAAAAATTATCTTTTCAGCATTTCTCTTTCCCCAGAATCTACCCTATAACTCCAACCTGTTCTCCCTGTCTCTCCTCACTCCCACCTTCCTCCCCTGCCTGCAGGTTCAGAACTGAGGGATAAACACAATTCATTTAACCTTATAAATGACAAGCCTCAAAATATGCTCTTTGTAAGTAATTAGGAGAATGTGGCTCAGCCACATGGGAGCTACTTACTCCTTCCCACATATACCAGTTAGGCATCGCTACATAACAAACTACCTCAAACCTAACAGCTAAAACAGTAAACATTTCTTATGTCACATAGGTAGTTTTTGTGGATCAAGAACTCAGGAGAGGCTTCGCTGGGCACAACTGGCTCCTGAGGCAGGAGGATCTTCACACCGCCACCTGTTTGGCAAGTTCGTGTTGGGTGTGGGCAGGCCACCTGGACCTCCCTGCAGGGCTCCCTGAACATCTTCACAACAGGGCCGCTAGCTTCCCTGAGCGAGAGCCAGGCAGAAGCTGCAGTGTTCTGTCGGTTAGCCCTGGGCATCAGGCAGTCGCTTCTGCAGGATCCTGTTAGTTCCCCAGACCGTCATGGGAGGGAAGGACACAGGGTGTGTGTGTAGGAGGCTGACTCCCCTTCCACCCACAGGAAGTACAGCCATACTGTGCTCAGGACAGGCAAGAGAGGACACAGCAAGCATGGTGAGTGCCCACCACAGGGACAGGAGCAGCCAGGCCCTCCTTGAGGACCTGCACAGGGACGATGCATGGCAGTACTGGGCCGGGACCTCCCCTCCGAGAAGCAGCCTCTGCACCATTCCTCTGCCTTCTTTGCGGATATGTCCACTCCAGTCTTCTGCTCATCTTTCAACTGGGCTGCAAAACTTCTTACTTTTGAGGTTTAAAGAGTCCATTATATGTTCTGGAAGTAAGCTCATTTCTGGTAGATACAGATATAGATGCAAATAGAGAACTTTGTCTTTTCGTTTTTTTAACAATGTCTTTTAATAAGCAGGTTTTTTACTTGATAAGGTCCAATCTATTTTTTTTTCTTTCATGGCTTTTTGATTCCCAGTAAATGCTAGATCAGCCAAAAATCCCAGTAAGACAGGAACATCGGAGCACCAGAGTCTGGGCGGCAGATGGCACAGGTCACAGCCCGCTGACCCTGGGCTTCATGCTCTGGAATTCCACTCCGACTGCCTGCTTGCTTGGTTGGTTGATTGATTTTAGTTAGGAAAATCCTAAACTGAACGGAAGAACCCTTTCTGCTCTACTAGCAGCAAGCTGAACAAAAATCCAAGTACAAAACAAGATAAATAAGACAACATATTAAGCAAGATGGCTCCATTCCATCACTGCACTCTCCTGCCAATCTGGCTTTGGGCCTGAATCCCCATGATCTGTGGGATCCCAGACTAGGAAATGCAACAGGCTCCTCTGCTTTCTCCCATGTAGTCTCTCTGCAGCACTTCCTCTGCACACCTTTCCCCTCAGCTCCTGACACCAGAGCGCCCCCTTTGACTTCTGTAGCAGCTCCTCCTGCCCTCTTGTCCCCCTGCCCTCCCGTCCTCCTGCCCTCCTGTCCACCTGCCCTCCTGCCCTCCTGTCCCTCTG
>JAAGEH010000381.1:318033-352781 GCA_011751065.1 Lasiurus cinereus
CTGTCCACCTGCCCTCCTGTCCACTTGCCCTCCTGTCCACCTGCCCTCCTGTCACCTGCCCTCCTATTCTCCAGCCCACTTGCCCTCCTCTCCTCCTGCCCTTCTGTCCTCTTGCCTGCCTGCCTGCCTGCCCACCTGTCCTCCTGCCATCTCCATGGTCTGATTTACTGTGTGCCCTGCCTCAAATTTAGTCTTTTCCCTAAAACACCTCCCTCACCACAGGCACTATCATTCCTGTAGCTCCATAAGTCAGAAGCCTAGGCCCCACCTCTGACCCGTCCCTTTCTCGCTGTGTCCATTCCAACACTGTGTCCTGTTGGTTTTGCTTTCTGGATGCTTTCTGCTTAATGTTTTCCATCTCCATTGCCATGGCCCTAGCCCAGGATAATTCCATCTCTCACCTGGGTAAGGAGTCTCCCCATTTCTACCATCACTCAGCTCTAATTAGTTCTCCACACATGTCTTTCAAACCCAAGTCTAACTACATTGCTGCCCAGCAGTTTGCTAGTATCTTAAGTTAAAGACTAAACACTGCCCTGGTTTAGCACAAACGTTTAGCACAAATACTGATGTGCTCAGAGGACAGAGTGTTGGCCTGTGTACTGAAGAGTCCCAGGTTCAATTCTGGTCAAGGGCACATGCCTGGGTTGCAGGCCTGATCCCCAGTAGGAGGTGGGCAGGAGGCAGCCAATCAATGATTCTCTTTCATCATTGATGTTTCTATCTCTCCCTCTCCCTTCCTCTCTGAAATCAATAAAAAATATATTTAAAAACAAAAAAGGACTAAACTCTAACATTCCTTTCCACATGGGGCCTTCTCAGAGCAGCCCTTTTATGCTTGGAACATGCTCATCTGGCTCCTTCACTGAGGTAGCCCCCACTGCTTCTTCAGTGTCACTTCTCAGGGACACGTCCTCTGTCTCCCTCATCCCACAACAGGTCAGGCTCCCTGTGGACTCTGCCTGGAGCCCCACCTGGAGTCACATCACAAGTACAACCTTACCCGTACAAGGCAGGTTTACTAGATGTCGGTTTACTTTGCCTACTGATCTGAACCTTCGTAAGGAAGGGCTGATGAGTTCCACCAGCCCTGAGATGTGGCAGCAGAATAGTTGCTATTGAAGGAAGGAAGGGCGGAGGAAGCAAGGCAGAAAAACGCTGATGTGCTAAACTCAGGTTTAGGGCAAACATAGTAAGTCCTTGCAGGTACCAGTTGGCAGTCTTCCAAATGTGTAGCAAATCTTTATGAAACAATGCTAGCTGTTTCTCCACTCCATGCTTACATGGCTGAATGAACTTCATTATAAGCTTATCCTGAAATCACACATGCATTGAAACGACAGTGGTTTTATATATTTTATCTCAAACCATTTATGTCTACAAACAGCTGAGATAGGCTTTCTTGTTTCCAAACATTTAGATTCAGGTTTGATGAAACAAAGATTTCAGTTTTCACCAATAACCATGAACTTTAGGCCTCCATAAAGCCTGAGCGCAATTATTATAACAAAGAAACTTTATTTTAGCTTTCCAATCATTATGCCAAGAAATGGGAGCAACAGAAAGACACTGGCAGATCATAATGTCTACCTCTGTGGTTCACTGTTTGGTACAAAGACAGCTCCCACCTGGCAGGTGGGCCTTGGCGCAGGCCCAGCCCAGAGGAGGCTCTGTCTTATGCTCCTTACTCAGGTCGAGAAGATTTTCCTCCCCTGACAGCAAATATGTGGTGTCTTCTCAAACAGCAACTGGGAGCCCCACAATTTAATTCTCTTCTGACACTAACTGCCCAGAGTTAGCGTCTGACCCATTGGTTCAGTATCCAGTCCCCAACATGCTCATCAGATGCCAGGCAAGGATTCCCACAATCCTCCCCTCAAGTTCAATATTTGTGAGAATGGCTCAAAGAACTCAAGAAAGCACTTTACTATTATCAGCTTATTATAAAGAATACAATTCAGAAACAGCCAAATAAAAGATACTCATAGGGCAAGGTATGGAGAGAGCATGATATCTTCAAGCCCCCTGTGGGAGCACCACCCTCCAGCACCTCCATGTTTTGTCCTTTATGTAGTGGGTTTTATAACACTCACTACAGAGGTAGGGGTGACTAAATTATTGGTCATTGGTGACTGAGCTCAGTCTTCAGCCCCTCCCCCTTCCCTGGAGGTCAGGGTTGGGAGGGGGTAGTGGGCAGGGGATGGGAGCTGAATGTTGAACTCTTTAATCATGGGTTGGTCTGTGCATGACCAGTCCACATTCCTTAGCTAACTAGGGCCCTCAAGAGTCTCCTCATCAGGTAAACATAGCAGAGGAGCTTGTTATGAGTGAAAATGACATGTCACAGATTTTAGGAGCTCTGTACCAGGAACCAGGGACAAAGATCAAAAAGTTTCCCACAATACCACGCATGTAGTAAGAACATTTTTCCTGACAAGGTAATTAGAAATAATAGTTGATTCTTTTTTGGGGGAAAAAAAGGTGTATTTTTATCACCATGTTTAATACAATAGGATTATTAGATGAAAATACTAATGTTGGCATTTTGTTCAACAATATTTCATCCCTATAGTATCTTTCAAATCCCCTTTAAACATAATTTATTGCTCAGTCTTAAAAGCAAATGTACACTCTCCACCTGTATGGATCAGCCCTGGCCAGGCTTATCGGACAGCCCCTCTCCTGTGTGACGCAATCTCTGAAAGGCAGAGAAAACTGTCCCAGCTCCACGGGCATGCTCCACAGGCATACTCCACCAGCATGCTCTGGCTGCCTTACATCTGCCCCTCTGGTTTTGATGTATGTTAGGGGTAGTTGAAGAGATGTTGAAGTCCTAACCCTAGTACCTGTGAATGTGACCTATTTGGGAAGAGTCTTTTGAGATGACCAAACCAAGATGAGGTCCCCAGGGCGGTCCCTCATCCATAAGGCTGCCCTGCTGGAAGGGGAAGAGGGATATGTAGAGGCAAGCACACAGAGAAGACTGGAGTTATGGAGCCTAAGACAGCAGCCTGCCGGAGAGAAGCCTGGGCAGACCCTTTCTGACACCTGGGAGGGGCTGGCCTGGCCAGCACATGGACTCAGCCTCCACCCCTGACCCAGAGCCCAGGAATTGATGCCTGAGGGAGCCCTAGGACACTCATACAATGCAACTAATGAGCACAGACCAGAGGGAGCCCTTCCAAATTACTTCCTATTTATTATAAAATTATCAAGCATCGTACAAAATTGTCCAACGTATAAGTATTAAAATACTGTACACAAAATCACAGCACTCATTCTAAGGGAAGAAGGCCCAGCCGGTGCCCAGGAGGTGGGCAGAGCTGCTCCAGTGCACCTGCAGACATGAATTCTGTTTCCTCTGGGCCACGAGGCCACCCCAGAGCCAGGGTCATGCCCCCAAGAGCTCTCTACCTGGCAACACCAGCTTCTAGGAAAGACTTGATCTTCCAAATTCGGGCAAGCAGCCCGGCAGCCCACAGCCCGCAGGGGGCGCTTCTTTCTACCTAGCAAATCCTGAAGAGCTGGTGCTAGTGTGATGGGTGCACGTGCAGTTCTGTGCCCCCCACTCCCCCACTCATGCAGTATAATAGTCCCACAGAGATGTGCAGGAGGCCACCCCAATTATGCAGCCGCCATTCTGGGACTTAGGTATCCTCAAATGTGAATGGCTGGGGCCTCAGAACAGGGGCTTAGGGTCATAACTGCTAGAGCAGGCCAAAGGCCAGTTGCAGGGCGAAGAGTGTGATGTCCAATCTTCCATCACCTGGGGTGAGGCTGCTAAGGCTGTATGCAGCTGCTCTTTTTTTTCTTTTCTTTTTTTTTAATTTCAGAGAGAGAGAGAGAGACCAGTGATGAGAGAGAATCATTGATTGACTGCCTCCCGTGCCCCCTCCCCCTCCCACTGAGGACCGAGCCCGCAACCCGGACTTGTACCCTTGACTGGAATTGAACCCGGGACCCTTCAGTCCGCAGGCCAATGCCTTTGTCCATGCTGGTCTATCCACTGAGCCACACCAGCTAAAACCTGGGTTTGGCTTTTGACTCTTTGGGAGGGCATGGGAGATGTCCACCTACATTCATGGCAATGGGCTGAGTGCACATGGGTATGGCCTGTCGCAGGCTGGGTGGTCAGAACATGCAGCTGTCTGCCAGCTGCGGGAGCTGTGCACTGATGACAAAGGCGCCTGGAGCCTGGCAGGCCAAGGCCAGGAGCAGCCCTGGAAGATAGGCTCGGGCAGCCCAGCATGCAGACCTCCTAGGCTCTCCTCCAGCCAGTGACTAACAGGAAAGTCAACACAAATAGCCAATAAACAAAGAAAATATACTTAATTTGACTAGTGATCAGAGAAATGCAATGAAATAAAATCCCGGTTTTGACCTGGCAAACACTTTATGTGAAAGTGGTTCCCCAGTGATTGTGTGTCAGGGTAATTGTGGGTACAGCCATTCAGGAGGGCAACTCAGCAGGATGTTGATGTGTGTGCCCTATGACCTAGTCAGCCAGTTCTCTCTCTGTCTCTCTCTCTGTCTCTCTCTCTCTCTTCAATTTTGTTGGAACATCTATTTCTTACTTTATTGATTTTAGAGAGAGAAAGAGGGGAACGGGGAGGGGGAAAAGCAGAGAGAGAGATTGATTCTTTGGGAGGGCATGGGGGATGTCCACCTACGTGCATGGCAATGGGCTGAGTGCACATGGGTGTGGCCCTTTGTTGTTGTTAATCCTCATGTGAGGATATTTTTTCCATCACTTTTTAGAGAGAGTGAGAGGAAGGAGGGAGAGAGAGAAACACATCGATTTGTTGCCTCCTGCACACACCCTAACATATGATAGGGAGCAAACCACAGCCCAGTTACATGCCCTTGAACTGGAATTGAACCCTAGACCCTTCAGTGTGTTGCATGTGCTGACACTCTAACCACTTAGCACACCGGCCAAGGGCTGTTCCACGCCTTTATGCATTCGTGGTTGATTCTAGTCAACCAATTGTGTGTGCTGACTGAGGTTGAACCTACAACCTTGGCATAGGGGGACAGCATCCTACCTGGGGCCATTCAGTTCTCTGAATACAGAGAGAGAGGGAAGTTGCACTGCTTATTACTGACCGGCACATATCTATGGCCACATAGTAAAGCCAACTCTTAGTTGAATCAAACAATCATGATTCTTCCTCAAGGTTCTATGGGTTGAGGAGGCTTAGCCAATAGTTTTTCCGCTGGACTAGACAAATATGCAGCTCAAATGCGTTAAAACATCCAGGACGGCTTCATGTGGCAGCTGGGCTTCCTCCAGGAGGCCATTATCCTCAGGGCATGTGGGTCTGTCCTTCTACAAGGCTCTGTGTGCGGCCTTTCTTCAGAAGGACTTCTTGCACAATGGCCATCTCCAAAGACCACAGAAGCAAAAATGCTAGTCTTCCTTAAGCTAGGCCTAAAACTGACAGCAACTCCTTGCTTTCTGTTGGTTACAGTGAGTCATTGTCAGCCTAGATTCAGTGTGGGAGTGAACTATGTCAAGACAGGAAAGGCTGGAGGTGGACTTTATTGAGGGCTAACTTTGAAGAGTAGGTATAATTGCAGACAGTATTATGTTTCATGGCAAAAAATTAGAAATCACCTAGCTATTTCTCAATAGGAAACTGCCTACATGAATACATATGACATGATACAGATCACAGCATACAGGGTGAGAGAGCTATATACACTGACAGACAGAACTCCCAGTCACATTGTTAAGTGAAAAAAGCAAGTCATACAACTCCAAAAGCAACATAAAATTTTTGTAAAATAATAGTAATAAAACATCCCATATTTATTTTTTTAAATATATTTTATTGATTTTTTTACAGAGCGGAAGCGAGAGGGATAGAGAGTTAGAAACATCGATGAGAAACATTGATCAGATGATGGGGATGTGCCCACAACCAAGGTACATGCCCTTGACCAGAATCAAACTTGGGACCCTTCAGTTGGCAGGCTAACGCTCTATCCCCTGAGCCAAACCAGTTAGGGCAAACATCACATATTTAATCTGTATCATATAATTGCACAGAATAAGGACATGAAGGACACAATTTAAGCTGCTGACAATGCATGTCTACTATGAGAAAAAGGACATGAGATTGGGGTAAAAGTCAAGAGCAAGTTGTAGCCATGATTCCAGTGTTTCTTTTATTGTTCTCACAAAGATGTCTATCCTCAATTCATAGAAAAAGGAAAGTCTAACACTGAGCTCAGCCCAGGTTTGTGGGATGATAAGCTCTGTCCTTTCCACATTCCTCAACTGGTGCTATGACAGTGAAGAACATGTCAGCCAAAACTTCACTTGCCCTTTCTGCACCCAGGACCAGGACTTTCTGAAAATAAACTTAATAAATAGACTTTGCCTGAACTGATTAAACTAACATGCAGTAAAACTGAAACGTGAGATTCAACTTATATCAACCATTCTCTGTGTGATAGGAACTGTAAGTTGCACCAGTTCAGATGCTGTGCACACACCCACAGGAGGTGAAGGATGTCGCCATGTGGTCTCTGTAGAGGAGGGGACTCACACTGGGAACTGGGCTCCCCCACAGAGATGGCCTGCAGTGGTAGAGCACTTAATAGCCATGGCATCTAAATAGGTCTGGATTCAAATGTGACTCTCCTGTTGATAGGCCCTTGGGTTTTGACAGGATTAATTGAGTCCTAGACACATGGTAACTCTTAGAAACAAACAATTATCATCTGTTTTGGGTTTGAGCTTGTTGAGATATTATTTTAATCAGTATTACTCAAAGTAGCTGGTCAAAGAAAAAATCTTTGCATAGAAGACTAGTCAAAAAGTAGTTGGTCTGTGAAAAATTTATCATGTCTATGACAAAATAAGGAGTTTGTACTAGAATGTAAACCAGTTAAAAACTTTCTTTCATCAAGAAAGCCTAATATTTTGAAAATATATTTTATTGATTTTAAAAAGAGGAAGGGAGAGTGATAGAAACATCAATGAGAGAGAAACATCGATCAGCTGCCTCCTGCACACCTCCTATTGGGGATGTACCTGAAACCAAGGCACATGCCCTTGATCAGAATCGAACCTGGGACCCTTCAACCCGCATGCCGATGCTCTATCCACTGAGCCAAAACAGGTAGGCAAGTGTAATATTTTTTAAAAATCTATTAAGCTAATTGAACTGAGGGCTTAGCGACATAGTGATTTACATTCTGGTGTAAGTTCCTAACCTTGCAGCACACTATACACAGACCAGATTTTTATTAGCACTGATTTAAAGCTTCTTTAATCTTACATACTTTTTGCCTGCTTGATCTATCAGTGTCTGAAAGAGGCTTGTTTAAAAACTCCCAGAGTGCTTGTGATTTTGTAAATATGTTCCTGCAATCATGTCACATTTCACCTTTTGTATTTCTCAGTGGTATTGTTAGGTACATATAAGTTGATGGTGATTTTATCTAGTTGGATTACACTTTGTTTTGGCACTGTAGCTTACCTCATATATGTTTTCCCCTTATTTCTTAGCAACAGGACCCCCATTTGGGTTGAAGTAGGACATTCCTACTCAGGTGATCATTTACAACTGCTGTTTAGGAAAGGCTGTGTGTAATGTAACTTCTGATGAAGACATCACTACTTCTTAACAGCTCCTTTTCTTCTTCCTGTCTGGAATACAGGAGTGAGACTGCAGGGAAAGTGTTCATTCTAGGATCATGAGGAAGCCATGAGAATGGCATAACATAGAGAAAGAAGGAAGCCAGGAGTTGCTGACATCATAGGTCCCTAAGCAGGTCTGACTAACCTGACAATGAACTACAGTGGTACCTCGAGATACGAGTTTAATTCGTTCCGTAACCTTGAGGCGTGGGAAACTATGAGACGCTCGAGTCTCGGTAAACTGGTGGGTCGTGTGCAGCCGGCCGATCCGCGCTATTACTCCTATCTCAAATGTTGCTCATATTTCAAAGCAAAAATCGCTCGCTCGATGGCTCATATCTCAAAAATCTCGTATGTTAGGGCACTCGTATCTTGAGGTACCGCTGTACTTACATTGTTAAAATAAACTCTCTGTTGAAATAATTTTTGTTGACTTTCTTACAGACCTAATGGATATGGCACGAAATTATCTCTTTTGTCTATTTTTATGCTCCTTACATTAACTTATATCTTACAGGATATTAATATTGCTATGCTAGCTTTGTTTTTGTAATACAACAGTGGCCCAGTGCACAGATTTGTGAACACTGAAAGGGAATCTGGTGCGGGTGAACCAGATTTGGGGCTGACAGGGCCCCAGCAGCAAGCTAACCCACAGACAATTCTATGAGGAATCGGGGTCCCTCCTTCTTCCTCCCTCTTCCTCCTCTCTAGGTCCAGGGTGCTAGTGAACCAGATTCAGAGCTGACAGAGCAGCAATCTAACCTACTGGTTGGAGCATCTGCCCCCTAGTAGTCATTGTGCATCATAGATACCAGTTGAATGGCCGAATGGTTGAATGGTTGCTTAGGCATATATATATATATATATATATATATATATATATATTTATATATATATATATATATATATATATTTATACACACACACACACACACACACACACACACACACTAGTAGCCTGGTGCACAAAATTTATGCACATTAAAAGGGAATTGATTAGAGGAAATGTTTTAATATTGCTATTTGCCCTTTCTCTATTATAGAAGTGTCAGAGGTGAAAGAAAATTAGTAAAATGTATATGAAAATCTCCCTCCTGTCAGAGTCTGGGGTACGCAGCAGGACCCATAGTCAGGACCCATGAACACCTCAAAATCGTACAAGATCCAGGCCCAGCTGGCCCCACCCTTGTCAAGCCCCACTGGGTCAGGGGAGCACAGCCTCAGGTCCCCCCAACCCAGCCTTAGGTCCCCTGGCCTGGCCTCAGGTACTCTGCCCTGGCATGATGGCGTGATGATCATTGCATTTTAGCTCTTTATTATATAGGATAGCTATGCCTTGTACATTCTGTTCTATTAATTTATTTTCAATCTTTCTGTTTGGCTTGAATTGTCTTTGTGCCTCACCAACCCAAACATTTAAGGTGTGCCTTTTATGCAGCATATTTTTAATGTATGATCCAATTGTCTCCAATGCTATAGATAAATTTGACCTGTAAATATATATATGAGGTGTGTTTTTTTTAACAACTTATTTTAGTCTTCTAATTTATTATGCTTTCTCTATTTTTATTGTTTTCCGTTTTTGGCTCCTGTTGAATTAAATATATTTAATTATCTTTATGTGTTTGAAAGTTAGCCATTATAGTTTACTTTTTGTTGACTATCCTTAGCATATATACACACTTAAATTTAAATCTGCATTTTAATAAGTAGTCTGTTCTTCTGAATAACAGTAGAAATATTTTTAACATATTTTTTGAATTTTTGAATTTATTGACTTAAGAAAGAGAGAGATAGGAACACAGATTTGTTGTTCCACTTAATACATGCCTTCATTGATAGACTCTTGTAGTGCCGAACTGGGGACTGAACCCACAACCTTGGCATATATAGACAGTGCTCTAACCAACTGAGCTACCTGGCCAGAGTCAAGAATAAGGACTTGAACTTGCCTCTGAGCTATTTCTTTTTTTCTTACATGGTATTGTCTGGTATTTTATTTCTAGCTTTTGTGAAACAAATGTTTTATTTTTATTTTTTTATAATTGGCATTTCATATTTTTGGATGTCATATTTCAATCATCATACAGTAAAACTGACTTATTTTGGAGGTACAGTTCTATGAATTTTAAAACATTCATAAATTTCTGTAATCACCAGCCCAGATGGGATACAGATAGTTTCATTACCCCAAAAGCGCCCTTTCCTCTGCCCTCAAGCCCTGGAAACCAATGCTCTGTCCCCATCACTATAGTAAGTGTGTGTGTGTGTGTGTTTTTTTTTTTTTTATCAATTTACCTCTTGTCATACTCTTTCGAACCTTTTTTTTTTTTTTGCTCTTTATTTGGTAATGTTTCATTCTCATACTATCCTTTATTTCTTTTTTAAAAAACATATTTTATGGATTTTAGAGAGAGGAAGGGAGAAGAATAGAGAGTTAGAAACATTAATGAGAGAGAAATCTAGATCAGCTGCCTCCTACACACCCCCTACTGGGTATTGAGCCCACAACCAAGGTACATGTCCTCACCAGAGTTGAACCTGGGACCCTTCAATCTGCAGGCCAATACTCTATCCACTGATCCAAATTGGTTAGGGCCCTTTATTTCTTTAGACATGATTTCCTTCAGTTGTGTGGCCCTGTTAAGTCAGCTGATTTGAAGTCTTTGTCTAGAAGCTCCAGTGTCTAGGTTTCCTCAGGATCTGTTTCTCCTTTTTTTCTGGTGTGTGGGCCTCATGTCCTTGTTTCTTTGCATGTCTTATAATTTTTGGTTAAAAACTAAACACTTTAAATAATAAAATAATGGAGCAACCCCGGAAATCAGATTTTCCTCTCTCACAGGGTTTGTTTTTGTTATTGTGCGTTTAACAACTTTTCTGAACAAGTTCTGTCTATAGCCTTGGTTGTGTGTGGCCACTTAGGCCTCTGCTTGATTGGCTTACTGGTCAGTTAATGATAAGAGAGAGATTTCCAATGAGGAGCCTCCCAATTTTCGCCAGCAGCTCTGCACACCTATTAGGGCATACCTCCCACACTCAGCCTGGTGGCTGACAGCTCTGCCTTAGCCTTCACTTCCTGCTGATGCGCAGCCTGAATGCAGCCAGAAGTGAGAGCCACGGTCCTTCCCGAGCATGCACGCAGCCCTGAACACATGCATAGCTTTGTAGAACCCCAGGGAAATAGTGGAGCTTTTCAAAGTTTTATGAATATCTAATTTTCCAGCTTTCCATCTTAAACTTTTTTGTTAGCCTATAGATTGCCCTAACTGTGCAATTGTGACATTAGACAATTGCCTCTAAAAGTTTTTAACAAATACCTCTTAGTACAGGCTCTTTTCTCACGTGATGAGCTCTGAATCAGGTCAAATGAAGACATCTTTTAATTGTTGACTTCCCAGAAAAGTCAACAATAACAATTCCCTCAGACAGGGATCTGAAAAAGAGCCCCTTCCATTTGCCCTTCCTGATGGCTGACAAGCTGCTGGTTTTGAAGGCTTCTGAAAAGCTGAGAGAAAGAGATGGGAACAGCAGTTCAAGCTCAACAACACTTTCTGTCCTTGAGACTTGGCTGCTTTTCTTACATAAATGCTCCCTGGGCTGCTACAAGACTTTGGTTAATTTCCAAGGTTCTTAGAAAGTTGATTCTGACCATTCTACCAGTTTCCTCATTGCTTTTAGAAAACAGAGGGTTTTCAGAAGTCCTCACTCCACCATCTTCACTGACCCTGAGTTCACTATTACCAGGGTTTTACCTCTAACTCTCCACAAAAGCTGCTCTTAATAAAATCTACCGTGACTTCCAAGGGTTAGTTATAAATTTTAACCTTATTGACTTATTACTAGCATTTGACCCTCATCTTATTGAAACACTTTCTTGGCTTGGTATCCCCCCAGTTATCTTCTGGTCATCCTGGCCATTCTTTCTCTGGCTCCTTTTCTATTTCCTTATCTTTTAAAAGTTGAAATGTCTCATTCTTTTGGGAATGGCATGCAGTCTTGCTTCTGTGAATGCCAACTGTAGACAGATACTCTAATGGGCATCTCCAGCTGGATTCTTCCCCCGAGCTCCAGTGACATGTAGTCAATGACATCCTCAGCATTTCCACTTGAATTTTTGAGGGGCAGATCCAACTTAAAATGCCCAAACACAGCTGTTGACCTTTCCCCCTTCTCCTCTCAGAATCTTTTCCATCTCAGTAAATAATGCTCAGGCCAGATACTTTGAGGTTACCCTTAACTCCTCCTTTTCTCCCACATGGCACATCAATTCATCAGCAAACACACTGGCTCCATCTTCACAATATATCCCTAAGCCAACCAATTTTTATGACTACCATCATTGTCTAGGCCTCAGTCATCTCAAAGCTAAATTAGTATTATTTGCCCCCACTTGCTCTCTCTGCTTCTGTCCTTGCCCTGCTAAGTCTACACTCAACATAGTATGGCAACTGAGATGATGCATTTAAAATCAAACTCACGCCCTGATTAAGTAGCTCAGTTGGTTAGAGCACTGTCCTGATATGCCAAGATTGAGGGTTCGCTCTCCAGTCAGGGCACATATGAATGCATAAATAAATGAAACAACACACTGATGGTTTTTTTTTCTCTCTCTCTCTCCCTTCCACCTCTCTCTCTAAAATATATTTTAAAAAGTAAAATAAAAATTTAAAGCATCCAACTCACATCTTTTTCTCCTGTCCCATTAACAGTCTCTGCAATTGTCCTAATCTATAGAGAACACAAATCTCTTTCCAGTGGCCCCCAGATTCTCTACATACCCTCCACTTCCAGGACTACCCGTTCCTCCCTCCCTCATTCCTTCCTCACTGGCTTCCTTAGTCTTTCTCAACAGGCTGGGCCCAGTGCCCAGCTGCCTGCAATACTCTTCTCTAAGAGGCGGACTGGCATGCTCTCACCGCCTCCAGGTCCTTCTCAAATGTCACCTTCTCATGGGAGTCTTCCCTGACCACCCTGTTCCCAAAGTTGCCCGTTCCCATTCCCCATATATGCTCTATTTTTTCCTTAGCAAGTATCATTAACTATAATATTATATATTTTACTTTATTCTTATTGAGTGTTTAATAAGCTCAATATGAGCTCCAAATGGATGTGTGTGTGTGTTTTGTTTTTTGTTTTTCAGATTTCACCTCTTCCCTAAGACATGGGTGCATGGGAGCATGGGTGTAGCTTAATGCATCATGACAGTGAGAAAGAAAAGCCCTCAGACCCATGCAGAGAGCCCAGCAGCCTCCCTAATGGGATGGCTGGACTGGTCTGCGCCCTGGTCCCATCTGGCCTTTGGAAGTGATGTGCCACCTCTTCCTTCAGAGTCTGTGCCCCAGCCCTGAGCTGCCACCACACGTGGTCTTGTCCTCCTGGACCAGGGCTCTGACATTCCACAGATTTTCTCAGAGGCCCTTCACTGGTATGCTTGGAACTGCTTCTATTCTGCTCCACAAGCATGGGTGATCTTTTCACCTCTCGGGGGCACAGATCATACAAACAGTGTATTATGCTCGGAATTCCAGCATTTATTTGGGAATCTGATGCCTTATCATAAAAATGATATGAACAGTAAAAAGTGAAATTTGTCAGAAATAGCTGAAACAATAAGATTGAGAACTTGTTGAAATAATAAAACACAAAATGTTTTTCTTTTTTAAAGAGAGAAAGAAATTTAGTATTCACCTGAGATGAAAACTAAATTCTTCTTTTAATAAACCTTGATATAACCAATGCAGCAAAATAATATAACAAGATGCATACCATCCTCAAAATTGATTACATTTTTAAGTTAAACAGATTCTGAATTGCCATATATAGCAATTTTCATTTCCCTGTTGTAAATGGACTACTTTATAATGAAGAATGTTGAAATATATATCTCACAATGCCTGGCATACTGTAAGCACTATATGTGTAAGCCATCATTATTCATCATAGAAGCAAAGCTATGTACTATTCTCCATATGAAAAACAATTTATGGTGACTTTAAATCCATCAGTTTAGTCCTAGCAGCTATGTTAGAACTTTTTGAGACCTAAATGAATGCACATTGTTGAAACCATGAAGAATCCATACTAACATGAACATGAATTTCCTGGTTGTGCTTCATTTTAGCCAGGATCACTTCACCTCTAACCAGTACAACCTGTCTGAGCGGAGTCTTGCCCACACCCACATTTGAACAGAGGGTTGCTGTATCTTGTTTTGTTGAGTTGAGGGGTTAAACATGGAGTCTAGGAGAATACATCAGACAATCTAGGGCCTAAGACCATGTAACCTGTATCAGTTTTCAGGGTTTATAAACTCAATATGGGTGTGTGTGGTTTTTGTTTTGCAGATTTCACCTCTTCCCTAAGACATGGAGCATGCTATACCTTAATGCATCATGACAGCGAGAAAGAAAAGTCCTCGGACCCATGTTTTTTGAAGAGATGCCAATTAAAATGCCAAATGGCTGCCATCAACAAATCAACAAATGACAAGTGCTGGCAAGGATATGGAGAAAAGGAAACTCTAATAACACTGCTGGTGGAACTGCAGATTGGTGCAGCTAGTTATGGAAAACAGTATGGAATTTCCTCACAAAATTAAAAATGGAACTCCCATTTGACCAGTGATCCCACTTCTAGGAGTATGTCCTAAGAAATAAGAAACACCAATCATAAAGAATGTGTGCGCCCCAATGTTCATAGCAGCATAATTTATAATAGCTAAGATCTGGAAACAGCCCAAGTGCCCATCAGCAGATGAGTAGATAAAAAGCTGTGGTTACATTTACACAATGAAATACTACACAGCTGTAATAAAGAAATAATTCTTACAGTTTGCAACAGCATGGATGGACCTGGAGAGTATTATGCTAAGTGAAATAAGCCAGTAAGAGATAGATAAATATCACATGATCTCACTCATATGTGGAATCTAATGGACAGAATAAACTGATGAACAAAATAGATCCAGAGACATGGAAGCATCAGACTGTGAAATCTCAAAGGGTGGGTGGAAGAGATCAACCAAAGAACTGATTAGCATATATGCATAATCCATGGATACAGACAATAGGGTGGTGAAGACCTGGGATGGGGAGTGTTGGCAGGCTAGAAGAGGTCATTGGGAGGAAAGGGAATATATGTACTACTTTAAACAACAAGGACTTAAAAAAAAAAAGGAATAAACATAATCTATATATATAAAAAGCCAGTGATCAGAACACTGGAATGGCCGGTTGCTATGGTGATCACTGCAGCTGGCCAACCAGCCTGATCAGGGGCAGGGCCAGCAGGCCAACCACCTGCAGCCCCTCCCCGCAGCGGGCCCCACCCCTGATCATTCCCCCACCCTGAGGACAGGGCTGGCTAAACTCCTCGCTACCAGCCTGGCGTGATCAGCCCCCATTGGGGGGGTCACAAATTTGTGCACTGGGCCTCTACTAATAAAATAAAGAAGGAAAGACAATGGAAGTATAGTATTATAATGTTTTCATACTATCTGTGAAGTGGAATAATATCATTTGTAAGTAAATTGTGATATATATATTTACCGTCAACAAAGACTCTATTCAGAATTTCTTGAAATTAGCTCAATGAGTGGTCTCCAGCTCACATGTAACAAAATTCTTTAGGAACCCCAGCTCCTAATTTTATTATCTTTTGCCCTGCAACAAAACCTCACTCCACCTTCTGATTCTCTGTGTATTTTTTTTCTTTTTTTAATTGTTATTTTTTTTATTAATGTGTTACATGTGTACATATCTTCCCATTGCTTCCCCCCCCCATTCTCATGCATGCCCTAACCCCCCAATCTCTTGTGTCCATTGGTTGTGCTTATATGCATGCATATAAGTCCTTTGGAAGATCCCTTATCTACCCTTCCTCTCCCTAACTTTCCCACTGTGGTTTGACAGTCTGATTGATGCTTTACTACCTCGGTATCTATCTTTCTGTTCATAAATTTATAATGTTCTTTATTATACATAAATGAGTGAGATCATGTGGTATTCTTCTTTCATTGACTGGTGCAGACTGGTGCAGCCACCGTGACTGGTTTATTTCACTTAGCATAATGCTCTCCAGTTCCATCCAAATCCTGCAAATGGTAAGAATTCCTTCTTTTTATGGCAGCATAGTATTCCATTGTGTAAATATACCATAGTTTTCTGATCCAGTCATCTGCTGACGGGCATCTAGGTTCTTTCCAAATTTTAGCTATTGTAAATTGTGGTGCTATGAACATAGGGGTGCATATATCCTTTCTGATTGGTGTTTCTAGTTTCCTAGGATATATTCCTAGAAATGGAATTACTGGGTCAAATGAGAGTTCCATTTTTAGATTTTGAGGAAACTCCATACTGTTCTCCACGGTGGCTGCACCAGTCTGCATTCCCACCAGCAGTGCACGAGGGTTCCTTTTCCTCTGTATCCTTGCCAACATTTGTCATTTGTTCATTTGTTGATGATTACCATTCTGAAAGGTATGAGATGGTATCACATTATCGTTTTGATTTGCACCTCTTGAATAATTAATGACTTTGAGCATGTTTTCATGAGTCCATTGGCTTTCCTTCTGTCTTCTTTCGAAAAGATTCTATTTAGGTCCGTTGCCCATGTTTTTATTGGGTCATTTATCTTCCTTTTATTAGTTGTATAAGTTGCCTATAGATGTTAGAGATTAAACCTTTATCAGTGATAACATTGGCAAATACGTTCTCCAATACAGTGGGCTTTCTTGTTGTTTTGTTGATAGTTTATTTTGCTGTGCAAACGCTTTTTAATTTGATGTCCCATTTGTTTTTTTCTCTTTAGCTTCCATTGCCCTAGGAATAGTATCAGTGAAGAAGTATCAGTTTCTTTGGCATATGTCTGAGATTTTTCTGCCGTGGATTCCTCTAGTATATTTATGGTTTCCTATCTTATGTTTAAGTCCTGTATCCATTTGGAGTTTATTTTTGTGTATGGTGTAAGTTGGTGGTCTAGTTTCATTTTTTTGCATGTATCTGCCCAATTTTCCAAACACCATTTACTGAAGAGACTGTCTTGACTCCATTGTATATACGTTCATGGTCCTTTGTCAAATATTAATTGAGCATAGTGGTTTGGGTCGATATCTGGATTCTCTATTCTATTCCATTGGTCTATATATCTGTTCTTGTGCCATTACCAGGCTGTTTTGAGAACACTCGCTTTGTAATAAAGTATTGAGATCCCACCTACTTTATTCTTCTTTCTCAGGATTGCTGTGGCTATTTGGGGTCTTTTTTTATTCCAGATGAATCTTTGGAGAGTTCCTTCTAGGTCTGTGAAATATGTCACTGGTATTAATGAGGAGTGCATTGAATCTATAGATTGTTTTGGGTAGTATGGACATTTTAATGATATTGATTCTCCCAATCCATGAGCATGGTATGCTCTTCCATCTGTTTACGTCTTCCTCTGTCTCTTTTTTCAGTGTCCTGTAATTTTCTGCATATAGGTCGTTTACCTCCTTAGTTAAGTTTAGTCCTAGTTATCTTAATTTTTTTGGTGCAATGGTAAATGGGATTGCTTTTTAGTTTCTCTTTCTGTAAGTTCACTATTATTGTATAGAAATGCCATAGATTTCTAGGCATTAATTTTGTATTCTGCTACATTGCCAAATTCATTTATTTAGTCTGTTAGTTTTTTGATGGAGTCTTTTGGTTTTTTCATGTACAGTATCATGTCATCTGCAAATAAGGACAGCTTTACTTCTTCTTTCCAATTTGGATGCCTTTTATTTCTTCTTATTGTCTAATTAAAATGGCTAATACTTCCAGTACTATGTCGAACAGGAGAGGTGAGAGTGGGCATCCCTGTCTTGTTCCTGTTCTTAGGGAAAATGGTTTTAGTTTTTGCCCATTGAGTATGTTAGCTGTGGGTTTATCATATATGGCTTTTATTATGTTGAGGTATGATCTTTCTAGTTCCACTTTGTTGAGAGTTTTTTATCAAGAAAGGGTGTTGGATTTTGTCAAATGTTTTTTTATGCATCATTTGATATCACTATGTGATTTTTATCTCTCATTTTGTTTATGTGATGTATCACATTTATTGATTTGCAGCTATTGTACCATCCTTGTATTCCTGGGATGAATCCTACTTGATCATGATGTATGATCTTTCTGATGTACTGCTGAATCTGATTTGAGAGCATTTTGTTGAGGATTTTGGCATATATGTTCATGAGGGATATTGGCCTGTAATTCTCTTTCATTGTGTTGTCTTTATCTGGTTTTGGTATAAGAGTAACACTGGCTTCATCGAAGGTGTGTAGAAGTGTTTCTTCCTCTTGAATTTTTTGGAATAGTCTGAGGAGGATACATTTTAATTCTTCCTTGAATGTTTGATAAAACTCCCTGTGTAGCCATGTGGCCCAGGGCTTTTGTTTGCTGGGAGCTTTTTGATGACTGCTTCAATTTCTTTCATAGTTATTGATCTATTGAAATGTTTAGATTCTTCTTGATTTAGTTTTGGAAGGTTATATTTTTTCCAGGAATGTGTCCATTTCCTGCAGGTTGTTCAGTTTGTTGGAATAGAGTTGTTCATAGTATTTTTTAACAATCTTTTGTATTTCAGTGGGGTCTGTTGTTATTTCACCTCTTTCATTTCTGATTTTGTTTATTTGAATCCTTGCTCTTTGCTTCTTGGTAAGCCTGGCTAGAGGTTCATCAATCTGTTTATTCTTTCAAAGAACCAGCTCTTGGTTTTGTTGATCTTTTGCATTGTTTCTTTGGTCTCTATATCTGTTTATCTCTGCTCTGATCTTTATTCTTTCCTTCCTTCTGCTCACACTGGGCTTTTCTTGTTGCTCTCTTTCTAACTCTTTGTTTCTTGTTTTTTGAAGTAGGCTTGTAGAGCTATGAACTTCCTTCTAAGACCGCTCTCACTGTGTCCCATAGATTTTGTATTGTTGTGTTTTCATTGCCATTTGTTGCCATGATGTTTTTTATTTCTTCCTTGATCTCTCTGGTAACCCAGTCATTGTTTAATAGCATGCTGTTTAGTCTGCATGTGTTTGATTGCTTTGGATTGTAGTTGATTTCTAGTTTTATCCCACTGTGATCTGAGAAGCTGCTTGATATGATTTCTATCTTCTTAAATTTGAAGAGACTTTGCCTGTGACCCAACATATGGTCTGTCTTTGAAAATGACCCATGTGCACTTGAGAAGAATGTATATTCTGTGGCTTTGTGATGAAATGTTCTGAAGATGTCAATTAATTTCACCTGGTCTAGTTAGTCTTTTAGGATTGATGTTTCTTTTCTGATTTTTTGTTTAGAGGATTTGCCCAATGGTAATAATGGGTATTAAAGTCTCCTACTATTGCTGTCAGTCTTTCTCTTGATATCCTCCAGGAATTTTTTTATGTATTTGGGTGCTCCTGTATGGGGTACATATATGTTTACTAGAGTTATTTCTTCTTGTTGGATTGCTCCCTTTAGTATTATGAAGTAGTCTGCCTTATCTCTTGTTATGTCCTTCACTTTGAGATCTACTTTGTCAGATATAAGTATTGCTACCCCAGCTTTTTTTTTCATTTCCAATTGCCTGAAAAACCGTTTCCCATCCCTTCATCCTCAGTCTGTGTGTGCCTTTTCCTCTGAGATGGGTTTCTTGTAGACAGCAGATATATGGGTCATGTTTTCTTATCCAATCCATTACCCTATGTCTTTTGATTGGAGCATTTAATCCATTCACATTTAAAGTTATTATTGATAGGTACTTATTCATCACCATTTTTATTCTTTACCCCTGTGTATCTTCTTCGCTTCTTGTTTCTTTTCCTTTCTTTCTTTCTTTTCTTTTTTTTTCTTTTCTTTCTTTCTTTCTTTCTTTTTTTTTTTTACAGCAGATCCTTTAGCATTCCTTGCATTGCTGGTTTGGTGGTAATAAATTACCTTAGTGCCTTTTTGTCTGTGAAGCTCCTGATTTCACCTTCAGTTTTGATTGAAAGCCTTGCTGGGTACAGGATTCTTGAATTCAGACCCTTCCTTTGCATGACTTTATATTTCATTACATTCCCTTCTGGCCTGATGAGCTTCTGTTGAGAAATCAGTTGCTAGTCTGATGGGGGTTCCTTTATAGGTAACTTTTTATCTCTCTCTGGCTGCTTTTAAGATTCTTACTTTGTGGTTGGTGTTTGCCAATTTAATTATAATGTGCCTTGGTGTCTGTCTTTTGTAGTTCATTTTGCTTGGGACTCTGTGAGCTTCTTGGATTTGTGTTGGTTTTTTCTTTCCTATATCAGGGAAGTTTTCTGTCATTATTTTTTCAAACAAGTTCTCTAATCCTTGTTCAGTTTCCACTCTTTCTGGAACCCCAATTATGCGGATGTTGTTTTGTTTCGTGTTATCCCAAAGTTCCCTTAGGCTCTCCTCTTGCTTTTTAATTTTTTTTTTCTAGAAGCTGCTGTACTTGGGTATTTTTTCCTATCTTGTCTTCTAGCTCACTGATGCGGTCCTCTGCTGCTTCTCATCTACTTTTGATGCTTTCTATTGAATTCTTTACAGCAGTGATGTCATTTTTCATCTCTTCTTGATTTTTCTTCATTTCCTCTTGGTTCTTACTCATATTGTCAAATTTGTCTTCCATTCTTTTCAGCCACCTTATGACCATTTCTCTGAATTCTTTCTCTGGGAGGTTGCTTGCCTCCATTTCGTTTACTTGTTTTTCTGGTGATGCCTGCTTTTCTTTCATATGTTGGCTATTTCTTTGTCTGCCCAGGGTCTCTCTTCTTCGCATGTCTGGTTATATAGTTTTCTCTCTTCTGTGTTGATTTAAAGGCACAAAACAACACAACCAGGTGCAATGCACAAGCACTGAACAGAAATGTTTTCACAATATTAATAGCCACAAATAAAGGTGACCACCAGAGAGAGACAAATTAGGGTATAGGAGAGAAAGAAGAAGAGAGAAAAGAAGGAGAAAAAGAGAAGAACAGAAAAGAAAAGAAAGGAATGCCAAAATGAAATCGGAAGAAGGGAAAAAAATAAAAAAAATAAAAGAGAAAAGAAAGAGAAGGGAAACAAATTATATATATGCAGAGAAAACTACAATAGAACAGCATTAATCCCAATAAATGCCAGCAACAAGTATTTGGATATTAATGGAAACTACAAACAACAATTAATATCAAGGAGTCAAGGGAAAACAAAAGTAAACAAACAAACAATATCAAAGCAAATGAAAAACAAAATAGAAAGAATAAGCAAAACAATCTCACAAAAATGTATAAAAAATTGATATACTCAACCATCAAGCAAACAATAACAAAAGGGCAGAGAGAAAAACAATTTTTTGGATAGTGAAGACAGAGAAGAGAGAGGTGTCTATGGACTTGGAGCAGGGATTTGGAAATTAGATGTACAAGTGGTGTGAAATTTTAACAGGAATAAAAAGGAAAAAATAGAAAAATCTAAAGTAGGAAAAAGGTAATAGAAACAGGACAACAATAGGGGAAAAGGTAGGAAGGAAGTGAAGGCATAAAGGTAGAGTTGAGGTAGAATAAAATGATGCTAAAGGAAAGATGACATTAGAATATAGAACTCTAATACCAAAGTAAAATAAAGGGAAAATAAAATTACACTTTTTTTTTCAAAAAGGTAAAATAATAGTAGTAATAATACTGATTGAAAATAAAAATATAATAATTAAAAAAGTAAAATCAAGTGAGGAAAAAAGAAAAAATTAGTTTTTTAAGTAACAGATGAAAAAATAAGAATTAAAAAATAAAGGAAAAATAAAATAAAATAGAGTGTGCAATAGTGAAGGTCATTCACTTTCTCTATTGGTCTGTTTGGCACACTTGTTTCCCAATCAGGACAATATTGCAATTCCTACATTCCATTAGTTTTTAAGCCAGCAGTATGTCTTAATCTCTTTATTCTTTTGTGATTACACTAGAGTCAATTTATGAGTCAGTCCCTGGGTGGCAGTGTTTCGGAATGGACCTCTGAGACTATAGGTCCTCTCTAGCCTGTGCTTAGATCCTGCTTTCCCTGTGGCACTCAGTACTGGTTTGTTGCAGTGGGCTGCCCCAGAACTGGTTCTCTGATGGTCACTCCCCGCTCTGATCCCCAGGCTCCAGAAAAACAACTTTCCCCTGCAGTCTTTCAGGGTGTCCTCAATTGGGTGGTCCTATGTATTGGGCTTAGCAACCAGAAACAAGGATCTGAAGAGGAAAAAGTGCAAGTCTGTGCATTCCCCTTTCCCCACTCCTGTCCAAGCAGCCAGCACACTTTAGTAACTTCCAGTCTGTCCTTCTATGTCAGATCAGAATGGGTTGGTTTCTAGAGAACCCCTCTGTTAACAGCTCTGAAAGCCTCCTTCCACATTCAGGGATTACGCCCTGCCCAATAGCCACGGATTTCTCTAGGTGGAGATTTCTCCTGGTCCTCCAGCTCCCAGTCTGCACCTTTCTATTCTGAGGGACCAGAGACTTCACCTTATCCCAGGCAAAATCTGACCTTTCTGTGTGGCATGTGGAGCTTCCTTTGAATCTGAGTGTTTGCGCCAATTGGGAAGCAGTGCTCTGGGGCTCGGAGCTGTTTGGTGAGTGCTGCAGCTGTAGATTTTCAGGTTTCTGTAAAGATCCACTTTCCCCTTTAAGATCAATTGTGATAAATTAAATATAATAGAAGCCCTAGCAACCACTAAAATTACAAAGCAGAGTTGTAGCTAGTCAATGAATGAAATAAAACTGAAACCCTTAATATCTGTAAAACTGGGTTTTTCCCCTGAAATAACCCTTGCCAATATGAATTGCTATCATGAGCCTTAGATAGATTCACATGGATCAATACAACAAGAATGGGTTGCTATGAACATGGAACAATCAGAACAAAAGTGGCAAGAGAAATTTTAAATTGTCTATGTCACATAAAATCATTAAAACAAAATTCATTTGAAATTTCAAAGTATTGATTTAACATAGATAAACATGGAATTATCTGAGGTTTGTAAGATAAAATAAGAGGAATTAGAAATGAAAGGAAACTGAAGAGATCTAAAAGTATACTTAGAAGTCAAACAAATCTATGAGATTCTTGGAAGCAGAGTATAAAGTCAACAGGCAGACAGGGAGATTCCAAGATGGCTGCTTCTAACCCCAGATGGACCTGCAGAGCAATTGGCTTGAAAAGTCAGCTGCAGTGTACCTGGTCTGAAATACTGAGGGCAGGGAGCACAGAAGAAAGACAGGAGGATATATGGAGAGGGTGAGCCAACTCACGTACTTGAAAGCCACATGGGTTTTTCAGCAGTGGAGACCTCACCCTCTGAGATGTGGGGTCTCATCCCCATGCAGGGATCCACAATCCAGTGTAATGGAGAAGGGAAAGGGAGTCCGGTAGGATTGGGCAGTGGGAATCCCTGAGGATTCTGTCCACCAGCCTGGAAAGTTCATCTCGACCTGTGTCTGTGGTAAAGACCATGCAGCAAAGCTCCAGGCCAGTGTAGGGGTCTGATTGGTGCACCCAGCAGAGACTCTGAGTGGTCTCCATTATCTGTAAGGACTTTGGGCAGAGAGCTGGATGGGGGCTGGAAAGTGCGGCTTAGGAAAGGGGATCAACCTTGCCCTTCAGAAGCACAAGAGAAGCATCCCTCCCCTTACACATAAAATTGCCGGCTTTGTGCTGTCCTGCTATGCCTGAGACATGGGAGAGTGGAGCTGGGCTGGAAGTCTACCCTGTATTGCTCAGTCTGACAGCATAGAGGACTCAGACATTTGGACCATGCTGAGTCTCAGTGGAGACCCCACCCAACGTGGACCGTCTGCACAGAAAGATTGGAGTGTCAAGCAAGGCTGATTTCTTTCTTTCTTTTTTATCCCCTCCTAGTTGGTGAGGCAGCAGCAGAGAGCCAGGGCACCAGGCAGAGCTGAGACATTGCAACTCTGTCTTCTGGATGGGCTTCTGTCTGGAGCCAGATGGGTCTATGCTGGGTCCTTTGACTACATTACTGGAACCAGAGCTGAGCTCCCCGGTGAGTGCTGCCAGAGCAGCCCCAGGAAGAAGAGCCAACCCTCCTTTGTACAAGCCATGGTACTGATCACCCCCAATATGAGTCTGTGTAAACTGCCATGGCTAGGTAGGAGATATCCCCACAAGTCCAGTTCCCTGGGAAAACAGAAGAACAGATCAGAGCAGGGACATTGAAGGTGCCAGACTCAAGAACTATAGAGGCCCCATCTGCCAGACATCTTAGGGATCTGCCCTGCAGAGCTGCAGTCAGGTTGCTGAGAGCCAGGCAGGGACAGAACTAATTTTAGGTTATACCAGGGAACTTCCAGGAAGACCCAGGAGCAGCATACTAAGTGGCCAAATTCAGACACCATCTGTGCAAAATTCAATGAGTTCCACAGACAGTAAATCCAAAGATGATTGTAGCAAGTACGAATTTTTTGCAGAGGTGAGCTCCATTTAAAAAAATATATTTTTCTTTTATATTTCATAATTTTTTATTTTTCCTTTCATATCTCTTACTTCTCTGTTTTCTTTTCTTATTCTCTCTTTCTCTTTTCTTTTTTATATTTTCCATGCTTTTCCTATTCTATATTTTGTTTTATTTTTATTATTTTTCAAAATTATTATTATTTCATTTATTATTTTTTCTTTCCCCATTTATTTATTTATTTATTTTACCATAGATAATTACAAATTTTATTTTTTTGTGATAAAACATTTTAAGACTTATTTTTTAGCATCTTTGTAATATATAGTACAGTATTAACTATGGTCACCATGCTGTACATTACATCTTCATAATTTATTTATTATTTTTAATTAAATCTTTATTATTCAGATTATTACATTTGTTTCTCTTTTCCCCTCCATAGCTCCCCTCCACCCGGCTCACATCCTTCCTTCTACCCTTACCTCCCTCCTGTTGACTTCATCCATAGGTGTATGATTTTTGTCCAGTCTCTCTCTGTACACACCTCACCCCTTTCCCCCTGAGAATGATCAGTCCACTTCCTTTCTGTGCTCCTGATTCTATTACATTCACCAGTTTATTCCATTGATCAAATTTTTAATTCACTTAATTTTTAGATTCACTTGTTGATAGATACGTATTTGTTGTTCATAATTTTTTATCTTTTACCTTTTCTACTTCCTCTTTGAAAAGAGTACCTTTCAGCATTTCATATAATACTGGTTTGGAGTTGATGAATTACTTTAGCTTTTTCTTATCTGTGAAGCTCTTTATCTGCCCTTCAATTCTGAATGATAGCTTTGCTGGATAGAGTATTCTTGGTTGTAGCTTCTTGCTATTCATCACTTTGAATATTTCTTGCCACTCCCATCTGGCCTGTATTGTTTCTTTCTTTCTTTCTTTTTTTTTTTTAATATATTTTATTGATTTTCCACAGAGAGGAAGGGAGAGAGATAGAAATCTAGAAACATTGATGAGAGAGAGACATCGATCAGCTGCCTCCCGCATGCCCCCCACCGGGGACATGCCTGCAACCAAGGTACATGCCCCTGACCGGAATCGAACCTGGGACCCCTCAGTCCGCAGGCCGACGCTCTATCCACTGAGCCAAACCAGTCTTGGCTGGCCTGTATTGTTTCTGTTGAGAAATCAGCTGACAGTCGTATGGGTGCTCCCTTGTAGGGAATGAACTATTTTTCTCTTGCTTCTTTTAATATTCTCTCTTTGTCTTTTGCTCTTGGTATTTTAATTATGATGTGTCTTGGTGTAGTCCTCTTTGGATTCCTTTTATATGGGGTTTTGTGTGCTTCCTGGACTTGTAAGTCTATTTCTTTTACCAGATGTGGGAAGTTTTCAGTCATTATTTCTTGAAATAGGTTTTCAGTATCTTGCTCTCTCTCTTCTTCTGGCACCCCCACAATTCTGAAGTTGGTACGCTTGAAGCTGTCCCAGAGTCTCCTTACATTATCTTCACATTTTTGGATTCTTTTTTCTTCTTACTTTTCCAGTTGAGTGTTTTCTGATTCTTTATATTTCCAATTGTTGACTTGATTCTTGCCTTCCTCTAGTGTGCTGTTAGGTCTCTGTATAATATTTTTATTTCAGTCAGTGTATGTTAAATTTCTAGTTGGTCCTTTTCCATCTTTATTTGGTCATTTTCCATCTCTAGTTGGATCTTTTTCATCTCCTCTTGGGTCTCCCTAACTTTATCCAACTTTTCTAGGATATTCTTGAAAAACCTTATAAGTGTGGTTTTGAACTCTATATCCAGTCGTTTGTTTTCCTCCATTTCTTTTGTTTGTGATCCCTTCCCTTGTCTCGGCATTTTCAATATGCCTGGAGAACTTCTGTGTGGATTCAGCTTTATGATACCAGACTTGCAAAACTGCAAAAGCCTCTCTGTTGAGCTTGGGATGGGTGTAGTCTCAGGGCTTAAGGGACTGCCT
This sequence comes from Lasiurus cinereus, assembly GCA_011751065.1. Classification (NCBI taxonomy): domain Eukaryota; kingdom Metazoa; phylum Chordata; class Mammalia; order Chiroptera; family Vespertilionidae; genus Lasiurus; species Lasiurus cinereus. Next base: position 344,086 of record JAAGEH010000381.1, read on the forward strand.
TGCCTTCCAGTCGGCCCCGCCATCCACGGCCCCTGAGTCTCACGTGAATGGGTAATCGCTGGAGCAGTCCCTGTGCGTGGGTGCGCGCACATGCCCTCACAGTGCCTCTAGACTGCTGCCCCTCCGTTTTCCCTGCGCTCCTGGACCATATGAGTCTGGGTCCCCAGGGTTTCGCCTGAAACTGGGGTTTAGTGGAGTTAGAAGTGGCACAGTTGGGACGGTCTGTCTCCTGCCCACTCGTGAAAGCCAGTGGCACAATCAACAATCAGTCCTCGGAGTGCAGTGCCATGCGCATCATCAGACTTCTGATCTTTTGTGACTTCCCTAAGTTTCCGTATACTTCTCCCTTTTCACAGTCCAAACTCCCCCCATATGAGTTTCAGCTGGATCTGGGGTTTAGTGTCGTAGGATAAGGGGTTCAAGGTCTTTGAGAGTCTCCGTTTTCCTCCCGCCAGAGAAAGCCAGCCAGGTCCTCTGGCACCCGCTCTCTCCGCGGGCGCATCTTCACACCTCAGCTTTTTGCAGCTCCTCTGGGTCTCTGTGAGCCCCTCTCTTTCCTTCCACTTGTAGAATTTTCACTCAGCCAGCTTTCCTGTGGTTCTGGATGATGTCCGTTCTGTCTTTTAGTTGTAGTTTTGAAATTGTTGTGCGAGGCAGCAGTGTAGGTGTTTACCTATGCCGTCATCTTGGATTCTCCTCCTTTTTTTATATTTATTCTTTTCTCTTCTTTCATTTTTTGTTGTTGTTCCTTTTTTTCCTTTTGGTCTCCTTTTTTTCTTTTGTTTCTAATTCTTTTGGTCTCTTGTTCTTTAGTATTCTTTTTTCCTTATACTTTTATTGTTGTTTTATTTTTGTGCTGTTGTTGCTTTGGTTGTTTTAGGTTTGTTTTGTTTTGTCTAGTTTTGTTCTGTCAGCACCAGTATAATAGTGGCATGATGTGGTCAGGGTTCAGCCTCAAAGTCATCCACCCACAAATGGAACAGTAGCAATTGCAACAGCTAGGGCCCACATAACTCACAAAAGAGACATTCCTAGAGCACTCAGCTCAGATCAAGGAGACTACACCCCTGGGTCTTACAAGACATACAATCTAGACAGCTATCCCACCAAATCTGGGAGTCATATAATCCATCCAACACATGGAAACAAACACAAGTAACAGCACATATGGGGAAACAAAGAAACAGGCCCCAAATAGCCGAAACTGATTTGGCTCAATGGATAGAATGTCAGTCTGTGGACTGAAAGGTCCCAGGTTCAACTCTGGTCAAGGGCATGTACCTTGGTTGCGGGCACATCCCCAGTAGGGGGCATGCAAGAGGCAGCCGATTGATGTCTCTTTCTCTTCGATGTTTCTAACTCTCTGTCCCTCTACCTTCCTCTCTGTAAAAATCAATAAAATATATTTAAAAAAAGAAAGAAAGAAAGAACGAACGAAAGAAACAGGCCCCAAATGAAGGAACAGAAGGAATCTCCAGAAAGAGTTAAATGAAATAAAGGGAAGCAATTTATCAGAAACAGAGTATGAAGTAATGATTTTGAGAATGCTCAACAGTATGAAAAGGACAGAAACCATGAAAAACAAACAGTTGAAAATTAAGAATTACATATCTGTAATAAAGAATACACTGGAAAGAATAAATAGTACATTAACAGAAGCAGAGGATCAAATCAGTGGATTAGAAAACAGGTAGAAAAAAGTAAAAATAATAAAGAAAGAAAAAATAAAAAAAAATCATGAGGATACTTCAGGGAACTTTGGGATAACACAAAATACAACAAAATCTGCATTATAAATGTTACAGAGAGAGAAGAAAGTGAGTAAAGGATAGAGAATCTGTTTGAGGAAACAATGACAGAGAACTTTCCTAAACTGGTGAGACAAAAAGGCACACAAGTTCAGGAATCACAGAAAGGCCTAATAAAGATGAATCTAAAGAAACCCAAACCAGGACCCACCCACATTATAATTAAAATGGTCAATGTTAAAGAGAAAGAGAACCATAAAGGTAGCAAAAGAGAGGCAGTCACTTGCCTGTAAGGGAGCTCCAGTAAGGCTATCAGCTGATTTTTCAACAGAAACACTGCAGGCTGAAGGGAATGGCATGAAGTATTCAAAGTAATGAAAAGCAAGGATCTGAAACTGAGACTATTTATTCTATGCAGCAAGACTATCATTCAAAATAGAAGGTAAAATAAAGAGCTTCTCAGACAAAAAAAGGGTAAATGAGTTTATTACCATCAAACCAGCATTGCAAGACATGTAAGAAGAAAATGAAAAAATAGAAAGAGGAATATGGACATAAAGAATAAAAATGGTAATAAATAAGTATCTATCAATAATGACTTAAATATTAATGAATTAAATACTCCAATCAAAAGACATAGTGTAGCTGAATGGATAAGAAAACATGACCCATAAATATGCTGTCTAAAAGAGACCAATTTCAGAACCAAATGCTCACATAGGATGAACATAAAGGACTGGAAAAAAGGTTATTTTTTAAATAAATCTTTATTGTTCAGATTATTACAATTGTTCCTCTTTTCCCCCATAGCTCCCCTCCACCCAGTTCCCACCCCACTCTCTGCTCTTATGCCCCCCTCACTGTCCTCATCCATAGAGGTAGGATTTTTGTCCAGTCTCTTCCCACATTTTCCACACCTTTTTCCCCTGAGAATTATTAGTCTACTCCCTTTCTATGCTCTGATTCTATTATATTCACCAGTTTATTCAGTTCATCACATTTTTAATTCACTTGATTTTTAGATTCACTTGTTGATAGATATGTATTTGTTGTTCAAAATTTTTATCTTTACCTTTTTCTTCTTCTTTCTCTTCTTAAAAAATACCTTCCATTATTTCATATAATATGGTTTGGTGGTGATGAACTCCTTTAGCTTTTTCTTACCTGTGAAGCTCTTTATCTGCCCTTCAATTCTGAATGACAGCTTTGCTGGGTAGAGTAATCTTGGTTGTAGGTTTTTGCTATTCATCACTGTGAATATTTCTTGCCACTCCCATCTGGCCTGCATAGTTTCCATTGAGAAATCAGCTGACAGTCATATGGGTGCTCCTTTGTAGGTAACTAACTGTTTTGCTCTTGCTGCTTTTAATATTCTCTTTGTCTTTAACCCTTGGCATTTTAATTACAATGTGTCTTGGTGTGGTCCTCTTTGGATTCCTTTTGTTTGGGTTCTGTGTGCTTCCTGAACTTGTAAGTCTATTTCTTTCATCAGGTAGTGGAAGTTTTCAGTCATTATTTCTTCAAATAGGTTTTCAGTATCTTGCTCTCTCTCTTTTTCTGGCACCCTCATAATTTGGATGTTGGTACGCTTGAAGTTCCAGAGGCTCCTTACACTATCTTCATATTTTTGGACTCTTTTTGCTTTTTGCTTTTCTGATCGGGTGTTTTTTACTTCTTTATATTTCAAATCTGTGACTTGATTCTTGTGATCCCTAGTCTGCTGTTGGATCTCTGTATAATATTTTTTATTTCAGTCATGTATGCTTAATTTCTAGTTGGTCCTTCTTCATATCCTCGAAGGTTTCACTAAATATATCAGCCTTTTCTAGAAAATTCTTGCAAAACCATATAACTGTGGTTTTGAACTCCATATCCAGTCATTTGCTTTCCTCCATTTCTTTCCTTTGTGATCTGTTTTTTTTAATCTGCTTACCTCAATTGATAGAGTGGCTTTGTGTGCTAGGTATCCTATAGGGCCCAGTGGCTCAGCCTCCTCAGTTACTGAAGTAGACACTCTTGGTGTCCCCCTTTTTGGGCTGTGTGCACAGTCTTGTTGTAGTTAAGCCTTGATTGTTGCTGGTATCACTCGAAGGAATTGACCTCCAGGCCAATTGGCTATGAGGATCAGCTGTGTCTACAATGGGAGAACTTCTGTGCTGGAGACATCCTTATGAGGCAAGACTTGCTTCATTGGGGCTTTGGTGCTCACTGACTCTTCCCCCTGAGTGTGTCCCTTATGGATCTGAAGAGTTTTAATCTGGATGGTCCCACTCTGACCACTGTGTACACTGGCTCTTGGATCTCTAAGGAGGTGCTAATTTAGCCTCTGCCTGAGGCCACCCAGTTGGAGCTACAGAGAGAACTGCAGATTCCTCTTCTTTTGTGGGGGTTTCAAGGTGCCCAGATGAGGCCCAGTTGTGAAGTAATGCAAGCTGCTGTAGGGCGTTTGGCCTTCTTTTCGGTCTCTCTGACTCAGCTGCAGTTTGTTAGGTAAGTTTAGAATTCAAAGGATCAGGCCATTCGTATGCAAAAGCCTCTGCTTTCAGCTTGGATGGGCTGGAGCAAACAGCAAGGGCTTCCTGTCAGCCCTGCCCTAAGAGGCCCCTGGGTCTCAATGTCCTGCAGTAATCGCTCCAAGCACCTCTGAGAGAAAGCCGCCTTCTTGGAGTTCCACCCAATGCCAGACAGTCCAGTTTCTACCCGTATGAGTCTGGGTCCCTAGAATCTCGCCCAGAACTGGAGCTCCAGAGCTGTCAGGAGCTTTTGTCTCTCTCCCACTTGAAAAAGACAGGCAGGTACTCAGTTGCCAGCCCTCTCTATGTGTGCCTCTATACCTCTGCCTTCAACAGCTCCTATCTCAGTGTGCTTTTCTCTTTTCTTCTAGTTGTAGAATTTCCACTCAGCCAGCCTTCCTGTGGTTCTGGATGATGTCCGTTTGTCTTTTAATTGTAATTTTGAAGTGGTTGTGCAAGGCAGCAATTTCAGGTGTTTACCTATGCTGCCATCTTGGTTTCTCTCTGGAAAAAATGTTTTTGATGTAAATAGAAATGAAAAAAAAAAAGCTGGGGTAGTAATACCTATATCTCACAAAAATAGTCTTCAATATAAAGGACATAAAAAAGAGACAAAGAAAGTCATTACATAATACTAAAGGGACCAAGAGGATGTAACCCTGACAAACATATAGCACACACTACAGGAACACCTAAATACATTTCAAAAACTCTTGGAGAACTTAGGGGAGAGATCTATAGCAATATAGTCATAATAGTGACATTAATACCCTACTGACATTTTCAAAAAATCAACAAGGAAACAGAGACCTTAAATAGCACACTAGATCAGATCAGATACCAAGTCACTGATATTTACAGAACATTTCATCCCAAAGCCGAAGAATATACATTATTCTCAAGTACACATGGAACACTCTCAAAGATAGACCACAAGTTAGAACACAAAATAAGTCTTAACAAATTCAAGAAGATTGAAATCATATCAAACATCTTTTTGAATCACAATCGCATGAAACTAGAAATCAACTACAATGGAAACACTCAAAAATATTCAAACCCATGGAGGCTAAACAGCATATTATGAAACAATAAGTAGGTTATGAATAAGATCAAAGAAGAATTTATAAACTTCCTACAAACAAATAAAAAGGAACACATAACAACCTGAAATCTAACAGACACAGTGAAAGGAATTCTGAGAGGGAAATTCATAGCATTGTAGGCCTACCTCAAGAAATAAGAAAAGTCTCAAATAAACAATCTAACCCTACAAAAGAACTAGAAAAAGAACAGCAAACAACACTCAGGATAAGTAGAAGAAGGAAATAATGAAGATTAGAGCGGAAATAAATGACATATAGAAACTTAAAAAAACACAAAAGATCAATGAAACCAAGAGCTCATTTTGAAAAGATAAAGAATATTGATGAACCTTTAGTCAGATTCATTAAGAAAGAAAGAGAATGCACTCAAATAAATAAAATAAAAAATGAAACAAGGGAAGTAACAATTGACATCACAGAAATGCAAAGAATAGTAAGAGAATATTATGGAAAACTATTTCCCAACAAATTGTACAAACTGGGAAAACATATAATATTCCAAAACTTAATCAGGAAGAATCAGAAAACCTGAATAGACCAATAATAATTAATGAAGTTGAAGTAGTAATAAAAAAGCTAGCAAATAAAATTCCTGGACTGGATGAATTCACAGGTGAGTTTTACCAAACATTCAAAGAACTCCTATCCTCCTCAAACTATTCCAAAAACTTCAAGAAGAAGGAAGACTTCCAAGCTCTTTTTATGAGGCCAGCATTATACTAATTTCTAAACCACATAAAGACACTGCACAGAAAGGAAATTATAGGCCAATATTCCTGATGAACATAGATGCTAAAATTCTCAACAAAATATTAGCAAATTGGATCCAGCAATACATTAAAAAGATCATACACCATGACCAAGTGGGGTTTATTCTGGGGATACAAAGCTGGTACAATATTCACAAATCAATCAAATGTGATACATCACACAAACAAACTAAAAGACAAAAATCACGTGAGCATATCAATAGAAAAAGGATTTGATAAAATCCAGCACCAATTTATGATAAAAATAACTCTCAGAAAAGTGTGAATAGATAGATCATACCTCAACATGATAAAGGCCATATATGACAAACTTACAGCCAACATTATACTCAATGGGCAAAAATTGAAAACATGTCCTTTAAGATAAGGAACAAGACAAAGATGTCTGCTTTCACCACTCTTATTCAACTTAGTACTGGAAGTCCTGGCCACAGCAGTCAGATAAGAAGAAGAAGTAAAAGGCATCCAAATTAGAAAAGAAGTAAAACTGATTATTCACAGATGATGTCATATTGTACATAGGAAACCCTAAAGACTACCAAAGCATTATTGAATTTAACAAATGAATTCGGCAAAGTAGCAGGGTTCAGAATTAAAATCCAGAATTGATGATATTTTTATACACCAATAATGAATTCTCAGAAAGAGAAACTAAAAAAATAAACCCATTTTCCATTGCAACAACAACAAAAAATAAGGTGCTGAGGAATAAACTTTACCAAAGAGGTAAAAAATCTTTACTCAGAAAACAACAGGACATTAAAAAAAAGAAATGGAGGAAGATACAAACAAATGGAAGTATATATCGTGTTCATGAATTAATATAATTAAAATGTCCATAAAAGCAATCTGTAGATTCAATGGAATCCTTATTATAACACCAATTGCATACTTCAGAGTTATGGAACAAATATTTCAAAAATTAACTTTGAATGGTGTCAGCAGTCTTGAGAAAGAAGAGTAAAGTTGGAGGAATCACAATACTTGATATCAAACTATACTACAAAACCAATGTAATAAAAAGAGCCTGGTATTGGCACAAGAACAGGCCTAGCCCAATGAATGCAACAGAGCAGAGACCCCAGAAATTAACCCACACCTTTATGGTCAATTTGACAAAGGAGGCAAGAGCATACAATGGAGTAAAAATAAATGGTGTTGAGAAAATTGGACAGTTACATGCAAAAATATAAAAGTAGACCACCTACTTACATCATACACAAGAATAAACTCAAAATGGATAAAACTTTTAAATGTAAGTTGTAAAACCATAGAATTTTAGAAGAAAACAGGCAATAAAATCTCAGACTTCTCACATAGCAATATTTTCACCAATATATCTCCTAGGACTTAAGGCAAGGGAAACACAATAAAAATTAAGTAAATGGGACTACATCAAAATAAAAAGCTTTTGCACAGCAAAAAGAAGCCATCCACAAAATGAAAAAAGAACCCATTGTAAGGGAGAACATATTCACAAATGATACATATAATAAGGGGTTAGTTTTCAAAATATATAGAATTCATAAACCTCAACACCAGGAAAACTAACAATCCAATCTAAAAATAAGCAAAGGACCAGAATAGAAACTTCTCCAAAGAAAATATACAGATGATCAACAGACATTTGAAAAATGCTGAAAGTCACAAATCATCAGAGAGATGCAAATTAAAACCACAATGAAGTATCACCTCTGTCAGAGACAGCAGGTCAGTTCTCAGAGACAGGGCAGACAGAAGCCATGAGAAGTTGTGGGTGTATAAGCCCAGTAGGGGGTGTGCAGGAGGCGGCTGATAGATGTTTCTCTCTCATAGATGTTTCTAATTCTCTATCCCTCTCCCTTCCTCTCTGTGAAAAATCAATAAAATATAATAATAAAAAAAAAAGAATGAGTCTTTATTGCAGAAGCCAGTGGCACAACAGTCTTATACAGGCAGAACAGTCCTTCACAGCAAAGTCCTGTACACAGGCAGGCAGCTGCACACCAGCTGGTGAACAGATACATCTTCCCCGCAAAGCAGCATCCCTCTCTGTACCCACAGCTGTTATCTGAGCAGCCGCATGCTGCCCGTTAGACCAGTGGTCAGCAAACTGCGGTTCACGAGCCACATGTGGCTTTTTGAGCCCTTGAGTGTGGCTCTTCCACAAAACACTATGGTCTGGGCGAGTTTATTTTGAAGAAGTGGCATCAGAAGAAATTTAAGTTTAAAAAATTTGGCTCTCAAAAGAAATTTCAATCGTTGTACTGTTGATATTTGGCTCTGTTGATTAATGAGTTTGCCAACCACTGCCCTAGACTCACCGCTCACATCATAGCGGTACCTGAACTCTCTGACTCAGCAGCTTCTCCTGTCTGCCCTGTCGAGCACACATGGCAGCTATAGCTGAGCTCTCTGTGAGCTCTTAGCCTCACAACATAACAGTCCCAGCTCTCAGCTCCGTCTGAGCTCTCCTCTCTCCTGCACAAATAGGAGCTACATTTTCCATGCCTACCACCTCTTTCTCCCTCTCTCTCTCTCTCTCTCTCTCTCTCTCTCTCTCTCTCTCTCTCTCTCTCT